>OY856410.1:1153169534-1153707034 GCA_963693085.1 Alisma plantago-aquatica
TTGAGGTCCCTCTTATATAAAAGGGTTAGCTAATCTTGAGCACCCTTACGGACCCTTCCGACAGGAAGATGGTCAAAGGCCTTAAACATGCTTGATATTGTTGGTATAATGGAGTGAAATGACATAAATATGGTTTTGCATTTGTTAAACAATTAACATGTTTATTCTTGTTCGTTTAGTCTTGAAATCTTTTCAAAATTATGTAAAGCATATACATATATGTATCTTTTGCCCCATACTCAACACCTCGTATGTTGACCCATTTCTCGTATGTTGTTTTTAGGTTTAGATATCGCTAGAAGGTTGATGAGCTTGGTGAGATATGCTTGGTGTACTTGTTGTAAGATCTAGTTTTAGTTCACATGAATGTTTTATACCTTGGCTCTGGAAATATGTAATTGAATTCATGAATATAATGCAGTTTGTATAATTTATATTTGTTGAATGTTGAGATTGTGTTGGTGCCTTTATCTTGTTATCTGTTCATGTGTGCTAAGATTTACGCTTCTGCATTTTGCCTTTGGTATACATTTGGGTCATGGGACTGGGTTTCCGGTTTCGTGACAATATTCCTCCTCCTCCTCATCATCATCATCATCATAACATGATCATCATCATCACATGATGAAGATGATGATGATGATGATGATGATGATAATCATGATGATATGATTAGGATCATCCTCATAATCATCATCATCATCTCCATCATCAACATCCTCATCATCATCATCATCATCATCATCCCCATCCTCGTCCTCATCATCCTCATCATCAACATTGTCATCATCATCCTCATCATCATCATGAAAATCCTAATCATCATCACATGATGATGATGATGATGATGATCACATCATCATCATCGTCATAATCATCATCATCATCCCCTCCATCAACATCCTAATCATAATCATCTCATCAATCATCATCATCATCCTCATCAATTAATTCAATTCATTCTTCCACTTTGTGTTTATTCATTCATTATTAAACCCCAATTCAATATTAATCAACTACACAATCTTAGAGAAACAAAGTGTAAATCTAATTAATGATGTTCACTAATGTATCATTAACCCTAATCAATAGCAATCAAATATATGGGTGCACTATTAACCCTAAGTTCAAATATAGTACTAATTAAACCACTCACCGCATTAGTGGATCAATCAGGATGTGGTGGCGGTTTCTGGAGGTGGAGGTGGCCGACACTGGAGGTGAAGCAGAGGAGGTGCAAGCGGTGGGCAGTGGCGGTGACTAGAGAGCATGAGGAAGGCTCGTCACTCCTCCTGGAGTAGGTGGTGGCCGCAATGGGAGTAGGTGGTGGCAGTTGGCAACTGGACAGCAGCAACAACTCTGGCGTGAGTAGCTAGCTTTGGTGGGCGGGGGCGGCGAATAGCTTCAAGATCGTCATGGCGGTGCACGGAGGTGGCGAGTAGCTTCAAGCTCGTCGTTGTGGTTTGCTGAGGTGGTGAGCAGAGGAGGGGAGGTGGCAGAAAAATCACCAGACCTAGCTAGGTGGGAGAAAATCGAGAACTAAACAGTGAAGGGGAAGAGTTTGGCTCACGTGGGTGCTACTAAGTTAACACAACCGCGTCAGTTATTTCTCCAAAACTGATAATAAATAAGGGAATGAATTTTGCATCGCGAAGGATATTTAGTCCTCATTTCTATAAAAAAGCTGACGACAAATGAGGGGATAAAAATTTTTGTAGGGCTTCGTGCGGAACATGTGTCGTCAGATTGTAAAGAACCGAGGCCAAATTTAAATTTTTTGGATGCAATTTTTTTCTTTGAAAATTTATATTTTGCGGGTGATTTTGGATGTCAATTTTATTTATTAAAAATCAACGTTAAAAAAAACGATACCCGTGTCTTTTATAAATCAGTCGATCTTCACATATAGGTGTCAGTTGTCTTTATTAGACGACGTCTTAGACTATTGGCATCGGTTTTTTTGCACCAACCGACGACATCAAATGTGACATTATACGTCATTTCCATGCTAGTGATTGATCTTTGCAATGTTAGGGACATCGACTGATCTTGCAACCATTGTTGTCACTGACATGGGTAGATCTTCAGATAGCATTGAGGAGTAGTAGGAGAGTCGATAACTCAATCATGGTTTCTTGTAGATCTATCCTTTCCAGAGTGAAATAGGTGGCTAGTACAAAAAGGAAGGATGTGTGCCTACGGCCTAGGAAGGGGAGTTTTGAGGGATCTAAAGATGAGACACAGAGGGAGCAATGGTGATCTGACCTAGAATTGCAGATAAGGTGTGTTGCATGTAAGAGGGTTTAGGTCTGTAGATTTTTGACAAGTTGAGGCATGCCGAGTCCCACGATGGAGGAAGGTGGGTGGTTGAACTATTGACTATGGTCGTCGGGGTGAGTTACACACAACTAGATTTGGTGAGGGAAGACATGCAGATCCTTAGTATTGCTGTTGGTGATGGAAAATCTGATATTGATGGTTTTGGTGAGGTCTATTGCTTACTGGTATCATGACATGTAAGAGAGGGTAGTAGAAGGTCTTGTTGGTAATGGTTTTAGGTCGACCGTCACATAGAGGAAGGATAAGGAAGGGGTGGGTTCTTGGCTTGGTATTGTAGGCAAGCAGAGGGGATGAAGGTAAGATGGATTGTAGGTTTGTTGTGTGCTTTGCCTTGTTGGAGATAGGTTGTCCGGCCTTTCTATAGGTGGTGGCACTACTACAGTTTCACAAGAAGAGTGTTCAAGGGGGTGAATGGGAGGAGGCTTCGTTCTATAGAAAGCATCGACAATGTTATTAGGTTGGGGAAAGATGCAAGGGTTCACATGATAGAGAGAGGTGAAAGTAGTGTGTTACCTCTTTTATTATGATATCAAGATAGTTACTATAGTTAATATCCTAGTTACTAATTCCTTCTAACTTATATATCTTTCAAATAGAAAATCCAAATGATATGAGACTTTGAACATAGTTGCATTTTATATTTGTCTAAATTTCAAAGATACCAGAACCATCATTTATGAAAATAACACCTCCAACCTAATTACTCTTATTTTCAATTTTAATATCATTTTTTTATTATGATAAATATATGTTTCCATTGATTCCAAATCAATAGTAGTCAAAATGAAAGAACTAGGTGGGTTTGAGGTTTAATTAAGGTATTTAGGCATCAAACAAATCAAATGGGACTAAATTATTTCAAGTATCACAAATTGTACTCAGATAAGGGATTAGATTGCATATGTTTATCAAGTGAGGATAATGGATACATTTACACACAAGAGAATTCAATTGAAGACTATTCTTGTCAAAGACCAAGATAATTTAATCAAATAAGTGGAATTTAATGAAGGGATATATTCTAAATAAATTCAACTTTGGGGAAAATAGCTCAACCTAGATATAGTAGACAAAATTGAGTATGTTACACGTTTAGTCTTGGATTGGGAGTATACCATACATTTGCATAGATGGAGAGAAACTTGATATGCTTGGACAGTTTATAGTGTCCTTTATTGTATTTTTGAGGTTCTTGATATGAGGGTGTGAAGTGTCTTTTCGAGCAGTGATGAATAATATAAACTACGAACATACTTCATAGTTGTCAATGTTGCATAATCATTTCAATGCAGTGTGATTAAGTTGTACACATGTAGTTTCTAAACTTTCTCTCTTTTAGCTCAACTATTGAGCACATGTATGGAACATACTTAGATCATGTCTTATATTTTGTCTCGTTAGATATTTTGGCACATTACTCATAAGAACCTACCAATATATGTTTCAAACAATATTTCAATATAAGGTCCTTTATTCATTGGGAATAATTGAAAAATATGAACCTCAAACTTTTTAAAAGTACATACCAAACTTCTTACCCTATCCTTCATGACATTCACAACTACATCACTTCATAAATTATATTTTTCTTTAATTTCTCATCATCTCTTATGTTTGATTATCATCTCAACCAAATGACTCAAAGCTTCCACCTTCATCTTCATAATGTATGTGTAGAACCATCTCTTACACAAATGAATTTCCTAATTAAAATTACATTCTTTTTATGTATGAAAAATCCACATATTTACTTAGACCATGGAAAAAGTCCCTATATTAATTTGATATATCATAGGTTTTAATGTTTCATTTACTTTATTTTTATATTGAAGTGATTGATAGAGATACACCTAGAGTTTTTTCACTTGTGATTGGTCATTCGGGTCTAAAACACATACATGGACCATGTCTTAAACTACACCTGCTTCTTTGTTCAGCTTACAACATTGAAAACATGATTGATTAATCATCCCCAAGAAGTAGTTTTAAAGACCATGTCAACATTGTGTCCTTTATTTTCCATGTGAACACTTAAAAATAAGAAACCTCAACGTTCTCAACAACACATGTCAGATTCCTACTAAAGTCAACATATACACTACTTCATGGATGAAATTCTTCTAGCAATTTTTCTTTCTTCAAAGATTCTAGGTTATGGCTCCAACCAAATGACTCAGAGCTTTATCCTTCACAAACACCCATCCTAGATATTTAGTTGACCGCTAGTTTGCAACTATTATTTCCTTCAAAGACAATTTTGGGATGTCTCTCTTTAAGGAATATCAAAGACCACATTATTCATGATGTTGTCTATATCTCCTCTAATTAAATTATTTTTTTTGTCGGGTCTTGAAATTAAGGCGTTTCCAGAGATATAAACTTTATCTACCCCTATCTTTCTAAGTGTATCATGTGTTTTCTTTGGGCTTCTTCCTTCAGCGATGGACCATATCATGTTGTGCCATCCCTATCATCCTATCCATATTTGTATTTTTCTTATTTTTTGAGCTCCATGTAACCATGTACGGCTTCATCTATCCATGATTTTATTCAATGTTGTGATACTAATAGTAATGTTCTCATAAAAAAGAACTCAAACTAGCATTAGATTTATCCTAATTGGGAAATGTTGATGCATGTTGAACTTCGATCTGAATGGGAGTTTGGGTTTTTTTGTGAAGATTTGTGAAGACCTATAAGTACAAAACAATATATAAGTTAGGATAATCACACCTCATGATTAGTGGTGGATCTTGTAAATTTACAGTATTCGAGATTAAGCATGGGAAGTGGAAGATAGTGACTATAGTTCAGTGGGGGTTAAATAATATTTGGGATTAAATTTAGGTTCAATATTATTTTTTATTTCCTTCAACATAAAAAATATACAAATTTCAATATATAATAGAATCTAAATCAATGACATGATATATATTTTTTACATCAAAGTAGTGCATATGTTTGGATTTTTAATTTCAATGACAAAAACTGACTTGAAAATGTCTCTTTCAAACTAAAAAATTGATTAATACAATCTTTTTAATTTATTTTTTTTGGAAATAGGTAAATAGTATTGCCAAAAGGGGTAGAAAAGCTAACCCACCAACCATTACATCAGTGAGTATGTGTTACAAACAAAAGCATCTCGCACCATATCAAGGGCATATTTTCTACAAAATGCCCCAATATTTTCTGGCTAGTAGAGAGATTCCTTTTACAAGGTCTTTCTTAGCTCTCACCACATTTCTAATGTCTATACACAGCTTTTGGATTAGATTAGATTCAGCTATTCTAGTCCCCCATGGAATCTCTTGTTCCTCTCCTCCCAGATGTAATAATAGAATAGGGTAATGCACAGACCAGCAAAGCCTTTTTTCATATTTAGATCTATTAGAGTAATCAATCCGAGTTATATTGTCTTCAAGGTTCAGTTGGTTGTTGATTACCCATCCGTTCTTAAGGCATATAGTTGTCCATATGTACATGGAGTAGTTGCAGTCTCCAAATAGGTGTTCATGTTTCTCCTCCTCCCTATTGCAGAGACAAAAGGTGTTGTTGATTTGTATATTGCATCTACGCATCCTATATTTCATCGTTAGTTTCTTCAAAATAGCTTTGTATGTTGTCATTCTCCATTTCGAAACATGAAAGGGCCCCCAAATTATCTTGTACCAGTAGATTCAACTTTGTTGATCCATGGTGTGATATTTTTCTCTTTAAGCATCATCATACCATTTCCATCATCTTTGTAGAAGGTTTGCGCCTTTTCCCAGTTCTGGCACATGTTTCTCCAAGCTCTTGAATGATGCGTTGTCATTACAGGTACGTTCCCATATCTTTTCCTCATCCAGTCTGTCCATATGTTGTTTCTCCCTCTAAGGAATCTGTCTAACCTTTTAATTCTATATCTATCCAAAATCTACTTAGGTTGTTTGATATTCAACCTTCCTTTCCGAAAAGGTTCAACTATTACTTCCCAAGCAACAATATGATTCTTGCCACCCCATAAAAAAATTGTTGTTATAGTTCTCATTCTTTCCATCATAGGGTTTGGTATCTCACAAACATCACCCCAAAATCTTGTCATACTTTGAATGATAGATCTCACAAGGACTAATCTTCCCACCATGGATATTTTTATTCCACTCCAGTGTTCCACCTTTGTCCTAATGGCATCAAGGCAGGCCATAAAGTCTTTAGAAGTTCCTTTACCACCTGCAATTGGTGCACCAAGATATTTAGTAGGAAGCACCCCATTTTCCATTCCTATCACCAGTTTCAATTTGCCCCTTTTTCTATCACAGGATCTCGAGCAATCAATCTTTGATTTGATTTGGTTGATGTATAGCCCGGTCATTCTGCCAAATTGGATGAGAACCCTTTTAAGTTCATGAAGTCTCTTTGAATTCCCCACTGAGAAGAGCATCATGTCATCAGTGAATATAAGATGGGATAAAACTTTGGTACCACTGATATGGAAAGTTTTATGGATCCTTTATCCTCCGCTAGATGCATCATATTAGTAAGACCTTCCATAATCATTGTGAAGATGAGAGGGGACAGGGGGTCACCCTGTCTTAGTCCATTTCTCACCTTGAAAGGACCTTCCGATGAGCCGTTGATCAAAATTGAGAAAGAAGTTGTTCGGACACACTCTTCAACCAGATTTATCCATCTTGGTTCAAACCCCATTTTTCTCATCACCCTCCACAGGAATTCCCACCTTACGTGGTCATATGCTTTTGTAAGGTCAATCTTCATGCAAGTCTTTGCCGAATCTCGCTTGATGTTAAAACCCATCATGAATTTGGCTGCCAAGAGGGTGTTGTCCGCTATGTGTCTGCCTTGAATGAAGGCACTTTGTTCTTTAGAGATGATCTTTGGCAAAATCGTCTTCAACCTTCCTGCAATAAGTTTAGCAATTATCTTATATAAGACACCACAACAAGCTATTGGTCTAAAGTCATTCATGTTGTTTGCTTCCTTCTTTTTTGGTATTAATTTGACGAAAGCATGGTTCACCGCTCTCACCATTCTTCCTCCTCCCATGATCCATCTCACTGCTTTGATGATGTCCCCTTTTATGATGTTCCACATCACTTGGAAGAATTTACCATTAAATCCATCTGGCCGAGGAGCCTTGGATGGGTTAATGGAGAATGCATCAGCTTTAATTTCCTCCTCAGTTGCTATCTTGCATAGATCAGAGTTCATTTTGTCAGTGATGCGTGCTTCAGGAAGTAGCTCCTCTTAGATGGGATAGTCGCCATAACTCCTATTGTACAGTTGATAGAAGTGATTTATTGCATTGCTAGTAACTGCAACTCTACTTTCCACCATCTCCCCCTCCTCATTTATGAGCTCATGTATCATTTCTTGCATCCCTTTCTTTTTTATAGCAGCGTGGTAGGTTCTCGAGTTATGGTCCCCGTCTTTAATCCATGCCATATGACTTCTTTGCCATAAGAAAGTTTCTTCAGCCTTGTTTAGTTGTTTCAGTATTTTTTCCATTTTCCTTTCCTTTTCTATTGCCTCATGATTCAGTGGATCGAGCCTGACATCAAGCGAGGCAGCCTCATAGTCTTTTTTCGCTTTGCTTATCAAGTTGCATAGATTAGCTTTCTCTTTGCTCCATTGCTTCGGTACCTTCTTGGTATTTTGTAGCTTTTTCAAGGTAATGAATAGATGATTCCCTTTAACTGTTTGGCTCCATGCTTCAATAACCACCTATTTGAACCCTTTCCACTCACACCACCAATTAATGAATCTAAAAGGGTGAGGATAATGTATCATATTTACAAGCTCTATTTTCATCCATGTGTGATCACTCAGCAGATTAGCCCCCATTTTTATAGTTGTGTTAGGCCATAAATCCAACCATGCTTCATTAACTAGGCCTTTGTCAATGGCACCAGCTATCCTCCTATCCCCTTGTTGCTTATTAGACCAGGTGGTTCTTCCTCCTTTCACCACTAGCTCCATGAGTCCAGCACTGTCTACCATATTGTTGAACGTAGCCATAACTCTATCGGGTACTCTTCTCCCACCATACTTCTCTTTTGATCTTCTAATGTTGTTAAAATCCCCTATAACTAGCCATGGAACTTCTTCTTGGGATGTGTTGATAAGAGTGTTCCACATACTCTCTCTGTCTTTCTTGAGATTTTCTCTACAAATGGATGAGGTAATAAAATCCATCCCCCTTTGTTGCAGCAGCTTATAGTGTACACTTGGTCTGTGAAGCGTATAGCATCGATGTCCCAAGCTCTAGGGTCCCAGCCGATCATGATTCTCCCCCCATCGACCTGGTCCAGATTAGAAAGAGCCCTCCATCCTATCAGAAATAAAGTGTCAACTCTGTTCTTAACCTCTCTTTTAATTCTAGTCTCGAAACATAAGACTAGCCTTGTCCCCTCTTCATTTATGGCTTTCCTGACGTCCCTCTGGCTCCCAGCCAGGGAAGCTCCTCGCACGTTCCATGCGAGGATTGACATTAATCTTCGTTCTTCCCGCACCCATCCCCAGAGCGGTTGGTTTTCTTGTACTTCTTCTTGGAGCTCCTCGTCTCTACCCGGTTTCTGTCTCTATTGGCTTCATCCTCCATGTTGCTATCCTCATCCAACTGATCGAGTACAACAAATGGATATTTTTTGCTGCTACCATCTACTTTATCTTTTGTTATAGGCATTTACATAGTCACCTCCCCCTCCTCAAGTGTCATAGTAGGGTTAGTGTCCACTGTCACCTCTACCTCCTCAGTAGCCTCCCCTGAGTTAGCAGCATTGGCGGTGATCATCAGATTCTCCTTCTCTCCAGAAGCTTGGCCTATCTTAGTCATATCTACCACCTTCTCCTCGCCTTTTCTCGGGATAGGTGGTTTTGATTTATCTATTCTCCTGGTTCTCCCCCTTGGCTATGCAGGGATGATAGGAGGGTCAAAATTGACATCTTTGTGAGCACCCAGACATTTTCTAGTATCATGTCCAAACACCTTACAATCGAAGCATCTATACAACATTGCTTCGTATCTTACCTTGACTTCCCACTCCTCACCATTTGGTAGTTCAACCATCACCTTTGGCGAAGGTTCAATCTCGACAGATATGTCCACACACACCCTAGTGCAGCCTGTGATGGTTCCATCTAACCGCCTATCTATGGCCCTTGGAACCCCAATGGCATTGGCGATAATAGAAATGGCCCTTGGGGTCTAGTGGTTGCCCACATTAGGGAGTGAGACCCACACCAACATCGTCGTGAAGGACGCTCTCCTTGTATCTGCCTCTGGTGTCCAACGATGAACCAGAACAAGCTAGTCGTCAAAGAACCACGGGCCTCGTGAGGTTACACCCTTTAGGTCAGCTTCAGAAGAGAAATGGACCAGAAATGGCCCATCCTCCAGCGAGAAGAGCTCAATTTCACCTTTTGGTCGCCAGTTCCTTAGCATCCATCTGCGGAGCTTCTGCGGGTGGCTTCTCTTCCCCAAAATCTGGACTATCACTGAGTTTTGGTGATAATGTTCCATCTCCTCCATTATAGCCTCTGTGAACCTCGTCCATGTCCTCTGATCCCCCTGCTTGTAGAAAGGTTCCTTCAGATCGATGTCCATTGTTCCTCTTATCTTCGATGGTGGCCCTACAACTGCTCTCATCCAGGGGCCAGGCACAGTGACGTCCGTCGCTGGGGAGAACCATCCCTCAGAGTTGTTAGAAGAAGGAGGGGGTCAATTGTCCCCGCCCACCATGTGCGTGTTTCCTAGAGAGAAGGCAGAGTGTGTTTCCTAGAGAGAAGACTAATCTTTTTAATATTATCAAAACATATGTAACTTAAAAATGGTAACAAACTCAGCTTATTATTTGTGCCCAACCAGCCACATACAACATAACATCATTTAGTGGATGATGTCACACTTGATGGAAGACCCCTAACCTAGATTTCTTGTGATATTCTTTACTTTGCACAGTTAGATGCTTAAAACCTAAATCTAACTATGCAATGTGCTTTAATAACATGTGGCATGCTTTTGTTTCAAGATTGTTTCAATTTAGATGGTGTTTGGGCTAGTTGTTATCATATATGTTGGTTTTGGAACTAATTTAAAATTACCCATGTTTAGGGTTTATCTTGCAATTTATGACATGCTTGAGGTTCCTCACATGTTTGGCATCATTTTGGAGAGAGCGGTGCCCTTGGGTGCCTTATTGTAACTTGGTTTGATGATGTATCTTGTTGTGTTGTAATCTAGGGTTGACTTGGATTCCCTAGTGTTTACTTTCAATGGTTGGATGAGTTTTTATTCACCGTGGTGTTGAGAATTCATCTTGGTCGATGAGAATTCTCAACATGCACCTCCCTTGAGGTTCTTCAGTGGTCATGTTTTTGAGGTCTCCTTGAGGTCGTGTATTTTCCCTTAGTTTTAACGGTCCTTTTTGCGTGCATGTGTTTAGTGCATTCATTGATGTGTTATGATGGACAAGTGGCATATTTTGCATGACACCTGACCTCCCTTCTCTCTTTCTACCCTTGGATAGATAAATCTCGTTCCTTGAATGCAAGTGATCTTTTTACACCCTTCCTACCTCTCTTCTTGCTTGGAGTTTGTCCCTTGTGTTTATGGTGGTGAAGTGGATCTTGACCTTGGAGATTTGGTGGACGATCCTCTTGCTTGTGAGCTAGGGTTTGGAGCAACCCTTTCTTTTAATGATCATTGGTGATCCTAGACCTTGGTGAGTGATCTACTATCATGATATTTAGTTTTCTTTTCTTTCCTTCTTCTTTATACTCTTCTTGGGAAAACCATGGTGCTCCATGGTAGTACCCAAGTTAGGGTTTAAAGATATCTTATTTTCTCTTGGCCTTATCCATGACTCTCCATGGCTGTTCTTCTTGAGGAACTTCTCTCCTCTTACCCGAATCCATGGTTCTTCATGGTAGAGGTTCAAGTTGAGTTGTAGATTTCCTCCTTCTTGTCTTTTAGCCTAGAGTTTGTTCTCTCTATCTTGCTCCTTTAATATTGGGTTGTGTTCCTCTATTTCTTAGATAATTCTAGGTTGGCCATGAAGTAGTGAATCTAGGTTCTTCCCTCTCTTGGAGCATCCTTGTTGTTGGAGTTTATATTGCCTCTTGAGGTGAGTTATATAACCTTCTCCTTGACTATTGTTACACTTAATCTTTGCATGCAAATGATCTATCTCTAAAACATGGTTCCATGTAGATTAATGATAATATCTTGAACAAGAACTTATGTTCCATTCTGACCTTATATTGATAAAAATTATTTGATGAACCATAATCATGTTCACATTTATCTTGTTGATAATGGGAGTGTTGATCTTTACATGCATGTGCTAAAACAATGGTTTCTTTCATGGTTTTGCTTAAGCATTGGTGATGATCAGATTTTAGGATTTGATGTTGAACATCTTCTTATGTTTTTCCCTTGTTGGTTTTAGTTTTATGGTGATGATCATCTTGATAATCTTGAAGTTGATGAGTTTTCTCTCTCTTCATATGGTCAATGAGTTCTTCACCTTCTTGAGTTTGTTGACTTGCTACTTTGTTATTCACACATGATGATGATTTTCTCATCAGTCATTGATGTTTTATTTGTGTTTTGGTCACCAAGTATGGACCCATGTTGGTCGTTGAACTATGGGTTTGTTGGTGGTCATTGAGATGGCTAACCTAGCCATATGGCCATTGAAGATGGTCACCTTTTAGTGGTAGCTTATGGAGTTCAACCCTAAGTTTTTAGTGACGAAGGATCGGTGTGTTCAAAGGTCATGAACTTTAGGGTTTCAACGATCAAGTATGTATATGTTTTCATCGATCAAGAGCTATAGTTTACAGAGATCCATGTTCCTATTTTTTCAACCCTCATGCACCATAGTTCTCAGCAGTCATGACCTATGCTTTAAGGAGACATGTACCTGAGTTTTCAGCGACCATATACATATGTTTTCAATGATGAGGTACCTATGTCTTAAGTGGTCAATTACCTAAGTTTTCTCAGTCATGATATGTTGGTTTTAACTATCACTTGTGGTTGAATTTATTGATAATAATGTTGGCCTATATGCTTCCAATAATGTTGGAGTTGGTGATAATCAAGGTTTAGTATTTCTTGCTATTATGGTAGCTATGTTGAAATCCTAACCCTAAATGGAAAGTTTTTTATGACTTTGCTTAATGCTCGAGTATTTGGCATAAAGTTGATGTATTTTCTCTGTCTTAATTTTATAACCCTAATTTGCAGATTGAATTAGAATCACACCAAATGATTTATTGTGATATCCTTTATGTAACACATATGTAATGAGTATGAGCCTTGATGAGGCATGGAGAGACAATGATGTTCTTGTAGATAGCTATGTTTGTTGTATCCTTTATGTAACACATATGTAATGAGTATGAGCCTGGATAAGGCATGTAGAGACAATGATGTTCTTGTAAAGAGCTATGTGAATGGTCTTTTTACCTTAAGTAGGGTTGACAGCTCAAAGTGAGGTTATATCCTCTAGTGATGTGATGCAGGATTGATATCCATGGTAATGTGATGATGATGATGACCTCCTATGTAACATTCAAATATCATCATCTAGAGATGTGACAAGTTTATGCCTTATATGTTTTATATCTTCTAAAGTTGTGATCTACCTTATCTTTGTAGAACCTTTCTAGTGTTTATTTGTAACTTGAATGATGTAGTTAAAGGATACTCAATTGTCTTTAGCTAATCAAGAGAAACCCTAATCATGTAGTTCCATGTGTCATAGATCCAGTCTAGTGTCAGAATCTGATGGATGGTGAAATGAGTATTGCTAAGGGAAACTCAGAGATCATACTATTGAGTATGTGGGGTACTTGGCAAGTGCATCCTTGTCATCTGGATCCCAGGTGATTGAGAATGCTTGTGGTTAAGTCTCAGATATTTGTATATGTGATTGTGTGAGGTAGCAGTGGGAGAACAACTATAGTTGTTCATCAGATGATACAGGCGTGTAAAACTTTTTTTCTATAGATGTGACTTGTACCAAAGTAAGACTAGGTATTTTTTAGCTTGACTATATGTCGTTGTTGGTAGATGGGCAGATATGTCACTGCGTTGCAGACTCATACTGACCAAGTGTGGAGAATATCTTGGAGTCCGACTCTTCCTTAATCGTGTATGGAACTAAGTAACACTTCTAAGTCGTCAGTTGGACTTTCAGTGATACGACTCAAACTCCCCAAGGCTTAATAAAATATGTAATACAACATTGTAGCATATTTATTTAGGGTTAAACATAACTCACATTGGATGTTTGCTCTTATCTTGTTTCATATGTTGCTCAGTTGTTACATAATATGGTAAGAAAATTTAAGTATTATACATGTTCTTCATACTCCTTGTAACAACTTATAATGTTCTTCCTATATGTAATATTTACTTAATCTTCTTAACTTGTGTGATTAGTTTTATTATTATTTTAGCTGAATCTACTCATAATGCCTAACATATCTCTGGAACAATAGTGGTTGGTTGAGAGTTATATCTCTCATTGGGACGTTGGTCTCACCCCGTGGGTTTCGACATCTTTCTAGGCGGTCTCCATAGATGTGGTAGATATCGTTCTATTGAGGAAGAGTAGCAAGGAGATCAGTAGTTGTTGAAGGATGGCTTGTTGTAGGTTTTGTAGTAGAGTTCTATGTGTTGTCCCTATACTCATAGGTCCTGGAAGGGGTATTTTGTAGATGTTGTATACTGATACATGTTTTGTCAATATGCTAGTGCTTATGTATGTGGCTTGTATATGCGAACCAAGATCTTTTGTGTTTAGGGTGTGGCATATAGCCTCTGGACAATGATGTAATACATGTGATGGTATGATATGTGATACACATGACATGTTATGGACCTTGTTGTATCATATGTTTGCACTGGCGTTGGTTATATGAGAACGATTTTAATTTACCTACTTTTGCGATAATGTGGTTGTTTATCTATTAATTGTGTGCTTGGTTTTGAGTTATCTTGTTTCTGTGGCATCGAGTTGTCACATGAAAAGGTTGGTATCAGAGCTCCATGATCACTGAATCTACAGGGACATAGGACTATGGTTGAGTTTGTTCTTTTATCCTCCACATGTCTGATTATGGACTATCCTTATCCAAATATATCTAGAGATCATGGAAAACATGTTGAGAGTATTGTTATTACACTAGGAGGTGGTGTCAAGAGGTAGGCAAGAGTACATGGAGTGCCTGAAGTGCCTCAGTTCGACCAAACAATTATGGCCAATCCCACTTTTTAGTTCATGTTTGGACAATTGATGGCCATGATTTTGCACTTGGTGGATAGACTGCATGCACCTCAAGCAAGGGCTTCTATCCACAATGTGGAATCCTAGGGTTGTGGGGAGACCTTCAAGAGGTTGAGATGAGTTGGAGAATTGGATTACGTAGGTACATAGAACGCGACAAATGCAGACATGTGGCAGAAAGAGATTGATAAGGCAATTACGATCCTCGACATCCCTGAAGAGGATAAGGTGAAGCACAAAGTGTACCTACTGAAGGTTAGTGTGGGCCATTAATGGGCCATTGAGGAGGAGAAGAGACCTCGTGTGACAATCAATTAGGAAGAGTTTTGGCAGGAGTTTATGAGTTGATACTTGCAAAAAACATATCTCAAAGAGAATATCTTACATTTCAAGAAGATCTGACAGGGATCAATGATGATCAATGAGTATGAGGTAAAGTTCATGGAGTTGTTGAGGTTCTGTCCTCACATGGGAACAATGAGTAAGGAGAGGATCCAAAATTTTAAGAAGGGTTTGGACAAGGAGTTGACAATGGCATTGTCTTCTTTGCAGAATAGGGAGAGGTTTTCCACCTTTGTGCAGTCCATGAGGCAGATCAAGCGGTCGATGGTTGAGAGGCGTGAAGCCAACACTAAGGAAAGGTCAGCACAATTTTAGTGGCAATCTTATGGAGGCTTTAAGAAGCGTAGGTTTTTGTCTCCTCAGCCACAACAAAGGTCAATAGTATAGTCACAATGGTGACCAAGCAAGGGAAGAGGTCACAACTTTCCACTAGCTGGAGCTCATCGCGTAGCATCAGTTTTAGTAACAAGGTTGTCCATACCATGGTACGAGACTAGGATCTATTATAAGTGTGGGAAGACAAGAAACATGAAGTGGGTGTGCCCTATGGAGGATGAGGAGATGACCATTAGGGTCCACAAAAGTGACAATTTAGTAGTGGTAGAGGTAGAGGACATAGTCAGGTATTACAAGAAGGATCTTTTGTGTAAGGCAGCAAAGGACAAGGACGACAATAGGCAATGACTTGATTCTACTCCATGAGTCAGTTGAATGGAGTGGTCAATGCATAAGTTGTGACAAGTCAGATAGAGTTATTCATTTTGATTTGTCTTCTTCCTGCTTTATAGTTAGTTTGGTTGACCCTGGTGTGATACTCTCTTTTATCACCATAGAGGTGATATATAGCTATTCCTTGCCTGTTAGTCATAGATATGATAGTCTTCAGTTAGAAACTTCTCTTGTTGGTTCTGCCGAGTTGCGGGAGGTGTGTCCATCCTACATTCTTTCTTTCTCAGGATGCAACATTAAAGTTGACCTTATGCCTGTTGATATGCTTGGATTCAATGCAATACTTTGGATGGACACCTTGTAAAAGTACAAAGTGGTCTTGGATTGCAGTTCTGAGGTGGCAACATTCATTGACGGTAATGTTTCATGGGTTTTCCCAGGAGATTGAAAGATTCTTTTGACATGCTTGGTATCAGTGATGATAGTAGAGAGTTTGATGAGGAAGGGGTGTGAAGCATTCTTAGCACATGTTGTGGGTACCAAGGTGAGGAATAGGAGGTGCCCATAGTGTAAGTGTTTGCAAATATGTTTTCAGATGAGTTTCCAGGTGTTCCCCCTCCTAGAGAGATTGACTTTGAGATCAATCTTGTTCTTGGTACATAGCCTATAGAATAGTTGGGGTACATGATGGCACTAGTTGAGATGAAGGAGTCAAAGAAGTCATTGCACGAGTTGTTAGAGAAGCTCTTTATCAGGCTGAGAGCTTCCCCTTGGGATGCTCTCATGTTGTTTGCGAAGAAGAAGGATGATTCTATGAGTTTGTGCATAGACTACTGACAATTGAACAAAGTGACAATTAAGAAAAAGTACCCTTTGCTAAGGTTAGATCACATGTTTTATCAACTGAGAGGTGTTGCAGTGTTCTCAAAGATGGATCTAAGTTTTGGTTACCATCAATTGAGGATCAAGGTGGATGACATACCTAAGTCAACTTTCAGGATGAGGTATGGTCACTACAAGTTTGTGGTTATGCCGTTTGGACTAACCAATGCACTGAAAACGTTCATGAACTTGATGAACATGGTGTTCAGGACATATCTTGAATAGTTGGTGGTTGTGTACATCAATGAAATCTTGATATAATCTAGGGACAACTAGCATCATGAGAAGCATCTATGACAGGCTTTGATGTTGTTGAGATAGCACAAGTTGTACGCTATGTTCAACAAGTGTGAGTTTTGGTTGAAGGAGGTGTCTTTTCTTGGGTACATGATATCTACTAAGGTGTTTGTGTGGACCTAAAGAAGGTTGAGTCCATGCTAGAGTGGGAGAATCCTAAGACATAAACACAAGCTTGTAGTTTCCTAGGCTTGATAGGATACTAAAGGAGGTTATCAAGAACTTCAATATCATGGCGTTTCCCCTAAACAAATTGATGAGGAAAGGTGTACCATTTGTCTGGGATGACATGTATCAACGTTCTTTCCATATTTTGATGAAGAAGTTGACTAGTGCACCTTTGTTGGTTTTTCCAAAGGAAGGGAAAGGATATATTGTCCTCTGTGATGTGTGGGAGAATGATTGGGGATGTGTGCTGATGTAGGATAAGAACATGATTTCTTTTGCTTTGTGACAACTTAATAAACACAAGGAGAACTACCCAACTCATGATCTAGACCATGTAGTTTTGGTCCATGCTTTGAAGATTTAAAGACACTACATTTTTGGTGAGAAGTGTTAGATCTTCACCGATCACAATAGCCTTCAGTATATCTTCTTGAAGTAGGATTTGGACATGCGGTAGAGACAGTGGATGGAATTGATCAAAGATTATGATTTCAACATAGAATATCATCTAGGGAAGGAAAACGTGGTGGAAGATGCACTGAGCAGGAAGTCTTCTTTATCATCATCTATAGATAAGGCACAATTATGTTCCTTAGTGTTCCATAAGTGAGACATGTTGGTGTTTCTTTGTCAAATGAATGTTCAACTGGAGTTTCTTTGTTTGTAAGCTTGCTAGCACAGTTATAGGTGAAGCATACCTTAGTGCAGTACATCAAATATGTGTAGCGGGATGATACTATGATATAGAAGATCTGATTAAAGTTGGGTAGTGAGAAGCATGATGGTTTCCATGAGACAAAGGATAGGATAGTTTGCATCCATGGAAGGAGCGTGGAGCTAGATATCATTAATATGAGGAAGTTGGTTCTTGAAGAGGCTCACTCTTCAATCTACACTATGCATCTAGGTATCACCAAGATGTACCACAACTTGAAGGACTTTTATTGGTGGCTTGGCTTGAAGCACGACATAGAAGAGTTTGTGGAAAGATGTCTAGTGAGTCAATAGGTCAAGGCTGAGCATCAGAAACCTGTAGGGACTTCACAACAATGCCTATATAGAAGTGGAAATGGGATGATATCACTATGGACTTTGTGGTTGGTCTACCTTGGAAAGTGAATGGTCATTGTTCCATCTAGGTGATAGTGGACATGATGACCAAGTCAATGTACATTTTTCCAGCCAAGACGACATTTACAGTAGAGAAGTTGACACATGTGTATGAGGATGAGATAGTATGTCTGCATGGTATCCCAGTAATGATAGTGTCTGATAGAGGTTACCAATCATTTTTGGGAATGTCTGCATACAACCATGGTTACACGATTGAGGTTCTATACATTGTTTCATCCGAAGATAGATCGACAATCTGAGAGGACTATCAAGATGTTAGAAGATCTGTTGAGAGCTTGTGTTGGGATGTGCACCGGAGCTTGATAGAGTTTGCATACAATAACATTTATCATAGGAATATCGACATGGCACCTTAAGAGGCTTTGATGGGAGGCATTGCCGGTCTCCCTTGTGTTGGTATGAGACATGTGAGTATCAACTTTTGGGTCATGAACTTCTACAACAGACCACAGAGAAGATTAAAGTGATACAACAACAGCTAAAGGCATCCCAAGACTGACAAAAATCATATGTTGATAATTATCCCAAGCCTTTGGAGTTCCAAGTGGGAGACAAGGTGTATTTTAAGGTTTCTCCTCAGAAATGTGTGTTGAGGTTTGGGGAGAATGGTAAGTTGGATCCTAGATTGATGGGACCTTATCCTGTGGGGCACACATTGGTAAGGTGGGTTATAGTATGGAGCTACCACCTGAGTTGCACAGGTTTCGCCCTGTGTTCCATGTTTTGATGCTGAGGAAGTGTCACCTAGATACAGAGTTGACGTTGCAACCTGTGGTGGTAGAGTTGAAGGAGGGTGTGTAGTATGTGGAAGCTCATGTGCCGATCCTTTATAGAAGAGTGTAGAAATTGAAGAAGAAGGATATAGTATTGGTTAACATTTTGTGGCATCATCCTAGAATGGAGGAAGCCATGTGGGAGATAGAAGACAAGATGTGTATGAAGTACCCATCATTGTTTGAGTAGGATTTTGGGGGTGAAATCCTAGTTAGGGGTTTATGGTTGTAAGATCCTTGACCAATATTTCTTATCGATCTTGCTTTCTTTTCATAATTCGATGCTTAAAACCTTAATCTAATCATGTGATGTGCTTTAATAATGTGGTATTCTTGTGTTTCATGTTTGGTCTAGTTTGGATGATGTTTTCTCTAGTTATGCTTATATATGCTTGTTTTGGACCTAATTGCAATTTATCCATGTTTAGGGTTTATCTTGCAATTTTTTGTTGGGAAATATGAGGATAGAGTATAGAAATGGAAACAAAAAATATATATATATCTGTATTCTCCATAACAACAAGATCATGTTAACTACTATGAAATAGGAAGGATGGTTTAATGAGTTTATACCTAGTCCTGGAGTAAGTCCAGTGACAACAACTTGCTTCAATGCAACTGTCTACTAGTTTCTTTTATACGGTGGCAATGTATCTCTTGGTCTTCACCATGAACAACAAACAAAATAGCTTTTGTAGAGACTCCTCTGGTCTCACCATAGACTATAGGCTGACGTTGCTCTCCTAGTAGTAGCAAATGGACTGCTGCCTCTTGAGTACTCCACATAGACCGACTAGACTCCTGTAATTCAACTAGAATAGATAGGAAGGAATTCTCCCTCTCATTGGTGTACTAGTCACCAACTTTCCCAACCACAACAATGATTCTTAATTGTTCTCTCTCGTCGCTATCCCTCCTTAGTCGGGTAGGACTTGCTTGGGCTCTTTCGGTTACCACAACCGGAGAGAACAAAAATTGTCAGAGGAACTGATTCTTAGTTGTCTCTCTTGTGGTTGAGGAAGACCCCAATACCTCTCTATTTATGGTCGGGGTTAGGGTCAGGGTTCCCAGTATATACGGGATTGTTCAGGAGTGGAAGGGACCAGAAGATCTTGAAATTTCACAACCTAGGAACTCCAAAATGGCTATCTGGTGGCCCATATGGTCATATAGTCACACGTTACGGTCATCTCGTATTATCGAACTGCCATTTCATAGTTTCACAATCGCATACAAATTTGGCAATTTTGATTCCATTTAATATTACATACTAATTCCTTTCACCACAAATAATGTGTAATCGAATAAGTTCTGGAAAAATCTAGAACCTTCGTTCAGACCCAACCAAGCCATTTCACCCATGGGAGAATGTTACAACCCCACCAACTGGTAACCCCCAATTAAGGGAGATCGAGAGGTCAAAGCCGCACCCATAATTTCTGGATCAAAGGTTCGACAATTAACCAAGAATAATTATTAAATTTTAAAAGACTAAACTGAAAAGATGTAAAAAAAACTTTGCATACCTTTTGAAATTTTGGATTTCTAAACTTCTATCCATGTATGAATTCTACTCTAACTAATCCTTCTTTTATTTTACTTCATGTATTTCGCAATATGACGATTTACTGTTTGTCCTTTTGGCTTGAACCTAAAACACCGACAAACAAAACATCGGTCAGTCGAAGCTGGTATGTGGGGGAAACAAAAATCATGCAACTCTGCTAACAATGTATTGCAACCAATTACCATTTAACAAACAATTTTATAGTTTAAATATAACTGCACAGTCCATGTATATCCTATCCCCATTATACCCCTCATGATCCCACCTATCAGGTGAATTAGTTTCTAGGGTTGACTCACATGGCACTACTCATAGGTAGCCCACTCCTTAACTCATGGCAAGCTAAGAGTCTCATGGCACTACACAACAGTAGCCCAATTTCTAACTCATGATAGCCTAAACCTTACTCTAGGTTATCCTTTTTAGCCTTTGGATAGCCACAGGGGTGGACCCGGATCTAAGCTAGTTATATGTATACATTTATAGTGATAGTCATAGTCACTCTATAGTTGCATGAAATAAAATCATCCAACAGTTAATTTCAAGAAACCGATAAAACCCCGACAAAGCCTCAAAAAACTAACTCCAAATATTCATAAGTGTAACCACATTTTGGAAGCTTGCATCGGTAATTGAAGCAACACTGAGGTGCACAAAGCCTGAGGATACCCAGCGCGATGAGCTCTGGCGATACCCGGGGCACGATGAGGAGGTCATCGGAGGCACTATGCCTGAAGCTGGAGGGCCCCCCCTCCCTCCTCTCTCGTTCGCTCATCTGGAGTGAGTCAAGATCTAAATGCTTAATCTGGAAATATGAAGTCATGGGCGGAACTAATAAAACCAAGGATTTACGACACTTCACTGGAGAAAGTGGATATAGAGTTGCAAAACCAGAAGCTCATCTACCCAAGAGAAGAAGCTGAGAAGAATGCAGATAGATGGAAGCGATGTGTTGCAGGTTACATAGTTGGCTTCAATCCTCATTTTCCTATGTTGGAGAAGTATTTATCTCAGATTTGGATTCTGAATGGATTGATTGAGATACTGAACCATGGTCTAGGTTTCTTCCTGATTAAATTCATGGACGATGTGGATCTGGAGAATGTCTTAGACAATGGTATCTACTTTGTCAGGGGAAAGCCTATGGTTCTGATGAAATGGAAGCCCAGGGATCCTCTGAAAAGGTTCAGGTTGACTGACATGCCTGTATGGGTCATAATTCATAATCTTCCCTTGGAGCTTTGGGATATGAAGATGTTTTCAAGAATCGAGTCTTACATTGGATTCCCCTTATGAGAAGATAGATTAACTTTTAGTCTGAGGAATCTTGAATATGCTAGGATTCAAGTCTTGATATTGGCTGCGTCGACGTTTCCTATTGAGCTAGAAGTTTCAAGCGACGATGGAGTCTCTCATACTATCAACTTTGAATATGAATGGGTGCCAAAGGTCTGTTTAGTGTGCAATCTGTTTGGACATGCTGACTGTAGAGATCCTGCTAAAGGTTCAAGTCATCAGGTTAAGAAAATGTGGGTCAAGAAAGTTACTGCTCCCGATTCCTCTGTTCTTTCTAAGGAAATACCCGCACCTAAAGTTGATGATGAAACTCCTCAGAGTGAAAATCTGAATCATAAAGATCAAGCTGATATGTTTAATTGTGACAATACAACTGCTATTGATTTGTCTGAAGAAGTGGCTGAAATTAGAGTTAATGACACTATTTCTCATAGTGTTAATCTGAACCAGGAAGGACAGGGTGGTCTGTCGGGGCAAGGCCAAGATGAAGAATAAGAATTCCATGTACCTAATGACTCTTTTGAGGAAAGTAGTCTGACTTTATCTGAAGGAGATATTAGTAGAAACCAGGAAGTTCTGGACGGGGTTGTAGATCTTTCTACTCCTCCTCATAATGTTGCTGCCATTCAAGGTGAGGAGGAGGAAGGTTTTAAAGTTGTGAAAAAATGGAACAAAAGAAGGAAATCGAAGGGTAAAACTAGAAATAATACGAAGGACTAGGATATTGTCACTCAAACTGCTCTTTCAAATAAATTTGCTAATCTGAAAATAGTGACTGAACATCACAGGAAGAGGGAGTTCCAAACCAGTGAAGTACTGGTCACAACTGTTTTTAATGGTTAGTCTCAATCTCAATATGATGTCCTGGAATGTTAGGGGTCTTAACCTCAAGGTCTCAACAGTCCAGGAGAAAATAAGAGAGTTCAATCCTCACATTATTCTTCTCAATGAAACTAATGTTAGACAGAAGAAGATTTCAAAGTTGCTTAGTAAAAATTTTCCTGAGTTTAGTTGGATTTCTAATCATTCCTCTCATGTGCTCGGTAGAGTTGTCGTTCTTTGGAAGGATGAGGTTTGAAATATTACTAAGATTCAGGATTCTGATCAGTTAATTCATATGGAGGTTTTTTGTGACAACAGAAGTTTCCTTTTGATGGCTGTCTATGGGCATAATCCTGATGGTGATAGGAAGAATTATGGAATGATATTGAGTTTATTAAATCTAGTGTGTCTTCTCCTTGGATCATTTTAGGTGATTTTAATGTTGTTAGAAAGGATGAAGAAAAGTTGGGCAGAGATCCTCCTACTAAGAAGTCCATGGATGATTTCAATAATTTTATTCTCAATTGTGGTCTCTTTGAGCTGGGCCTGAATGGACCTTCCATTTCTTGGGATAACCATCAATCAGGGGATTTTTTTGTTACTTCTCTTATTGACAGGATTCTCTATAATTTTGATTTCATGATGGAGTTTTCTGAGTTCAAAGGTGTTCTTCATTCCAATATCATTAGTGATCATAAGATCCTCACTCTTGACATTGGTGAGAAAGGTAAAATTGTTTCCCCTTTCATTTCATTAATGCTTGGACTGAAAAAGAAGGCTTCAGAGATATTGTTAGGAAAAGTTGGTCTGGGGATGACAATGGCTTTCCTATTTTCATTGTTTATAGTAAGTTTAAGAAGCTCAGACATGAGTTGTCTAAGTGGAATAGGAGCTCTGTTGATAAGGATTAATTCGTTAGCTTGTGAAGCACAACGCATCCTTGATAAGGATCCTTCTAATGTTCTGCTACAAATTGAATCTGTTGCTAGAAGAAAAGAAGCCTTTATTGCTAATAAGCATGAAGAATCCTTGTTAAGACAGAAATCTAGAGTCAAGTGGCTTAAAGAGGGGAATTCCAATTCTAAGTTTTTTTATTCTTTGATTAAAGTGAGAAGAAATTTAAACCACATCTGAGTCCTTGATATTGGTGGGATCATTAGTACTAATTGTTCTGAGATAAAACAACATATTCTGGGGTACTATGCTTCCTTATTCAATAATGGTCATAGTATTGATGTTGATATTCTGAATATGTTGGTCTTTCCTAAGTTGAATGATGTTCACAAATTGGCTCTTGATAGATGTTTTTCTGTGAAGGAAATTGTTGATGTTGTCAAGAATCTGAATTCTGAGAAATGCCCAGGACCTGATGGGTTTATGGTCACTTCTTCAAGATTTGTTGTAGTGTTATTTGCTCAGATGTTGTTAGGGTTGTCCTTGGCTTCTTTAATTCTGGAAGGATGCTTAGAGAAGCTAATCATACTTTCATAACTCTTATTCCGAAAGTGAATAATTCAAGTGAGCTCAAGAATTTCAGACCCATTGCTCTTTGTAATGTCTTCTATAAAGTTATTTCTAAACTTCTTGCTAACAGATTGCAACTTGTTTTTCCTTCTGTAGTGAGTAGTAACCAGTGTGCTTTCGTGAAGAGTAGGTCTATCAAGGATGTTGTTCTTTTATCCAATGAACTGATACATGATTTTAACAAGAAGGAGTGTAGGCCTAAAATGTGTATCAAGTTAGACATTTCAAAAGCCTATGACTCAGTTGCTTGGGAGGCCATCTTTCTTATTCTTGAGCTTATGAACTTTCCTCACTGTTCGGTTGTGTGGCTTAAGGAGATTTTTAACACTATTTCCTATGAGATCATTATTAATGGAGAAGCTTCTGAATCTTTTCAGCCTAGCAATGGGGTTCGACAGGGAGATCCCCTAGCTCCCTACATTTTTGTTCTTATTATGCAGGTTATTACTCTTCTTCTTGATAAAGAGGTTAAAGAGAGGAATTTGAAACCTTTGAAGGCTTCGTCCAATTTCTCTGTTTCTCACTTGATTTTTGCTGATGACCTAATGATTTTCTCTGAGACAGATGATCGGAGTGCTTATGCTATCAAAAGAGTGCTTGACCAACTATATGTTGCTACTGGTTTGAAGATTAATACTGATAAAAGTGTTGTTCTCTATAGTCAAAATGCTAATAAAAATTTGCTGGGCAGCATTTTGGGCATTGCTGAAGGGTGTCTTCCGTAGAGATATCTTGGTATTCCTTTGGTTATCGGCAAATTGACTAAGGCTCATTGTAGTCCCCTTCTTGACAGAATTAAGAGTCATCTTGATGGTTGGAAAGCAAGTCATCTCTCTATGGCAGGTAGAGTTGAGGTTGTTCAGTCTACTCTTACTGCTATGACTAATTATTGGGTTGCCATCTTCCCTATCCCTTGTGATATTTGTGATGAAATTGAATAGCTCTATCGGAATTTCATCTGGGGGAAGATTGTTAGTAGAAATCCTATTCATTTGGTCAAGTGGACTGAGGTTGTTAAACCAAAACTGGAAGGCGGCTTAGGGATTAAATGTATTAGAGACATTATTCAGTCATGTATTCTCTTGAATGGTTGGGACATTGCCAAGAAAAAAGATAGTATATGGATAAAATGGATCCATGAGAAGTACTTAATTAAGCATTCGTTTTGGTCTCTTCCTATTAATGAGAGTTTTTTGTGGTTGTTTAGAAGAATTCTTGTTGAAAGAGATTGTTTAAGAAGATATATCACTTTTGTCATTGGCGATGGTAAAGATGTTAGTATTTAAAAGGATCCCTGGTGCAAGGGGTCGAAATTTCTTATTGAGGTGTTGGATAGAGAGAGTATTATCCAGCTGGGGTTCCCTTTTGATGCCAAAGTCAGCCACCTCATTAGTAACGGCTCCTGGGCTATTGAGAATTCAAGACTTCACAGTAGTCTGATTGAGGTTCTCCATTCTATTCTGAGTCCTACTATTGGGAGCGATAACATCCTGTTTGACGGAAAGACGGAGGTGAACTGTAAATACATTTGGAGATGTATCCATCCTGAGAATGGGTCGAATATCTTTTTTTAGTGGCTTTGGAGTTTCAGTTGTCCAAGCAACTGGAGAATGATAGGCTAGAAAGTTGGTCATAACAAACTTCCGACTTCTTGCTTTGTGAAACATATTGGGATTAGTCTTGCGTCTATGTGCTTTCTTTGCTGCAGGGAGGAAGAGGAAATTGAGCATCTTTTGTTCATCTGCTCATACTCCTCTAAGATTTGGAGGAGAGCCAGTGTTCTTCTCAATCTTCGGCAACCCATATTGATAAATGATATCTATCTTTTCAAGGATAGAAAGGCCTATGTTCTTGGTCTTGGTATTTTCAGCTGGCTGTGGAGGGAGAGGAATGATGGAGTGCATTGTGGGATTTCCAAGGATTTGGATCTTATTTGGAATCTCATTCTTCACGATCTGGACCTTTTGTTGGACAGTCTATATGAGTCTTTTTCTGTCTTTTAGTTTGTCTTGGGAGGTTCTGCTCCTTAAGACGTTTCTCTTTCTTTTTCTTTGTATATTTTCCAAACTATAAAAGAAATAGAAGGAGTTGGGTTCACCAAAAAAAACAATAATAAGTGTAACCACATACCTGATTTGGGTGATTTCACAAGCATTAAGGAAATCCAACCAAAAAAGCAATCCAAGAAAGCAATTCAACAATCACATAATTCCTGAAAAGAATATGTACTCTATTTATTACACACTTTATCAAGAATCTACATTATTGGCTTGGATTCACTTTTTAGGGTTTCTGTATCCATTTTAGGGTTTCATTTTTCAATTAGGATTTCCCTTCATCTTTTACCATATTAAACCCTAATTTTATGCCATTACTCATAAACCCTAATTATCTCATCTATTCTTCAATATTAAGGTTATCTTAACAATTTATAACCCTATTTACATATTAAAGGCACATTAACCATTAATTAATTTCATTAAGCTTCTTTTACATTAAAGCTACTATTTTTATCCTTTTAATCCATGACAAGATCATTATACGCATCTATCATTAATTCAAAGTTCATTAGGGTCTAATTAACATATGAACTCATTTTGCCATCAATTGCACCTTTTATTCATGAAAACACCCTAATTACTACATTTAGGGTATTTATCCAGAATTAAGTACTTTTACATACAAATAACTTAGAACCATCATTTAACAACATATTTTCACATTTTTCAAATTAAATATGATCTTCTCCTCTTTTACCCTAAATTGTGGTTTCTAAATTATTTAATCACTCTCATATGAGGTAAAAACCCTAAATCATGCAAATTTTAATATGGATCAGGTTCAAATCTAACATTATCATTCAATAGGCTATTAATACTTTAATTAACCCATTAAGCATACTATATTCAAACTTTAATCACAACTAGGGTTTTTAACTTAACTTTAATGTACTTTTCATCAACTTATTGTAATTTTGAAATTATAAACGGGATCGATCTTTAATATCATTTTTATTGGATTCCTCTCGTTCTCCTAATCAAAATTCATATATTACTTGTCCTAATCGGAGTTACCAATATTTAATTACGATTTTAACAAAATTTCACTTACTCGGGCCAATCAGGACACGCCACGTCGCTTATCCCATGCAAAGCGCTCGATTTGGAAAATATAATAGAATTACCGTTATACCCTCATTTAAGTCCGCCATTACTTCATACCCTAAAAGGGTAATTCCGTCCAAAGCGCATGTGCTCCTTCTTCCTCCTCGTGATGCCAGCAGAAGCACTGACCTGTAGCCCTAGTCACGAGCTGTGCGACACCTACTTCTCCCCCTAGACTCGACGGCCCTCCGGTCTTATTCCTTTTTCTCTGCCACTCCTCAGCGCACGCATGGTGCCCTCCAGGTCATGACCACCATGGCCGTTCTCGAGTGAAGAATGGGTTGCGGTTGCTATTGCGTTTGCGGCAGCTTGCAGTCCTGCAGATGGGATTTCTTGGAGATAGGAGAGTAGTTTTGGTCTTCGATCCTTCCTAGGTTGTCGTGGAGTCCTCCTTCCTCCAACAAGATCATTTAACAGCTCCTTGTGGTTCCATGGCCACGCTACCCTTTATTCTAGGGTTTTGAAAGAAGAAGAAAATGGAGAAGAGAGAAAGGGATGTAGGGATCTCCTTGGGGTTGACCCAGGGGTTCTAACCTTTTATAGAGAAGGGTATGAAGCCTTAGGTGGGTTATCCATGAGTTACCAAGCCCCTCTTTAAAAAAAAACTTTTTTCCTTCAATGTGAAGCAAGTGTCTCTCTCTCCTAATTATCTTCTTGGATAATCATTATTCCATGGATAATTATAAATATGAAAAACCTCTCCCTTAATCTCTTTAGACTTTCCCTTTAATTCATTGGCCATGAATTATATATTTCCTTCAGTAGAAAATACCACTTCTTTAATAAAACCATGAAATTCATCAATTATGCATCATATTATTATCTTATGTTCTATTGTTGTTATTTTCTCTCTCTTGCTTTTTATTGGTATTCCTTGGATCCCAAGACACTCTATTATTTCAAAATTCTTTTTTTTCAAGGTTACTTATTATCCTTCTAAATGCATTTATTTTCATTATTTCTCATTATCATGATTATTTCTTATTAAAATATCTCTTTTTGAGGATTTCTCTTTTATTTTCCTCATTGGTATTCCTTTTATCATTAGTAATCCCTGGGGATACGAAATTTCACCAAGGATAACTCAATTATACCTTTTTCCACATATTCCCAATATTTTATCAATATGTGCAATTTCTTTCTTAATAAAGAAATACTTAATTGATTCTTTCTTTTCCTATTGCACTCTTTATGCAACTTTGGACTCATTGGAACCCAAGGAACCCAAGAGGCATGAAATCCCTCTTTGGATTTGCCTTCTAGAGGTTTCCATCTCATTCTTTTCTCAAAAACTCAATTATTCATTTACTAATTTAATAATTGAATTTCCTTTCTTCACTTCCTTGTTATTGGACCCAATAGCCAAAAAATCCCACAACACAATCATCAAGGCTATTGTAAATGTAATCCATTTATTCAAAACAAATTATATCCTTATTTGTTCAATTATCTTTAATATGAGAAATTACATTTCTCACCAATTGAACCCAAAAATTGGGGTTGTAGCAGAGACACCCGTCTCATTTACCCAGACGGACGTCTGATTAACCAGTGTCAAGCTGGTCAATTCAACAGATTGAACAGGTCAGTTCAAGGGTATACCTTTAGCCAATTTGAACTCTAATCACCCTGACAACCCAAACGGTCATCTCTACACTTGAGACACCTATCTGGCTGCCCAAACGAGTGTCTCAACACTTGAGATGGTCGTTTGGTAATGCAGTCAGCCAATCAGTTAATTGTATTGCATGAATTGAATACTTAGACACTTTAGTAATCAATCGAATCATAATTCAAGATAAAATCCTCTTCTAGATGAGTTCCTTTATGTGTGACCCTATAGGTTCCATATCATGTTGGTAGGGAATGTCAATAACTAGCTTATGACATCACAAGCAAGGAGCGGTGCCTAGTCGCACATCAATGCTACCCAAGTGAATGGAATGTTTGGGAACAACTTCAACCTACAACCTCTATAAGGTGTTGTAGTGATTGTATAATTCCTTTTTATTTGATAACTAGAGTGAACTCGAGGCATGGGCTCATCATCCTTTCAACGTTCATCTCATGTTTCTTGAACCAAGAGAAGACTATCTGAGATAATGTGACCTCAATATCATATATTGATTCACATGTGCATGCATATGTATTTCTCTATCTCGCTAATCAAGTGTCTAGGATATCATACACTAGTAGAAGGGGCAAATCCCATATCTATCAGTCACAGTCTATCCCCATGTGTCAAAAACACCCAATCACCACCATTCTAGCAACCCATGTTTATAGACTGTGTTCCATGATGTCAAAGCATGCCCAACAACATACAACAAGTCAGTGATTTCAAGTCTAAGAATCACAATCACCACCTTCATTATGAGACCTAACTATGACTTACCATATTATGGTTTCCATGTTTCACTTTCAAGGTGGGTCTGATACAATGTTCCCTAACATGTATCTGTGTGCTTGGTTTGATATTTCCATATCATGACAAATGTGATTTTGTCATCAACCAACCCACACTCTAATCTTGTGTGTTACTGGTGACTATCTACCTTCCACAGTAACAACTGAGTAGGACAAAATAAGAATGCACATACTCTTATCATTCATATGATCTAATTCTTTCTAGTCATGTACTTGATGACATACGTCATTGAGTGTAGTAATTCTTTAGACACTAGTAGTGTTTCCTCATTATCTCATTACTGTGTGAAATAGAAAGAATTGAAAGCTTGCCTTTTTTATTATTAATCAAATCTTTTATGGTCTATGCCATGTCAATCATCACGTGATTTTATCTATGGGCATACCTTACCAACATACTCCCTCTTGCACTTAGAGCCAATCACCCACGAAACTCATTCTTAGTGATCCAAACATGTCCACCATGATTCTGATGCACAAGTTCTTTATCCAACGGGTAAGCAAATTTTTTCTTATAGTCAGTATATTGCATGTTTCCTTATCTCTTCATTGTATGATTTCTCATATGAAATGAAACTATCATAATATGGTATCTGATATTCCTTGCCTAACAAGTAGCTCTATTGTTGTCACAATATCACTACTATGTCATCAAATGTTGGAACATCTATATGTTCAACATATGAACTTTTAGATTCATATATTATCACTCTGAGTTCATCTAATAAGTGTACTCTGATTCTATTGTGAACAAAACTAATGGCTATTAGTTTGAAACCCTTCCAACTAACAACATTTATCTTTTAAAAATATTTTAATTTGCGATCACTTTTGTCATTATGGAAGCTTGCATCGATGTAACCCTTTACATCCAACTCTTCCTTTTATTGTTAGCTAGAAATCTATCCTTAGGTACTTCTCAAGTATTATGGATATCTTTAATGACATTCCAATAACCCTTATTGGAATTTAGCATCATGTTGTCAAGTCCAATACATAAAAGATTATATGGGATAATAGCATACATGATAGATCCATTGCTACAGCCTTAGGCATCTTAATCTTGGCATTTCCATTCTTTAGAAGAATGGGACCATGAGGTTCATTAGAGATGAATCTGGATTCTCGCTCATTGAATCCTTTCCGTGTTGAGCTCGTCCATCACATTACTTTTGTATGTGCTCAAACTTCCAATGTGAAACATTCAAGAACTATCACATAGGTCTTGATCCTTATCTCTGAAGATGTTTCACTCACTCCTACATTGTTGAAGGGATTTTCATGCTAGCTCTCAATATTCACAATATTGATGTGTTATTCATCATCATATGTAGAATATATATATATATATATATATATATATATATATATATATATATATACATATATATATACATATACATATATATACAAATATATATGTACATATATATATACATATATATATATATATTTGTATATATATATGTATATATATATATATATAGAGAGAGAGAGAGAGAGAGTCAGGCTAGAATACACTCAAGTAGTTTTTCATGATGCAATATTTTTTTCAAAAATCTAATCCTTTGAACTTCTTAAACATCTTTTGAATAGCTCATATACAAAATTTGAGCACATTTGGACATTTGTAGGTCATGTTATAAAGACTGCAAAAATTATGCATTTCAAATTAGTTTCCCCCGTCGATTTTATTGCCCTTGGATAAGTGACTTACACTCATCCAAATGGGCTCAAAATTTGTATGTAACCTAGTTATAGTATGACAGTGAAGATCAATGGTTTACATTTTACAAAAAAATAGTCTTGATTTGAAAACACACATGTGTGTAATTGTGCGATCTATACACTTGAGTGTATTCTAGCCTAACTATATATATATGCTCCTACTAAATATTTTTTCATCACAAATTTCATCTTTTATATTGTTTCAAGTCAAACCTTTGACTATCTTGTTAAATCAAATGATCCCATCTCTGAGATGCTTGTTTGAATCCTTGATTAGATTTTTGTAGTTTATAGACTTTATTTGCATTCTTGAAGTTATAAAACCCTTTTTGGTGTGTCACATACACATATTTTGATGTATTCCTTTTAAGGAATCCGGTTTCCATCTTCATATGGAAAATCCCATAGTCTATTTTAACTACAACAACAAGCATGACAATTGGTAAAGGGATTTCTATGATGTTCAACACTTGAACTGATTGGAAAAACTTTACAACCAATTTGTCCTTTTCTGCCATCCATGTAGATCTTTTCCACATGACCCTGTCTTCACCATTTGGGATTTACTCCTCAGTTACTACTATCAAGTTCATACCTTGTTAGTTTACATGGATCTTATTATGGCCTTGAGCCATTACTCACATTATGGTACTTAATAGCTTCTAGTTGATTAGTTGGCTCATCCTGTCATTACCAAGCTATCTGAATTGTTAGATTCACAATCCTCCATCTCAAACAAGTTCTATTAGAACTATTTTTCTCTACGTTTTATGATGAATGAGATTCCACAACAACTTGTGATTCTCTAGTTCTCATTGTACCTCTTTGTTGACCTTGAACATTTCGAGTTCTACTATTACTCCCACTGATTATTTTAGAACTCAGTTATCCTAAAATGAAACACTTTTCCTTTTGTTATTGGGATTAATAGTAATATTCAACACTCATGGCTTATGAATAAATGTTTCCAAGAAACTACTTTCTCAATGTAGGTCTCAATCCTTTAAACATATTGGGACATTCCCAAATCATACATATATGATGTCTCATAAAACATTTAGACAATACATCCTGTAGTGATAGTTATATATTTATGGGGATATAAGAAGACTATATTAATTGATAATTATATCATGACTCATCATGATACAATTCCTTCATTATGAACATCATCATGTTCAGATGGATTTGACTTGTGATAAATTATGACAATTCTTTCTTGATGGTTCTTAAGGTATTGATGCAAAGTATTTCAACATTTGATCCCATCAAAGTTTATTAATACTTTCATCAAAGTCATACTTTAGTTATAATCTCCTTGAACACTTCAAGATATTTATGTTTCTATTTTACTGAATACATATCATCATATTACCAGTAAATAAAATGAAGTATGAGTAATTATCTATAATATTCATTCCATAAGATCTCCATGCGTCATATGTATGAATTTAGGTTTAAGAGTTATCCTCCAACTACATCTACTAAAGGATGTTATGTCACATTATGTACAAGCAAGAATTGCATATTTCCTTAGGAGTCAATAACCAAGGGAGTCTAGATTAACATCTATATGTATTCTAGATATGCAATTCTTATATATACATCCAATGTGAAGATTGCTAATGATAATCTTGAGTTATCAATTATAATACTTTAGTATTAACGTTATACAAATTCATCTCAAAGTCTTTCATACAAAGATCACTAGATTCTTGGGCATTTCCATACAATATCATATCTTTTAAAATAGAAACATTAATCTCTTACTTTATTGATATATCATCCTTGTCATACAAGATGATTTAAAGTAAATGTTTCTATTCTCTTAGCATAATGAAATAGCACTAATATTAACTCTATTAAATGCCCATTGGGCTAAGATAAATTTAAATGTAGACCAAAGCTTCTGCAATTCTTTCTCCACCTTGTCTATCTTTTGTCCTCCATGAGGGCTTTTAATTCTTGTCAGATTTTTCACATCAGTATGTCAAATCTTTGTTTGGCATAACAAATTTATGTTATAGCGTTTATACCTAAAGTGGAGGCCTCTGTGCCTTCCTTTTTCTTCTGTATTTCCTCTAACTTGTGTGGGCAATTTCTTTTCCAATGTACAGGCTAATGACAATGGTGACAATCACCTCAAATTTTCTTCACACCACCCTTTGCTTTGAGATATGAAGACTTGGGCTTTTGGCCATCTTTAGAACCCTTCTTAGCTTTGACTTTTCCTTTGGACTTCCCCTTTGTTTTGTTGATCATCATCATAGACTTGGGCTTGTCTTTCTTCATTTGTCCCTCGACTGTTCTAAACATGCCCAATAACTTTGTCAACATTTTGTCAAATTCATTCATGTTGTAGTTCATGACAAACTGACTATATGACTCTACAAGAGACTATAGAATCACGTCAGTAGTCAACTTATGACCCAAGGGGAATACCAGTCTAGCAAGATTATCCACATATCCAATCAACTTGAGCACATGAGGACCTACTAGGTCACCTTCTTCCATGTTATATTTGAATAGTGCCTTGGAGACATCATATCTATCTTGTCTTTGCTGATCTTGGAACATGTTCTTGAGATGTGTGACCATCTCAATCACATCCATGTTCTCACGCTACCTATACAACTCATATTTAATGGAGCATAGTGTCAAGCACTTGACATCCACGACATCTTTAATATGCTTTTTGTAAGCATCCATGTTATGCCTTGGTGCATTTTGAGGTGGTTCCTTTGGTTCTGGAGTTTTCAGGACATAGAGCTTTCTCTCATATGTGAGAACAATTCTCAACGTCTTAAACCAATTGTGGAAGTTGTTCGTAGTTAGTTTGTCTTTCTCATGAATTGATCGTAGAGAAAAATGATTGTTGTTTGTTGCCATTTGATTCTACAAAAGAATTTTCAAATTTGTCAAAATTTCATTTTTGATTTGATTTGTTTAAAATTTGGGTGATAATAATTATGTCTTTAATTCATTGTCATTCTCATTATTTTCTTCAAATTGATAACCCTCAAGTATCAATTCAGAAAATTGTAGCGAACAATTTTCTAATGGGCTAAGATCCAAATTGATTGAATTATTACCAAACCTACACCAATGTCCATAATCAACCATTAAGGTAGGAAATCATGCCAATCACATCATATGCAACTCTTGGATAGATGATATGCACAACTCCTTTCCATGATCATCTGCATTCCTTTGGGCTTGGGCTCTCCAAGCCACCAATTAAGCCTAAACCAATAGCCCATACAAGAGATGTGCTCCATGCTTTGAGAAAATCTACATATCTACCATCACACTTCCACCAGATAGAAAGTGCACCATGTTTGTGCAAATTTATTCTTGTTTGATTAAGATTTTCATATGTAATGGAAAGCATCTTAGACTTAATATGTTTGATTGAGAGATTTATATATATCATATACATAACATATATTGTATCCAATTACCACATATAAATATGTAACATATACATGTTATATCCCACAATGTAAACATGCAATATAAACAAAAAGTTATGGTTATGGACATGTCTACTTGTACTCCATTGGAGCCACAAGGAATTACTACCACCTAGGTCAATCTGGGTAGATCGGTTCAACCCTTGAGTCGGCGTCTCACCTCTTGGCCAGTCGGTTGGTTCTCCTATCCAACCAATGTCTGCACACCTTCCAAACAGTTGGTTGGGCCTTCTAAGATGGTCGTCTAGCCTCCAATCCAACCTGTAACGCCTGGGCCTAATGCCGAAGGCTCTAGTAGAGTTTCAGGAATGACGATTGGCCTGACAGACCACCACTATCCTTAACTGCGTGCTTTATCCACACTTATGCGCAAGTCGGGGTCAACTTCCCGACTGGTCACCCATCGTAGTACTACTCCAAGCTGAGCACGCTTAACTATGGAGTTCTTTAGCGATGGGCTCCCGGAAAAGGAGGTGCACCTTGGTGATATGGGTAGTCCAATCATTCTTTTTAAGATCATGTTATCTGAGGCTTCAAATCCTGGGATGTTACAATCTCCCCCACTTAGACTCTTGACGTCCTCGTCAAGGCTCAACTATATGGCCTCATAATCTTTTCCCCATTTCAGTGTAGACCCAAATGACTGATGTACAACCATCTCCCAACCACGGTTACCAACGCAAGGGTGGCTCCATCAACTCAGATAGCCCTTTTCAACATGCCTGGACACTACCAGCACATGGGCGGCTCCATCAACTCGGATAGCCATTTCCAACATGCGTGGACCGCATAGCTCAAAGACTAGCATGCCACAGGCCCATGTGGCCCCCCTACTGGAGGGGTTATGGCTCTGATACCATTTGTAACGCTTGGGCCAAATGCCCAAGGCTCTAGTAGAGTTTCAGGAATGACGATTGGGCCCACATACCACCACTAGCCTTAATTGTGTGCTTTATCCACACTTATGCGCAAGTCGGGGTCAACTTCCCGACTGGTCACCCATCCAAGTACTACTCCAAGATGAGAACGCTTAACTATGGAGTTCTTTAGCGATGGGCTCCTAGAAAAGGAGATGCACCTTGGTGATATGGGTAGTCCAATCATTCCTTTTAAGATCATGTTATCTGAGGCCTCAAATCCTGGTATGTTACACAATCGATGTTTGGTCTCCTTCCAAACGGTCGATTAGCTCCACCAGGCGATTGTCTGGTTCCATCACTCTATCCTCCTTGGTCCTCTAGACAGTCGGCTCATGTCATGAACTGGTCGTCTCATCTGGAAATGAACATCTTCAACATTGTTGCAAGAAAAGAAACCACCCTATTGTTCCTTTATTATATTAAATAGGAGAAACCTCGATGTTACATTTGAGGGGAGCAAAGGTAGGAAAGTATTAACTTTACATTTGGAAGAGGGAGGTAGAGTTTCAGTATGCAGACCGAGATAAATAGGAACCAAACCATCCAACCACACATAGATATTGGGTATTGGCCATAACCACGCTACACATCCACCATCAAAACTGCTTTTATGGTGACATGTGAGAATTGCATGTATATATATATATATATATATATATATATATATATATATATATAATATAATATAATATATATATATAGAGAGAGTCAGGCTAGAATACACTCGAGTGTACAGATCACACCGCAAACCCCAATGGTGTTTGCCTATCTAGACCATGTTTTTACAAAACCTAATCCATTGATCTTCATGGTTACAATATAATAGGTCACATACAAAATTTGAACTCATTTGGATGAGTGTAAGTCACTCATCCAAGGACAACATAATCAACACACAAAACTAATTTAAAATACATAATTTTTGCCTCCTTTAGATGCACGACCTATAAGGGTCAAAATGAACCAAAATTTATTATATAGTATGTTGTTATGATAATTAAGAAGATCAATGGTTTACATTTTTCAAAAAAATTATGCATCTTAAAAAATGAATGAGGTGTATAGTGCCTCCAGTGCACTCGAGTGTACACTAGCCTGACTCTCTCTCTCTCTCTCTGTATATATATATATATATATATATATATATATATATATATATATATATATATATATATATATTTATTTATTTATATACATATATGTATATATATATGATAGTTTGGGATTATGTGGTCTTTGAACGGATACACATATGACACAGTTAGAACATTCACATTGGATGCAATAAATAAATGATTAAACCATAAATCCAATCATATCGATTATCCTAAAACATAGTAAATTGATGTGGCTCTAATACCACTACTGGGAAATACATGCACAGAGTATAGAAGTGGAAACAAAAAAAATTATCTATCTGTATTTTCCATAATAGTAAGATGGAATAACCTACTATGAAATATGAAGGATGGTTTAACAAGTTTATACTTGGTCATGGAGCAAGTCCAGTGACAACAACTCACTTCAATGCAACTATCTACTAGTTTCTCTTGGACGGTGGTTGTGCAGCTCTTGGTCTTCACCATAAACAACAAACATAACAACTTCTACAGTGACTCTTACGATCTCACCATGGGGTACAGGATGACATTGCTCTACTAATCGAAGATAAAGGACTACTTCATCTAGATCAGTCCAAACAGACCAACTAGAACTCTTTCCATTCAACTAGAAAAGACAGGAAGGAGTTGTCCCTCCTGTTGGTTGTAATAGTCGCCAACTTGATCCCCCACAACAAAAATTATCAGTTGTTCTCTCTCGTCGCTATATCTTCCTAGTCGGGTAGGACTTGCTTGGGCTCTCTCAGTTACTACAACTACAGAGGACAAACATTATCAGAGGAACTAATTCTCAGTTGTCTGTTTTGTTTTCTGGGAAGCCCCTAGTACCCCCCTATTTATAGGCGGGGTTAGTGTAACACCCCAACCAAAACAAAACACGATTACATGATAACTAGCAAATTACTGAAAATCAAGGGAAATTTAAACCGATTTACAACAAGCACCACAAGATGAAACATATAATATTTGAGCCAACACTTTTCATTTCATAACATCTTTTCAGGGTGCTACAACATAATTTCCCATCAACTCTTTACATGAAATAACTGTTTCAAATGCTGCTTTACTTCAAGGTACATAAACTGAAAACTGTACAACAATCATTATACAAGAAGCATCAAAAAACTCTCCCGAAGACTTGAGTGTACAAGGATGACACATAGGACTCTATTGTTAGACACTATCTATCCCACTGGGTATGATACCTCTGCATATCATCCGTAGCCACATGATCTTCATCTCTCCAGGCACGTCCACCTAAAAAGGTTTATTAACTAACGGGGTGAGACACACAGTCCCAGTGAGAAACATAACCCTCCACCAACTTTATAATGATCATATATAACTGGTATAAGAAGATTATAGGAGAAACTTACTGAGAAAAGCTAACTTTATTAACATTCTTACCAAACCATCATGAGGCATATAACCAGGCATTATGTATGGAAAATCATTGACAAAATAAGCTTTATAAGATCTTATCACAAGATATATAGAATGTACATATAATTAGATCATCTACACAAGCAAGGCCTCAACCAATGTTTTGTGTTTTGCCTTAAACAATATATTCTATACGATTGGATTATGATTTATTATGCCCTGAGGAAGTGAGCCGTACCGCTCAATTCCAACCTTTGGCTGCGAAGGCCAAAGTCCGTGCCATACAAGTTCAATGGATGATCTAGACTCCACGACCTCTCCTCCTCATGGTCAATGCATGATAACCAACAAAGTGGCCTCAGCCACAGGGTCAGTCCTGTAGGCTGCCCTTTCTCTAGCTTGACTTGGTACAAGTCTCGACACTAGTATACCTCTGAGCCACGGGCCAAATCACCGTGCTCCTGAGCCATGAACGCATTCATGCTCCTTCACACAGAGCCATGGGCCTGATCACCATGCTCTTATACACATCTTGAGTCCACAACCGCAGTTGCATTCTGATCCTCCTATTTTCGGCTAGGAGAAACCTCACATATTCAACAATATGTGCTATGGGTTAACTCGCAAGAGAACCCATTTCACCATCACCTAATTACTGACGATGATGGATCTATGGCCAGGGAAAACTACATGAGAGATTCATCTTTACTTAGTTAAAGTGTTTTAAGTAGATTGTTGGGGCAATCAAGTTGTATTAAGCAACCACATATAAAACATGAATAACATTAGATTCATTATATTGACATTATATTGCAACTGATATTTCCATTTCCCTCAATAATCATCACATTGTCATGGGATATAAATCCCTCACATCATCTCATAATGCTACTCCCTCTCAAGGCTTAATTATTACACATCATCATGGGATATCAATCCCTTAGTTCATCACATTACACCACTGCCTCTCAAGGCCTCATCAACATCATTAGGGACTATTAATCCCTCATGTCATCACTAGAGGATCACACCTCAACTGGCCTTTCTCATCATACTGATTATATATGTTATCTCATCAACAATACATATCATTATTTTATTATATATTGCACATACATCAAGTGTTATACAAAATACATAATCATATGATCACCATAGCTCTTACTTGGCTATGAATTCAATACACCTGCACGGTTAGCTTGCATAAGAAAGAGATAACTGGATCACCAAACATAGAACATAGATCTTAGAGAACATATTATGATTATCATGCTATTAAGAATTTATGTGCATAGGATTGGAACACCATCCATAATCATAGTTGTGTCAGTAGTCAATTTATATTATTGTTATCAAACTATGAGCATCCATCATGCCCCATATGTCATGAGCATATCTTTGATTATCATGTCATCAAGATTAAGGTTTATAGCATTGGAATATTCTTCCATCATTATGAACATATGCAGATTAATGTCATAACTGGTGTATAAATCAATACATACTACTGTTACCACATCATGGGAATCCCATCATACCCTATATCTCCAATCATAAGTGCATCATCCCTAAGGATTAACTTTAAGGATCATACACTATGATCCATCATCCATTTTAATCAGAGGTTCATCTGTCATTAACCATAGATAACCACTATACAAGGGTTCACAACCTATCTTGTCATAGCTTCAACAATAAAAAAGGTGTACACTCACGATAACGTACATAGGGGTATCGGGTTAAAGCACAACCCTCACTAAAAGTATCGCATACCCTCACCACAACTAGGCAGTGACTGCAAACCCTTACTAAAGGTGGGTATCAGATAGAGTATCAACTCTCACCTAAGGTTGTCAATTACAAGTATGTCATACATTCATGCACAAAGGGGGTATCGTGCCAACCAGGATCTATGGTGTGTCGTAGAGTTGTGTATCGTGCATCCATGCAAGGCCTTTATCAGGTAACCAGGTGCAAGGGAGTGTGTCGTGCAACACATGCGCGTCACCTATCGCCCAAAACCCTACCGCCCATTAAGGTTAGGGTTTCGTATTGGGAAACCCTCAACTCTCTACCACCTAAGGCTATATCGACCAAGATCATGGCGCCCAACAAGTGCACCCACTTGGTTAACACATCAAGATACTCAAAGGGCTCTCATACCACCCAAAGTACACTACTTCAATGTTCCCATGACACCCATGGTACCCTATTGTCAAACTAGGATTTGAGACCCTATAATGGCTAAGACACCATATAGATGTGTGTCGGGCAAGCAAGGGTGTCAAGTTATGTCCTTCACCAAGGCATATCGGGACGGGATACTTAGTCTCACCCAAAATGTTACTCAAGGGTAGGACTCTCATCCAAGAGTATCGTGCAAAGCACATCATGGCCACATCTCCCAACATCATATCAGGGAAGGATCAAGGTGTGAACCATAACACTCAAAAGCACCTTATCGGTCAACTAGGGTTAGGGCAACCCTATCATTCAAGACTCCAAGTTAGGTCTCTAGGGTTAGGATCATCATGTCGGCCAAAGCAAGCATATCACCCCGAACTAGGATTAGGGCATCTATACCGCCCAAGGCACCACTTCTAGGGCTATCGCCCACACCAAGGTTCAGCTTAGCAGTTCCAAAGACATCACCACTATATTGCCATAGATATTAACCAAGGGTTCAACTCCAAGAGCATGTCGTGCAACAAGGGTAGATCATCAATATCGCCCAGGGAAACCCTATCTCCCAAGCTAGGGTTGAAGCTCCATATCGGCCAAGACACTAAGGTTAGGGTTTTATGTCGACCAGCCACCATATCGCCCACCATCATCATCTTGGGTAGATGTGCATATCGGTCACAAGGTCAATAAAGAGTTCACTTATAATATCACCCAAGGCTCAACTCTTGAAGAGGGTATTGGGCAACATCCTCAAGGAGCCACCATGTAGAGCATATATCATCCAAGGTACCAACTAGGTGTCCACCAACCATATCGTCCAAACCCTAACCCTAGGGTAGGAAAGAGGTATCGGTCACCAAATCATATCACCACAAATATCTAGGCCATAGGCTCACCTTTCAAGTCCAAAGGAGAGAAAGGGGTATTGCCACAAACCATCAACCGAAGCATAACTTATTAAGTAAGGTGTTGTATCAGGCAAAGCATAATTGTATCGGGTAAAGCTCCATATCAGGCTAGTCATCTTCAACCTCTAGCCACCCATTACCATCTTGCACAAGGAAAACAAACTAAAGGCAGTAATAAAACGTAGAATTCCCATTAGATAAGATTTCAAGTTCCATATATAGATCTATCATGGAGAAAGGTATCAATTTAAGTACAAGAACCAATATGTGCATATATGGAGAGTGTGCATAATAGAGATGGTTAAGAGTTATGTAACCCTCCTTAAGAGGATCTCCATGAATGGAATCAAGCTTCTTAGTCCAAGCAGCAAACCCACGTTCCTCGCCAAGAACATCACCCATCCAAAGCTCGAAATAAGCCTTCGGCACCATCATCATCACCTCAAGAAATAAAGGAAGAAGAAGAAGAAGATACCATGGTTATGTATAGCTCAAGAAGAAGAAAAGAGGGGAGATAACCACGGCCTTGCCTTCTCACATCAAGGGTCTATCCATGGCCGAGAGGGGAAGAGGAAGGTGAAGGAGAAGGTACAATGAAAGACAAGAACAGAAGCATGACTCACCAAGGTCGGATCTTGAGCAAGGAGTCTCCATGGCCAAGGTGCTCGTCCTCCCAAGCTCCATGGGAGTCTCCTTAAGCTCCTAAGCTTCCATGCTCATCCCATATAGGTAGGGGAAGGAAGGTGGCTGAAAAGGATTGCTTGGCTAAGGAGGAAGGGGGTTATACACACCAAGGAAGAGAGAGGTAGCAAGGGAGAGGTGTCATAACCACATAAACCAAGGTACCACTTGCTCTTGCACTAAATGCCACTTGTTAACACCATAGAAGCTCATGCACGGCCTGGTGATACACTCTAGGATGTGTATCGTGCAGCTGGGAAACTGCCATGGCTGATACACCCCTCAAACTGACACACCAAGCAAGCTTTTCCCGATACACTAAAAGACAAGGTAACATATGTGACACATATATGCAATAAGGACCATATAGAGATGTCACTCCTCATCTAACAACCAAACAAGGCACCCCTACTTCCTTCCACATTCTAGATGATGCCAAATAGAAGCGAGAAGACTCTAGAGATAAGAATTGCATATTGACCCCTCCATTTTGGGTAATTTACAATTTACACCAAAACTAGCACACAAAGCATAAGCATCATCCAACCAAGCTCAAACTTGGAACATAGGTTCTTCATAAGGCACCCCACAACATCATCCTATTTCTAATGATGCAAGAGGACTAAAGGCATACTCCTCATGTGACATATTGCAATATAACCCCTTACTTTGGGTAAATTGCACTTTGGTCCAATACAAGCAAACATTGCTCAAACAACATTCAAATGGGACCAAACTGGAAACATGAGCCTGTCGCATGATATGAAAACATCTAAAGAAATTATATTAAGGTTCTAAGAAACTTTCATAAGAAAAGTAAAGAGGGTTAGCCCAAAACTTGGGTCAGGGTCCGTACAACTCATAAACCCCTAACAAGGATTTCTCCCCCGAAATCCCAAGCAGAAAGAAGAAGGGTGTTACTCATGCATCGCATTATATCACTCTGCAAAGATCCTGGGTGTCACAGATCTATGATCGACATGCTTTCTCTTCTCCCAGAGTTAACTCAGGGTTTCCTTGTACTGGTCACAGACTCAACCCTGTGTCTCATCATCCTTTATCTGGTGCATCCTTTGATACCTGAACATCACATGCAACTCGTATTGCTTAGGTATCAGTTCCTTCAATTGATATATCACATTCCTCATTACGTTTCCACTGTGCTACTCTGATCTCATAGGCTTGATTCTTAAGCTTCACATAACTGGTAGTCATCATTCTTCTGTCGTATACGTTCCAATTGTTCCATCTCCTTTCACATGGGATGTCTCGAATCCTAGGGAGATCTTTCTCAGAAGGGGTTATCTCAAGATTCATACTCTACAAAACACATGTATGCTCATGACAGGGCTCATAAGGCATCTCACTATGCATCACTTAAGGCTGAACACAAAAAGGAATTATCAGACAACTAAAGAACGAAGCTTCTTGGTTTCAAGCCTGCCATGTCTTCCTGTCAGCTCCCAAAGGTACAACAAGCACCGGCGCAGGTGGTAACATATATGCACTATCTCAACTGGTCTAGATAGGATCCACAACCTCATTCATCCATCTTTATCTGATGCACCTCCTTCCCAGATCTTCCGTTACTCGAGACTTAGCTAGGAGTATTCTAAAGAATCAGGCTTAACTTGAAGAACCTTTCCCAACACGACTCTATCCTTAGTTCCTTTCCTTGGGTGTATACCTTCTGAGGTCATGTTTATGCAGAGCATAAACCCGTAATAGGTGATAACCATACTATAGGTACTTAGCCAGTTCAAACCAAAGACAACCTCTCCATCTGAGACAACTTCATATCTTCCCAAGGTTATCCATTCCCAAGGTTATCTCAATTCTTGACATGTCAAGCTCAAGAAAAGGTAGGACATGAGAAGGGTATACTCCATCCTACACAACCAGGTCATCCAACAAGGTGCTTGACAACATGCTATCTCTCTCCTGACTGACAAAAGGAAGCATCTGCCAAACGTACTACAAGCGCTCAAAGGAGGGTACATCCTAAACTGGATCAACTAGAGCATATAAGAGGCAAGAAGAAGTCAAAGCAGATTGGAATGACTCCATTCAACCTGCCAGCACACCCTGGTCATCTCACCATTTCTGGTCAGCTCATGCCACGGGATCTAACTATTGCATGTTGCCATCTACTGCCTGATCAAACCATCCAGTCCTCACTTGCTTACCCTTATCAACGTTCCTCTGGGATGCTGATCTACTACCTCGAGGGTCACCACATAAGTCCAAACTCCATAACAAGCCTCAAGTTGGTCGGTTCATGGTAAAGGATGATATACCAGGATGGTTCACCTTCATACCTCCACGATCTAGACATCTTGATTCTTAACATTTTTCCAAAAGGCATGTTCTCATCTTCCCTTACACTTGGCGCTTCTCATATACTAGTTTTTCCTTACCTTGGTATCAATCTCTTGAGTCAAAACACATCACTTCCAGTATTACCTTCATATTCTACCATCGTTACCGGATCAAAACATGTCAAGAGGATCCTACCATCATCATCTATCACATATATCTCTATCTTAGAAACTAAAGTCCAAGATCAACTGATACTTTTCGAAGTATCCAACCAAAGATCATTCTAAAAGATACACATCAAGTGACACAATGTCCACTTGACAACCACTCCCTCAGAAGGAAGGAACACAAAGAAACAACCTCCTCCAAACACCCCATCAACATCTATGGTTTCATATCAAAGGGGGGATATTATCACTTTCTTTGATCCTTACATGAGTTTTCCAACCGTTTAAGCATCGATAAACCTTGTTCCATCTAGTTTCATCATGTTTCGTCTTGGTTTCCTTGCACTCAACATAGGAAACATCAAGACCATTAAGTGTTATCATTCTTGTTCTCTTGTTACCATTTCATCATAATCATGATTATTTCCTGATTACATCAGACTTTCGTTTCCTCTTTGTGAAAAATATCGTTATTCTTCACATATTCTTTATTGAACAGGGATCATCTCCCTTGTTCTCTTCTTATTATCATGAATTTGCACTTTATACTTTCTCATTTTTGCTTACATTTTTTTTTGGTTGGTCTGAGATTATCTCAAGTTCCATCTTGTTTACTCATCACTTGTTCTCCTCTTTCTTCTAAATTTATCTTTGCTTTAAGGTATTTTCTTCATCTTGTGTGAGTTTTACACTTTTACTTACCTTGTGATCATAGGTTAATCTGTCTTTTGTCACGTATATCTCTTGAGATTACGGTTTCAAGAACTTATCTCATCATATTCTTATACAGATTTAGGTTTCATAGAACCATTACTTCATCTTTTGATTATCAAGCATCCATGTATTAAGGAGTTATGGTGTATTCATCTACCTCTTTTATAACATGATTAAGGTATTATCGTCATATTTCCTAACTTGTTATGCTCTTTAGATTTCTCCAGAATGACTACTTGATCAGAGTAATCAAGGAGGAAGCAATCTAAGGCTCCACACTTACCTAAGTCTTCAATATTTGAATATCTGGCCAGGGCATCCAATTACTGAGATTAGGTAGTATGAACCATATTTTATGTCACGGTCCAACATTAGACACCATCCTAATCCTAGTCCTAGTGTCCCTGTAGACTCGGCGAACCTAGAGCTCTGATGCCAAACAATATAGCACCCCAACCAAAGCAAAACACGATTACATGCTAACCAGCAGATTACCGAAAATCACGGGAAATTTAAACCGATTTACAACAAACACCACAAGATGAAACATACAATATATGAGCCAACACTTTTCATTTCATAACATCTTTTCAGGGTGCTACAACATAATTTCCCATCATCTCTTTACATGAAATAACTACTTCAAATGATGCTTTACATCAAGGTACATAAACCAAAAATTGTACAATGATCATTATACAAGAAGCATCGAAAAACTCTCTAGAAAACCTGAGTGTACAGGGACGACACATAGGACTCTACTGCTACACACTATCTATCCCACCGGGTATGATACCTCGGCATATCATCCATTGCCACATGATCTTCATCTCTCCATGAACGTCCACCTAAAAAGGGTTATTAACCAGCGGGGTGAGACACATAGTCCTAGCAAGAAACATAACCCTCCACCAACTTTATAATGATCACAGATAACAGGTATAAGCAGATTATAGGAGTAACTTACTGAGCAAAGCTAACTTTATTAACATTCTTACCAAACCATTAGGAGGCATATAACCAGGCATTCTGTATGGAGCATGATTGACAAAATAAGCTTTATAAGATCTTATCACAAGATATAAAGAACGTACATATAACTGGATCATCTACACAAGCAAAGGCCTCAACCAATGTTCTGTGTTTTGCCTTAAACAATATATTCTATATGGCAGGATTATGATTTATTATGCCCTGAAGAAGTGAGCTGTACCGCTCAATTCCAACCTTCGACTGCGAAGCCTAAAGCCAGTGCCATACAAGGTCAATGGATGATATGGACTCCACGACGTCTCCTCCTCATGGTCAGTGCATGACAACCAACAAAGTAGCCTCAGCCACAGGGTCAGTCCCGTAGGATGCCCTTTCTCAAGCCTGACTTGGTACAAGTCTCGACACTAGTATACCTCTGAGCCACGGGCCAAATCACCGTGCTCTTGATCCATGAACACATTCATGCTCCTTCACACAGAGCCATGGGCCTGATCACCATGCTCTTATACACATCTTGTGTCCACAATCGCAGTTGCATTCTGATCCTCCTATTTTCAGCTAGGAGAAACCTCACATATTCAACAATATGCGCTCCGAGTTAACCCGTAGGGGAACCCGTTTCACCATCACCTAATTACTGACGATGATGGATCTATGGCAAGGGCAAACTACATGAGAGATTCATCTATAATTAGTTAATGTATTTTAAGTAGACTGTTGGGGCAATCAAGTTGTATTAAGAAACCACATATAAAACATGAATAACATTAGATTCATTATATTAGTGTTATATCACTACTGCTATTTGCATTGCCCTCAACAATCATCACATTGTCATGGGATATAAATGCCTCACATCATCTCATAGTGATACTGCCTCTCAAGGATTCATTATTACACATCATCATGGGATATCAATCCATGAGTTCATCACATTACACCAGTGCCTCTCAAGGCATCATCAACATCATTAGGGAATATCAATCTCTCATGTCATCACCAGAGGATCACACCTCAACTGGCACTAGTACAGAAACAGTGTTCAACATCACTTTTAGAGGTCTCAATTTTTTAGTACAACTGATGTTGCTTACATTAAATGTCTATTAATAAGGACATCTGATGTCTATATTCGAAGACCAACTAGACACGTGTATCACTTTTCATTCACTGTCGGTTGAAGAAACCAAACCGACGCCTAAAGTAGCCCGTGAAATCCAATTTTTTCGAGCAAAAAAAATTTGCGCCAATGTATCAGATACAACGTCGGTGTTTTACCTAATAACCGACACTGAATGAAGATAAAATTTGTGCCAAAAGTTCCAATATGGGCGTCGGTTGTCTTAGCATAATTGACGTTATAAGGGTGTGTGCGGCGTCTGCAACAAAAAAATTAGGGTAAAGGAATATCCAATTGGACGTCGGTTGTCTTGGATAGCCAACGCTTAATAGTAAAGGTGTCGGTTTGTATAGATAACTGACACCTTTGAGTAACGTAATAGCCCAGCAACAGCGGACTCTTCCCCTTTCTTCTGTTTCATCGATTGAATTTTCTGTTGTGTTGTCGCCCGCCGCCTGCTGTTGTTGTTGCTGCTGCTACTACTGCTGCTTCTCTCCTAACCGACGTCACTACTACTGCCGCTCTCCTCGCCGGCCTTCTCCTGCTCTCCTACTCACCGGCCTTCTCCTTGCTCGTCAGCCTTCTCCTGTCTGTGGTTCATTGCTTCGGTGCCTGCCTTCTCCTGTGCCGTGCTTTGTTGCTCCGGCACCTGCCCCTACTCTCTTCTTCTCACCCTGCTCCAAGCCGCTGCTCTCCTGCCCAGGTGGGTCATTTCCCTTCTTCTTCCTCCACCTCTTCTTCCTCTTGCTCCCTCTCCTTACCAAATGGCCATAAAAGCAAGGGCACGGCCGTGTGGGCTGTCCACAACTGTGGCTGTGTTGGCCTACCACGACCGTGGCTAGCCCACACGGTCGTGGCCTTACTTTTATGGCCATTTGGTAAGGAGAGGGAGCAGGAGGAAAAAGATACATTTGCAATTTAATACTAATGCTTGACCTAATTCTGTAAATGTTGATTCATGTTGAATTAAGATATTAAAACCCTAACACACATTTCACCATAATCTTGAATTAACTATATTGCTGAAATCTTGTGATCAATCTATTTAAGATATTAAAACCCTAATGTTAAATCTCTAATTTTGTAGTGATGTGTCACCCTAACATCTACATGAATCCCTATTGTATGATGTAGATTAACATGAGCTAGTTTGAAATTTTGAAATCAATTATGAATCTCTCCATCCCTAGGTCATAGTAATTTATGTGTAATCTTTATCTTGATGATGAACATGCATGGACACTCAAAATGTTGAAATCAATGTTATAGAATGACAACACATGTATTTGTTGGCCTAGAAACCCGTCCAAGATTTACTCATTAGGAGTAAATATTGGATAGTCCCCGGTTTGGGACTGTTCTTGAACACCTAATCTCACTTAGGATGTAAGTGTATAATGTGTATTTGGTTTTCAAGAAAATTTTGGCAGCATTTCCCCATTAGTTCTCTAAGTACATATGTACTTAGAGAACAGCGGCGAAATGCTACCAAAATTTTCTTGAAAACCCAATACACATTATACACTTACTAGTGAGATTATGTGTTCAAGAATGGGATAGGTGGTACACATTTATTATATATAAGAATGACAACACATGTCCCTAGACCCTAATCTTGTTGTAATATATACTTGTTTTCTCTTTGATCTTAGAATGGATAGATCATGGATGTCCATTCGCAATCGTTGTACCCCAGAGTTTATATCTTGTCTTGACCAGTTTATTAGATTTGCCGAGGAACATAGGAAACAACCTGAAGATAGGTTCTACTGTCCATGTAGGCATTATGGTAACAACTTGAAAGTCAGCACTGGTGACGAAATCAAAAGTCATGTCATGTGCAACAGGATTATACAAGGCTATACAGAATGGCACTGGCATGAAGAGATATCAAACTCGAAACCAGTGGATGTTGATAGTAGTGTTTGTGTGGAAGAAGAAATTTCCTTCGATGACGTAGATGTGAATGAACCAGTTCCAGTAGACATCATTGATGCGATGTTGGATAGTTGTGGGGTAGAGCACACCTATCCACCTCCCATTTTTAGAAACATTATGCATGATGCTGAGATATCATTATACACAGGTTGTACTAAGTTTACGAAGCTTAGCACTGTGTTGAGATTGTATAAGCTAAAAGCTAACAACAGATGGAGCGACAAAAGCTTCACGTCATTGTTGTCTTTGTTGAAAGAAATGCTTCCTGAAGGAAACGAGCTGCCAATCTCAACATACCAGGTAAAGAAATTGTTGTGCCCAATGGGAATGGATGCCAAGAAGATACACACATGCCTGAATGATTGTGTATTATTTCAAAAGGACTATGTGGATTTGAAAGATTGTCCAAAATGTGGTGTGTCGCGGTATAAATTGACGACTTTCGGGGAGTCCAAAACTGGTTCTCCTGCTAAGGTGATGTGGTATCTACCTATAATATCATGGTTTCAATTCTTTTTTGCCAATCTGATAGATGCGAAGAATTTGAGGTGTCATGCAGATGTTAAGAAAAATAATGATGGAATCCTACGACATGCGTCTGATTCCCCACAGTGGAAGAAGATTGATCTATTGTACCCTAAATTTGGTGAAGAAGTCAGGAAGCTAAGACTTGGGGTTTGTACAGATGGGATGAATCTGTACGGGACATTGAGCAGCCAACATAGCACTTGGCCAGTCATGCTTGTTATATACAATCTTCCTCCCTGGTTGTGTATGAAAAATAAGTACGTAATGTTGTCGTTGTTGATATCGGGCCCTAAACAACCTGGAAATGATATCGATGTTTATCTTGAACCTCTGATTGATGACTTAAAGAAACTCTAGGGTGAAGGTGTGATGATCTATGATGCTTCATGAAGAGAGACATTTCGTTTGCATGCTATGTTGTTTTGCACTATTAATGACTTTCCAACATATGGGAATTTGTCTGGATATAGTGTCAAAGGAGCTAAAGTGTATCCTATACGTGAAGAGAACACTGATTCAACAAGACTAAAACATGGCGGTAAGACTGTATATCTCAGTCGTTGAAGGTTTCTTATAAAATTCTATCTGTATCGTAGGAAGCGCAAAGCATTCAATGGATTGAATGAGGAATGGAGTGCACCTAAACCTATAGCAGGGGAGGTTGTTTATGAAAGAGTAAAAGACTTTGTCAATGAATTTGGTAAGAGATCACAATGTACTATGGCCACACGGAGTGACAAATCTTTATTCAAGAAGAAGTCAATATTTTGGGATCATCCTTATTGAAGTTCTTTGACAGTCAAGCATTGTATCGATGCCATGCACGTTGAGAAAAATGTCTGTGATGGTGTCATTGATACTTTATTGAATATATCAGGTAAGACTAAAGATGGTCTAAAATCCAAACTGGACCTATGTGAAATGGGAATAAGGTCAGAATTAACAGAATTATGTGAAATGGAAAATTGGAGAACATGCTTACCTCCCACTTGTTACACATTGTCTAGAAAGGAGAAGAAAGATTTTTGTGAATGTTTGGTAAATGTTAAGGTGCTACAGGGTTACTCGCCCAACATCTGTAGATTGGTATCAATGAAAGATCTGAAGTTGATAGGTCTTAAATCTCATGATTGTCACACTCTAATGCAACAAATATTTCCTGTGGCAATTCGATCTATATTGTCGAAGCATGTAAGGTTTGCAATCACCAAACTTTGTTTCTTTTTCAACAGTCTGTGCAACAAAGTTATTGACCCTGATACTCTCGATAATTTGCAAAGAGAAGTGATTTTTACCCTATGTCAGCTTGAGATGTATTTTCCTCTGTCATTCTTTGATATCATGGTACATCTTGTTGTCCACTTGACTAGGGAAGTGAAAATGTTGGGACCAGTTTTCTTGCATTGGATATATCCTTTTGAACGATACATGAGTGTTTTTGAAAGTGATGTTTGAAACTGTTATCAGCCTGAAGGGAGTATTATTGAGGGTTATGTGAATGTGAACTTTCATATGGTTGAGCATTCTCCAGATGACCGTGTTGATGATTACCATGAGGGTGAGGACATCAATGTCCCACCTCACAATGTATGTTTTAAAAATATATATCATATATTTATATCTATATGTCCATTTCTAGTTATATCCTGTAAGTGTGTTTATTTTTTCAAAATTGAGGTTGATGATGCAAATGTACCCTCTGAAGCACTTGAGGCACTTGATGAGCAACACCAAAAAGTTGACAAGAGAAGGGGCATCACTATGATGAAGAAGTTAATAGCGCAAAGGGGCAATGGACCCAAACTTGTTGTGGATTTTGATAATGCAGGAAATGCACTTGGAGTGAATTGCAATTCGTTTGTCTCATGTCTTGGGTATGTTAGTCATAGCCATTGTGGTTGTAAGATAGATGCTTGGCATAAAGTTCCTAAGGAGAAGAAAGACGTAATATGGAAGGATTTATGCGTGAGTTATTATTAATTTGCAATTCTATTTATTAGATTACTGATTTTTTGGATACTAGTTAATAGAAATTCTATTTTGCAGAGTATATTTGAATTGGATGAAAATCTACATCGTAAATGTGTAATACAACGTTGTGGAAGAATCCTAAGGAACTATAGGACAAATCTCACCTGAGAATACATAAAAGAAGGTGACAAGAGGAAGAAGACAGCCACGGAATAGTGGGACTTCCTGGATCAAGAAGAATGGGGCACATTTGTTGCTTCAAGACAAACTGATGAATTCAAGGTATTAGGCGTCACCCCCAATTTAATTAATATACATTGTATTCACCTATTCAAGATTAACATTTAGTGTTACTAACCAAATCATTAATGTGCATACTAACTAGGCCCTCAGTGAGGCACAAAAAGCAAGGCATGCACTGAATGTGCATGACCACACAATGGGACCAAAGGGGTATGCCAACATTCGCCAAAGACTACAGTCTGAGGCTAATGCTCAGTCTGCTGCTACTCAGGAGTCCTCTACTATAGGTAGCACACCTCTACCTTGCCATGATGTCTGGATAGCTGGGAGGTAAAATAAGAAGGGAGAAAAAAGGAAGCCCGCAATTGCTGAGGCGGCTGCAAAAATGGTAAAATACAACTCTTACAGCAATCATTCGAATATTGATTATTTGTGGTGTTTACTTAATTACAAATTTTTGTTTTGGCAATTAGCGGGAGCTGGACGAGTTGAGGAAATAAGGAAAGTCCATCCCTGAGGGAACAACAGATGAATTGATAGTTTCTCTGCGTAACCCAGAGCATCCTGGATGTGTTAGGGTTGCAGGTGCTGGTGTGGGCATCAAAGTGTTCTTTGGGCTATCCAGCGCAAACATGCACTACTACAGATATAGCATTCAGTGACACTTTTCTGGGCGTTGGTTATTAAGGAAAACCGACGCCTTCTATGTTAGGCGTCGGTTGTTTACGAAAACCGACGTCTATATTCGAAGACCAGCCAGACATGGGTACCGCTTTGTCTTCAGCGTCGGTTGTTTATAACAAACCGATGCTTAAAGTCGCCCGCGAAATCCATTTTTTGATCAAAAAAATAGTGTCATTTTCAGTGTCGGTTATTTAGGTAGAAACCGACGCCTATGTGCGATGAAAATTTGCGCGAAAAGTGTCACCTTCAGCGTCGGTTATTCAAGGATAACCGACGCTGAAGGTGGTTCCCGCCAAACAATTTCATGAAAATATCGTCCAATTGGACGTCGGTTTTTTCCAACAACCGACGCTAAAGATGTTTAGGCATCGGTTGTTGTAAGAAACCGACGCTATTTGGGACTTTATAACCCGCGATGCCCGACTCTTCCCCTTTCTTCTGTTTCATTGCGAGTCCTTTTTTCTGCTTCTCCGTCGATTTCCCACACTGTCGCCGTCGATTTCTCTGCTCCTTGTTCTCCACGACAGCGACGTCGTGCCGCCACTGCTACTCCGGCGCCCCCTTCTCTACTGCCACTGCTGCTGCACCCCCTTCTGGACCGTGCCCCCTTCTCCGGACGCCTGGAGATCGTTGCCGCCGACGCCACTGGTCCTTGGTCTGCCTGCCTGACGCCTGGAGCTCGCCGCCTTCCTCCTTGTCGCCGCCCGCCGACGCCTGCCTGCCTTCCTGACGTCCTTGCTGCCGCCCGCCGACGCCTGCCTGCCTACCTGACGCCTGGACCTTGTCGCTGCTCCTTGCCGCCGAAGTAAATATCCTATTGCTCTATTATACTAGTAATGCATGATTAGTTTTACTGATTTCCTTGCTGCTTTCAGTGATTAATGAAATAATTGGGTACTGCTGTAATGCATCGAAGTAAATATCCTATTGCTCTATTATACTAGTAATGCATGATTAGTTTTACTGATTTCCTTGCTGCTTTAAGTGATTAATGATTGGTACTACTGGTTAGTATTACTTTAGTGATTACTTTAATTCAACAATTCGTAGTTTGTTATTTACAATTACTGATCTGCTTGCCGATTTTAATGATTAGAGATACTGATTAATAGTAAGTATTGATGAATACTTAGTTAATTACTGATTTGTTGATTAGATATGTATAGAAGTTCCTTATAAATATATTTTTTATATACACATACATGTAATCTTGTATAAAATACATGATGTAGTGTGATCTTAAATCCTAGAGTGTACCCCTTTTGTTCTATGATGGTATCTATGACCCTAAATACATCCATAAGGGTCTATTGTATCCTAAAGAAGATTTATTTCTTCCTTCTGCCCTAATTTTTATATGGATCTTAATCTTATATCGCTTACTCATAAATAAGGAAATATCCTCCCTTATGACCACCTTGATGTGTATGTCCCATATAATCCACATGTTGGACCCTAATGATACAATGCTTTTTATGTTGAAAACGAATGTATGTTTCAAGTGTTGAACCTAATGTTGGACAATGTGTTTGTTATAGGTGGTACACATTTATTATATATAAGAATGACATCACATGTGTTTGTTGGCCTAGAATGTGAACAATCATTGTTTTTTATATTACTTGTACATCGGTATAAATTAGAATGAACAATCACTAAATTATGTACTGTTTGTATGGAGTCCGACTTCATTGTAGATATCTATTATTGTGTTTGTTGGCCTAGAAACCCGTCCAAGATTGACTCATTAGGAGTAAATCTTGGATTGTCCCCGGTTTGGGACTGTTCTTGAACACCTAATCTCACTTAGGATGTAAGTGTATAATGTGTATTGAGTTTTCGAGAAAATTTTGGTAGCATTTCCCCGTTTGTTCTCTAAGTACATATGTACTTAGAGAACAACGGGGAAATGCTGCCGAAATTTTCTTGAAAACCCAATACACATTATACACTTACTAGTGAGATTAGGTGTTCAAGGATGGGATAGGTGGTACACATTTATTATATATAAGAATGACATCAAATGTGTTTGTAGGCCTAGAATGTGAACAATCATTAGAATGAACAATCACTTGTTTTCCTAATATATACTTGTTTTCTCTGATCATAGAATGGATAGATCATGGATGTCCATTCGTAATCGTTGCAACCCAGAGTTTATATCTGGTCTTGATCAGTTTATTAGATTTGCCGAAGAACATAGGAAAAAACCTACAGATAGGTTCTACTGTCCATGTAGGCATTGTGGTAACAACTTGAAAGTCAACACTGGTGAGGAAATCAAAAGTCATGTCATGTGCAACGGGATTGTACAAGGCTATACAAAATGGCACTGGCATGGAGAGATTTCAAAATCGAAACCAGTAGATGTCGATAGCAGTGCTTGGGTGGAAGAAGAAATTGCCTCCGATGACGTCAATGTGAACGAACCAGTTCCAGCAGACATCGTTGATGCGATGCTGGATAGTTGTAGGGTAGAGCACACCGATCCACCTCCTATCTTTACAAACATTGTGCATGATGATGAGATACCGTTATACACAGCCTCTGCTAAGTTTACGAAGCTTAGCGCTGTGTTGAGATTGTATAAGTTGAAAGCTAACAATAGATGGAGTGACAAAAGCTTCACTTCATTGTTGACTTTGTTGAAAGAAATGCTTCCTGAAGGAAACGAGCTTCCAATCTCAACATACCAGGTAAAGAAAATGTTGTGCCCAATGGGAATGGAGGCTAAGAAGATACACGCATGCCCGAATGATTGTGTATTATTTCAAAAGGACTTTGTAGATTTGAAAGATTGTCCAAAATGTGGTGCGTCACGGTATAAATTGACGACTTCGGGGGAGTCCAAAATTGGTTCTCCTGCCAAGGTGTTGTGGTATCTACCTATAATATCACGGTTTTAACGCTTGTTTGCAAATCTGAAAGATGCAAAGAATTTGAGGTGGCATGCAGATGTTAAGAAAAATAATGATGGGATCCTACGACATGCGTCTGATTCCCCACAATGGAAGAAGATTGATCTATTGTACCCTAAATTTGGTGAAGAAGATAGGAATCTAAGACTTGGGCTTTGTACAGATGGGATGAATCTGTACGGGACATTGAACAGCCAACATAGCACTTGGCCAGTCATGCTTGTTATATACAATCTTCCTCCCTAGATGTGTATGAAAAATAAGTACGTTATGTTGTCATTGTTGATATCGGGCCCTAAACAACCCGGAAATGATATCGATGTTTATCTTGAACCTTTGATTGATGACTTAAAGAAACTTTGGGCTGAAGGTGTGATGACCTATGATGCTTCAGCAAGAGAGACATTTCGTTTGCACGCTATGTTGTTTTGCACTATTAATGACTTTCCAGCATATGGGAATTTCTCTGGATATAGTGTCAAAGGAGCTAAAGCGTGTCCTATATGTGAAGAAAACACTGATTCAATAAGACTAAAACATGGAGGCAAGACTGTATATCTTGGTCATCGAAGGTTTCTTTCAAAATTCCATCCGTATCGTAGGAAGCGCAAAGCATTCAATGGATGGAATGATGAACGGAGTGCACCTAAACCTATACCAGGGGATGTTGTTTATGAAAGAGTAAAAGACATTGTCAATGAATTTGGTAAGAAATCACAATGTAGTATGGCCACACTGAGTGACAATTCTTCATTCAAGAAGAAGTCAATATTTTGGGATCTTCCTTATTGGAGTTCTTTGACAGTCAGGCATTGTATCGATGTAATGCACGTTGAGAAAAATGTCTGTGATAGCATCATTGGTACTCTATTAAATATACCAGGTAAGACTAAAGATGGGATAAAATCCAGACTGGACCTACGTGAAATGGGAATAAGGTCAGAATTAACAGAATTACGTGAAATGGGTAATAAAAGAACATACTTACCTCCCGCTTGTTACACGTTGTCTAGAAAGGAGAAGAAAACTTTTTGTGAATGCTTGGTAAATGTTAAGGTGCCACATGGTTACTCATCCAACATCCGTAGATTGGTATCAATGAAAGATCTGAAGTTGATAGGTCTTAAATCTCATGATTGTCACACTCTAATGCAACAAATATTGCCCGTGGCAATTCGATCTATATTGCCGAAGCATGTAAGGTTTGCAATTACCAGACTTTGTTTCTTTTTCAACAGTCTATGCAGCAAAGTTATTGACCCTGATACTCTCGATAATTTGCAAAGAGAAGTGGTTGTTACCCTATGTCAGCTTGAGATGTATTTCCCTCCTTCGTTCTTTGATATCATGGTACATCTTTTTGTCCACTTGACTAGGGAAGTGAAAATGTTGGGAACAGTTTTCTTGCATTGGATGTATCCCTTTGAACGATACATGAGTGTTTTTAAAGGTGATGTTCGAAACCGTTATCGGCCTGAAGGGAGTATTATTGAAGGTTATGTGGCGAGAGAGGTTATGGATTTTTGCAATGACTTTCTCAGTGGTAATGACACTCCTGATAATGACAAGAATATTGAGGAGGGCAAAGGAATTTTGGGATCACGGGTGAAAGTAATCAGCCGTGAGCAGTTGGAACAAGCTCATTTGTATATTTTACACAATATGGACGAAGTGAGTGTTTATATCGAGGAACATACCAATTTCATAAAGAGACAACATCCTCGAGCAAGTTCAATGTGGCTTGCTAGAGAGCATAATAAGACTTTTACTAAGTGGTTTGAAGATAAAGTCTTACATCAACTATCTCAAACACCAAATGATATTACAGAAACTATCAAATGCCTCGCCTTTAAACCAAAACCGAATGTTATGTCTTATGAAGGGTTTGACATTAATGGATTCACATATTACACAAAGCGCCAAGATGATAAGAGTGTCGTCCAAAATAGTGGGGTCACTCTTCAAGCGTCGACTATGTACTTTGCAAGTGCAAAGGATAAGAGTCCACGTGAAGCTAAAATGTCATATTACGGTGTCATTGAGGACATTTGGGAGTTTGACTACATAGATTTCAAAATTCCACTCTTTAAATGTAATTGGGTTGATAACACCAAAGGAGTTATAGTGGATGAATTGGGTTTCACTTTGGTGAACTTTGAAAAGATTGGCGAGAAGGGTGAACCATTCATATTGGCATCACAAGCGAAACAAATATTCTATATCGATGATCCTGCAAATGATAAATGGTCGGTTGTTCTTCATGGTAAAAGACAGTTCATTGAAGATCCTATAGATGAAGAAGAGTACTATGATAAGTATGATGACTCCAGTCCATTCTCAGTTGGGTTGCCAACTCCACAAAATATTGAAGCTAATGATGACTTATATGTGCGCAAAGATCACAATGAAGGATTGTTAATTGATAAAAGATCACAATTTTAGAGACATGTATGTTTATACAAATGCTAAATGTTTGCCTTTTTCTAGTTAATACAAATGCTAAATGTTTGCCTTTTTCTAGTTAATACAAATGCTAAATGTTTGCCTTTTTCTAGTTAATAGAAATGCTAAATGTTTGCCTTTTAATGACATTTTCAGATGGCTGACCATGATGAGCATGATGTCCATGATGAGCATGAAGTCCATGATGAGCATGCTGTCCATGACGAGCATGGCGAGGATACTAATGTAAGTTCTAAAAACATATCCTGTATTTCTATAAAATTCATTATCTTCTAGTTATGTCATATATCCTATATTTCTATATTGGGCTAATTTAGTGTGTTTTATTTTTGTCAAATTTTAGGTTGATGCACCTGTACCCACTGAAGCACTGGAGCAACTTGATGCGCAACACCAAACACTTAACAAGAAAAGGGGCATCACTCTGTTGAAGAAGTTATTAGCGCTAAGTGGTAGTGGATCCAAATTGGTGGTGGAGTTTGATAATGGAGGAAATCCAATTGGAGTGAACCGCAATAATTTTGTGAACTATCTTGGGTGTACCACTCGGAGCCATTGTGGTGTTAAGTATGACAATTGGCATAAAGTTCCTCAAGGGAAAAAAGACTTGATATGGAAGGATTTATGCGTGAGTTATTATTATTTGCAATTCTATTTTGTAGATTACAAATTCTATTATTTGCAATTCTATTTTGGTACTAGTTAATAACATTTCTATTTTACAGAATCTGTTTGCATTGGATGAGAAGTTGCATCGTCAAAATGTGATGCAACGCGCTGGAAAGATGCTTAGGAATTATAGGACAAATCTGAACAGAGAATACATAAAAGAGGGTGATAAGAAGAAGAAGTCAGCCCTTGAACAATGGAACTTCTTGGACAAAGAAGATTGGGACAATTTTGTTGCTTCAAGAAAATCTGAAGAATTCAAGGTATTAGGCGTCACTCCTAATTTAATTAATATACATTGTATTCACCTATTCAAGATTAGCATTTAGTGCTACTAACCAAATCATTAATGTGCATACTAACTAGGCCCTCAGTGACGCACAAAAAGCAAGACGTGCACTGAATGTGCATGACCACACTATGGGTCCAAAAGGCTATGCAAGCGTTCGCCAAAGACTACAGGCGGAGTCTGCGGCTACTCAGGAGTCTGCTCCTACTCAGGAGTCTGCCACACCCATGCCTCGCCATGATATCTGGATAGCTGGCAGACAAAACAAGAAGGGTGAAATAAAGAAGCCTGTCACTGCTGAGGCGGCTGCAAAAATGGTAAAATAACACTCTTAGAGAAATCGTTTGAATATTGATTATTTGTGGTGTTAACTTACCAATTTCTGTTTATGGTGATTAGCGGGAGCTGCACGAGCAGAGGAAACAAGGCATGTTCATCCCTCAGGGCACAAGGGATGAATTGACAGTTGCTCTGGGTAACCTAGAGCATCCTGGACGTGTTAGAGGTGTCGGCGCTGGTGTTGGCATCAAATCATTCTTTGGGCCATCCCAGCGCAAACCCAGAGCGGGACTTTCTCAAGAAGAGGTAACCTATTCTTTTTTTAGAATGTTACTGCAAAAGGAAATTCATTAATAAGAAGCTAATGTTTCTTTTATCCATGTATAGGAGAATAAGAGAGTTGAGGATTTAGTTGCTAAGAAGGTCAACGATGTAGTTGCTAAGAAGGTCAACGATGTAGTTGCTGAGAAGGTCAAGGAAGAATTGCTGCGGTGGCAGGCATCTCAGGCTTCCAATATGCCTATGGCGACCCACTCTTCTCCTGATGCACAGACTGCGAGTAATCCTGAAGACCCATTGCCTAGCACGTCTGCTGTAAGTATTGTTTATGACATTGTAGTTAGTCTTTTCAAGTTGTTATGTTTTCAAGATGATATGTATATATGTATAATATTCTTTACGTAAATTTGTAGGCATTGAAGCCATGCCGCTTAAGAATGCAAGACTACGTTGTTGCAGAGGCGCAGGCTTACCCGTCCCTTCCTGGGGCAATGTTTCACGGGACTCCAATGCCACAGGGCTACGTTCGTGTGAGCCCGATACGTGTGTTACCTGATTGGAGAGAAGCTACATTGCCATATCCCCACCCGGATATTGATAGACTTGCTGATGCAGAAGGCGGGGTGATATTGTGGCCCAAAGCAGATGTCGTCTACACGACTGAAATTGTAAGATAAATTTACATTGATTTAGACTGTTAATGTGTATATATGATGTCAACTGATCTGAAATTATATGTACAGGTTAAAAAGAAGACACCAGGAGCACCTAGGCCTCCACTTCCACTTCCCGCATTACCCGATTGGGTTCCAACTGACCTAACATACCCGTTAGGTCCTGCTTGTAGGGGAATGGCATGTTGGCTACGGGCACATAATGTACATTGCCCTATAATTATTTCTTTAGATGCAGATTATGCAGGTCAATCATACGATAGCTCTTTATTTATACAAGATATTATTGAGCTGTTTATGTATGATTGGCTGAATACATCAATGATAGAGACATGGATAAGGTGAGATCTTGTTTATACATCCATATACCTTATGTAAGATCCAGTGATCTGGTTTCTTATATATTAATGCATACGCCTATATGTTTTGCAGCTACTTAGTCGAAGATCATTGCAAACAATTTGCATTTGATAATTTGGGATTTTTGATTCCATCATTGATTAGTTTGGTAGCTAAAGACCCTGATAATGTTCAACAATACTGTATAGATGCTTTTACAATTTTTGGTCAGCAAAAGAAGACGATAATAATAGCTCCATTCAATGTCAAGTAAGTTTACTTTATTTATAATTTGGACTTAAAAAATTCCATTTTTATTTTGCATTTTGAGTTATTAATTGTTAACTTATTACCTCTAGCGGTAGACATTGGGAGTTACTAGTTATTGTCCCCGGGACATTCACTGTTTATTATCTAGATCCTGCGGGGAGTACATTGAACCCTAAAATTGGACACGTAATGAGAATGCCATTATTCTGGTGAGAAATATTTCATTTTTATATTCGTTAACATCTTTTATTACATTACTATTTACTTATGCAATTTATTGTGTTATATTAACATGTAGGGGTTTAGATGCATTCAAAAAGGCTGGAGGAACGGTCCCAAGGAAAAAGAACCAGCCAATAAATTGGCAGAACGTACAAGTAAGTTCCCGACTCGAATATATATATTATTGATGTGAATTGTGCTTAGTTGTATTATTTTGTATGTTTCAATTTATATTGTGCTACACAAGACAATGGCTGGGCATGCGCATACTATGTGATGCGATTTATGCAGATGATTATCAAATATGCCGCATTGGACATCGATACCATACATGAGGTATTATATATACTCTCATTAGTTAGTATGCAATATATCAATCTTATCTTATTTTTATATTATTACTTATATATATACATCATTCTCTTTGCAGGTGTTTAAAACTGACAACACTACAGGTAAACACTTAAAAAATATACATGCTCCATATACGATGGAAGCATTAAATGAAGTAAGAGAAGAATGGGCAAAAGCCAGACAAGCAGTGGCAACTGTAAGATATAATTGGGATGTTGATAGCGATAATGAATGATACTTTGTAAATGAATATTTCTGAATGTTAATACATGTATTTGAATGTTTCTATATGTGTGAATGTGAGAATTGAATTGATGTCTGAATGTATGTACTTGTGTGAAATTCTGCTTATGACTTTTGCAGGTTTGCAGCCTGTTTGTAGGCTGATATCAATGGATGTCGTAAACCTGCAGTTCAGAAAACTGAACTGCAGGTTCTCATCCTGCTGACCAGCCACAGCAGGCCTGCAAACTGATATGAAAAAAAAAAAATTAGGCGTCGGTTATTTATAAAAAACCGTCAACAAAGATCTACAACGTCAGTTATTTATAGATAACTGACGCCTTATGTATGTGGCCAAAGCAGTCCTCGAAATGGCGTCGGATATACGTATCAAACCGATGCCTATTTAAATTAGAGGCGTCGGTCTTTTGGTATATAACCGACGCCAAAAGTGTTCGCGCCACAAAAAATGGCGTCATTTAGGACACTTTATGCGTCGGTTATCTACTAAAAGACCGACGCTATAAGTAATATAGGTGTCGGTCCGTTAGTAAATAACCGACGCAGAAAGTGCCCTAGCTGACGCCGTTTTATGTGGCGCGAACCCTTTTGGCGTCGGTTATCTACTAAACGACCGACGCCGATAGGTTAAATAGGCGTCGGTTAAACAACCGACGCCGAAGTGTTCGACCTTTAGCGGCGCCCACATAGGCGTCGGTCGAAAACCGACGCCAAATGGGGTTAAACGACCGACGCCAAAGGCCACTTCTGTAGTAGTGATGTCCCAGAAGCGGGACTTTCACAAGAAGAGGTAACCTAATCTTTCTTTATAATGTTACTGTAAAAGAGAATTCAATAATCAGAAGCTAACATTTCTTTTATCCATGTATAGGTAGATAAGCTAGTTGATAGGAAACTCGAAGAAGCACTGAGCAAGTGGCAGGCATCTCAGACTGCCACTCAGCAGATAGTACCTATGGTGTCCCGCTCTACTGCTACTGTAGAGGTTGGGAGTAATCCTGTAGACCCAACACCTAACACATCCAATGTAAGTATTTTTATGACATAATAACTAGTTTTTTCAAGATGATATGTTTTCAAGATGATATGTATATATGTATATAACATTCTTTACATAAAAATTTGTAGGGTTGAATCCATGTCGTCTAAAAAGTAACGAATTTGTCATTGCGGAGGCGTCGGATTACCCATCCCTACCTGGGGAAATGTTTCATAGGTCTCCATTACCAACTGATTGGGTTTGTGTGAGCCCGCTATGTATATTCCCCAACTGGATGGATCTTCCATTCCCATATGCCCACCCAGATTGTGAAACGCTTGGTGAGACAGAAGGCAGAGTGATATTGTGGCCAAAAGCAGTTGTCCTCTATACTGAAACTGTATGGTAAATTTACATTATGTTAAATTGTTACTGTGTGTATATGATGTCAATTGATCTGAAATTATATATATATATACAGGTTAAAAAGAAGACACCCACAACATCTAGGCCTCCACCTCCACCTCCTACATTACCAAGTTGGGTTCCACATGACCTACCTGTCCCGTTAGGTCCTGATTGTAGGGGTATGGAAATATGGTTAGGCGAACATGATATAAATTGCCCTATAACTATTTCTACAGATGTGGATGATGCAGGTCAATCATACGAAAGAAACTTATTTATACAAGATATTTTGGAGTTGTTTTGATATGATTGGCTGAATACATCTGTGATAGAGTTATGGATAAGGTGAGATCTTCTTTATACATCCATATACCTTGTACAGGATCTGGTGATCTGGTTTCTTATATATTAATGCATACGTAATACATGTTTTACAGCTACTTACACAAGATATGTGCAGATTTTTCATTCAAACATGTAGGATTTTTTATTCCATCTTTGATTAGTCTAGTAGCTAAAGACCCTCCGTCAGTTCAACAATATTGTTGCAATGCTTTTACAAGTTTTTCTCAAAATAAGAAGACGTTGATAATAGTTCCATTCAATGTGGAGTAAGTTTACTTTGCTTATAATTTGGACTTAAGAAAATTACATTTTTATTGTGGATTTTGAGTTATTAATTTTTAACTTTTTTACCACTAGTGGTATGCATTGGGAGTTATTAGTTAGTGTCCCCGAGACGTTCACTGTCTATTATCTAGATCCTAAGGGGACTAAATTGAATTCAAGATATTGACAGAAAATGAAAATGGCATTATTTCGGTGAGAAATATTTCATTTTCATATCTGTTAACATATGTTATTACATTACTATTTAATTATGCAATGTACAGTGTTACATTAACATGTAGGGGTTTAGATGAGTTCAAAAAGGCTGGAGGAAAGGTCCCCAGGAAAAAGAACCAACAAATAATTTGGACAAATGTGGTAGTAAGTTCCCGACTTCAATGTATATATTATTTATGTGAACAATGCTTAATTAGTTGTAGTTTTTAATATTTTGTATGTTTCAATTTATACTGTGTGCTACACAAGACAAGAGATGGGCATATGTACACTATGTGATGCGATTTATGCACATGATTATCAAATATGCCGCAGTGGACATCGATACCATTCCTGAGGTATTATATATAGTCTCATTAGATAATAGGAAATATATCACTCTTATTTATAGCTCATTAATTATATATATATATATATATATACATATCATTCTTTTTGTAGGTGTTTAAAACTGACCACACTACAGGAAAGGCCTTACTAGATGTACATGCTCCATATACGACGGGAGAATTAAATGAAGTAAGAGAAGAATGGGCAACATCCATACAAGTAGTGGGGGTTTTAACATATAATTGGGATGTTGATAGTGAATAATGACTAAAGAATGATATTTTGTAAATGAATTTCTGAATTATAATATGTGTGAATGTTTCTACATGTCTGAATGTTTCTACATGTGTCTTAGTGAAAATGAATGATACTGCTGGTTTCTATATTAATGTTTCTACATGTGTGAATGTGAAAAGGACTGGAACTACACATTGCTACATGAATGTTTCTACATGTGTGAAAATCGAATGGAACTACAGGTTGCTAAATGTGTGAACATTTATGTTGTTAATTTTGCAAGTTTGTGGCATGTTGTTGGCTGATATCAATGGATGTCATAAAACCAGCAGTTCATAACTGAACTGCAGGTTTCTCATCCTGTGACCAGCCACAGCGGGTCTGCAGACTGATAGAAAAAAAAACATAAAATTGGCACGTTTATTTATATAAAACTGACGACAAATGGTTACAGTGTTGGTTGCCCTACTAGTAACCTATGTCGATTTTCCTAATGAGGCCAGACACCACGGCCGTACTGGCCAGCACGGTTGTGGCAGTGGGCCAGACACCACGGTCGTGCTGGCCAGCACAGCTGTGGCAGCAGGTGAGATGGTGTCGGTTATCACTAATAAACTGACGCCGATAGTGCCCCAGATGGCACCCTTTCTGTGGCGTGAAGGTATATGGCGTCAATTTCAAAGCTAATAACTGACGCCTATACCCCCTTGCTGGCACGTTTTCAGTGGCACACAAAGGGTTGTGGTGTCGGTTTGAGAACTGATGCGTAACAGTTGGGCTTTTAGTGGCGCCCACATAGGTGTCTCTTAAAAATCGACACTAAAGGCCTTCAATAACCGACACTAAAGGTCGATTATGTACTAGTGTGGCCTTTATCATCATACTAATGATATATGTTATCTCATCAACAAGACATATCATTATTTCTTAGATATTGCACATACATCAAGTGTTATATGAAGCACATAATCATATGATCACCATAGCTCTTACTTGGCTATGAATTCAATACACCTGCATGGTTAGCTTGCATAAGAAAGAGATAACTAGATCACCAAACATAGAACATAGATCTTAGAGAACATATTATGATTATCATGCTATCAAAAATTTAGGTGCACAGGATTGGAACACCATCCATGTTCATAGTTGTGTCAGTAGTCAATTTATATTATTGTTATCAAACTGTGAGCATCCATCATGCCCCATATCTCATGAGCATATCTTTGATTATTGTGTCATCAAAATTAAGCTTTATAGCATTGGAATATTCTTCCATCATTATGAACATATGCAGATTAATGTCATAACTGGTGTATAAATCAATACATACTATTGTTACCACATCATGGGTATCCCATCATACCCTATATCTCCAATCATACGTGCATCATCACTAAGGATTAACTTTAAGGGTCATACACTATGATCCACCATCCATCTTAATCAGAGGTTCATCTATCAGTAACCATAGGTAACCACCATACAAGGGTTCACAACCTATCTTGTCATAGCTTCAACAATAACAAAGGTGTACACTCACAATAACGTACATAGGGGTATTGGGTTAGAGAACAACCCTCACTAAAAGTGTCGCATACCCTCACCACAACTAGGTAATGACCGCAAACCCTCACTAAAGGGGGGTATCAGATAGAGTATCAACTCTCACCCAAGGTTGTTGGCTACAAGTATGTCATACATTCATGCACAAAGGGGGTATCATGCCAACAAGGATCTATGGTGTGTCACAGAGCTGTGTATCATGCATCCATACAAGGTCGTTATCAGGTAAGCAGGTGTAAGGGTGCGTGTCGTGCAGCACATGGGCGTCACCTATCACCCAAAACCCTACTTCCCATTAAGCTTAGGGTTTCATATCGGACAACCCTCAACTCTCTACTGCCTAAGGCCATATCGGCCAAGATCATGGTGCCCAACAAGTGCACCCACTTTCTTAACACATCAAGATACTCAAAGGCCTCTCATACCACCCAAGGTACACTACTTCAACGTTGCCATGATGCCCATGGTACCCTATCGTCCAACTAGGATTTCAGACCCTATAACGGCCAAGCCACCATATAGATGTGTGTCGGGAAAGCAAGGGTGTCAAGTTAGGCCCTTCACCAAGGCATATCGGGTAGGGATACTTAGTCTCACCCAAAAGCTTACTCAAGGGTAGGGCTCTCATCCAAGAGTATCGTGCAAAGCACATCATGGCCACATTTCCCAACATCATTTCAGTGAAGGATCAAGGTGTGAACCATAACACTCAAAATCACCTTATCGGTCAACTAGGGTTAGAGCAACCCTATCATTCAAGACTCCAAGTCAGGTCTCTAGGGTTAGGATCATAATGTAGGCCAAACCAAGAATATCGCCCCAAACTAGGGTTAGGACATCTTTACCGCCCAAGGCACCACTTCTAGGGCTATCGCCCACACCAAGCATCAGCTTAGCGGTTCCAAAGACATCACCACCATATTGCCGAATATATTAACCAAGGGTTCAACTCCAAGAGCATGTCGTGCAACAAGGGTATATCATCTATATCGCCTAGGGAAACCATATCGCCTAATCTAGGGTTGAAGCTCCATATTGACCAAGGCACTAAGGTTAGGGTTTTATGTCGACCAACCACCATATCCCCCACCATCATCATCTTGGGTAGATGTGCATATTGGTCATAAGGTCAATAAAGAGTTCACTTATCATATCACCCAAGTCTCAACTCTAGAAGAGGGTATTGGGCAACAACCTCAAGGAGCCACCATGTAGAGCATATATCAGCCAAGGGACCAACTAGGTGTCCACCAACCATATTGTCCAAACCCTAACCCTAGGGTAGGAAAGAGGTATCGGTCACCACACCATTTCACTAAAAATATCTAAGTGATAGGCTCACCTTTCAAGTCCAAAGGATAGAAAGGGGTATTTCCACAAACCATAAACCAAAGCATAACTTATTAAGCAAGGTGTTGTATCGGGAAAAGCATAGTTGTATCGGGTAAAACCCCATATCGGGCTAGTCATCTTCAACCTCTAGCCACCCATTAACATCTTGCACAAGGAAAAAAAACTAAAGGCAGTAATAAAATGTAGCATTCCCATTAGATAAGATTTCACGTTTCATATATACATCTATCATGGAGAAAGGTATCAATTTAAGTACAAGAACCAATATGTGCATATATGGAGAGTGTGCATAATAGAGATGGTTAAGAGTTATGTAACCCACCTTAAGAGGATCTCCATTAAAGACATCAAGCTTCTTGGTCCAAGAAGCAAACCCACGTTCCTCTCTAAGAACATCACCCATCCAAAGCTCCAAACAAGCCTTCGACACCATCATCTTCATCTGAAGAAACAAAGGAAGAAGAAGAAGAAGAAGATACCATGGTTATGTATAGCTCAATAAGAAGAAAAGAGGGGAAATAACCACGACCTTGCCTTATCACATCAAGGGCCTATCCATGGCTGAGAGGGGAAGAGGAAGGTGAAGGATAAGGCACAAGGAAAGACTAGCAAAGAAGCATGACTCACCAAGGTCAGATCTTGAGCAAGGAGTCTCCATGGCCAAGGTGCTCATTCTCCCTAGCTCCATGGGAGTTTCCTTAAGCTACTAAGCTTCCATGCTCGTCCCATACAGGTAGGGGAAGGAAGGTGGCCGAAAAGGATTGCTTGGCTAAGGAGGAAGGGGGTTATATACACCAAGGAAGAGAGAGGTCGCAAGGGAGAGGTGTCATAACCACATAAACCAAGGTACCACTTGCTCTTGCATTGAACACCACTTGTTGACACCCTAGAAGCTCATGCATGGCCTGGTGATACACTCTAGGATGTGTATCGTGCAGCTGGGCAACTGCCATGGCTGATACACCCCTCAAACTGACACACCAAGCAAGCTTTGTCTGATACACTAAAAGACAAGGTAACATATGTGACACATATATGCTATAAGTACCATATAGAGATGTCACTCCTCATATAACAACCAAACAAGGAGCCCCTACTTCCTTCCAGTTTCTAGATGATTCCAAACAGAAGACAGAAGACTCTAGAGCTGATAATTGCATATTGAACCCTCCATTTTGGGTAATTTGCAATTTACACCAGAACCAGCACACAAAGCACAAGCATCAACCAACCAAGCTCAAACGTGGAACATAAATTCTTCATAAGGTGCCCCACAACATCATCCTCTTTCTAATGATGCAAGAGGACTAAATGCATGCTCCTCATGTGACATATTGCAATATAACCCCTTACTTTGGGTAAATTATAGTTTGGTCCGAAACAGGGAAACATTGCTCAAACAACATTCAAACAAGACCAAACTTGAAACATGAGCATGTTGCATGATATGAAAACATATTAATAAATTAGATTAAGGTTCTAAGAACCTTTCATAAGCAAAGAAAAGAGGGTTAGCCCAAAACTTGGGTCAGGGTCCTTACAGTTAGGGTCAGAGTTCCCAGTTTGTATGGGATTCTATTAGAGTGGAAGGGACCAGAAGATCTTGAATTTTTGCAATGTGGGAACTCTAAAACAGCCTTTTGGTGACCCAGACCATCGTCTGGTCACATGACATACTCATCTCATATAGTCAAATGGTCGTTTGGCAGTTTCACAATCACACACAAATTTGGCGATTTTGATTCCAATTAATATTACATATTAATTCTTTGCACCACTAGTAAGGTGTAATCGAATAAGTTTGGAAAACATCTATAACCTTCGCTTGTCTCCAAACTATCTGTCTCATCCATGCGAGAGACATGTCTCATTTACCCAGATGACTTTTGGTGAACCCGAGTTGAGTCGGTCAGTTCAACATATTGAATAGGTCAGTTCAAGGGTAGAACATAGCCAGTTCAAGTTATGAACAACCTAACAACCCAAACAACCATGTCAACACTTGATACATCCATCTAGATCCCCAAATGGTGATGTCAATGCCTGATATGGTCGTTTGGTAGTGAAGTCAGCCAATTAGTTGGTTTTGTTGCGTGACTTGAATTCCTAAACACTTTAGCAATCAATCCAATCATCATTAAAGATAAACTTCTATTCTAGATGAGTTCCTTTGTGTGTGATCCTATAGGTCCCATATCACGTTGGCAGTGAATGTCCATAACTAGCTTATGGCATCACAAGTAAGGAGAGGTGCCTAGTCGCACATCAGTGCTACACAAGTGAATGGAAAGTTGGAAACAACTTCAACCTACAATCTATGTAAGGTGTTTTGGTTATTGTATAATTCCTTTGTATCTGATATCCAGAGTGAACTCGAGTAATGCACTCATCATCCACTCAATGTTCATCTCATGTTTCATGAACCAAGAGTAAAGTGTCTGAGATAATGTGACCTCAATATCATATATTGATTCACATGTTCATGTGCATGCATTTCTTAGCCTCTCTAATCAAGTAGCTAGGATATCATACTCTAGTAGAAGGGACAAATACCATATCTATCGCTCACAATCTATCCCCATGTTTTAAAATCACCCAATCATCTCCTTTATAACAACCCTTATTTTAGGACTGCGTTTGATGATGTAAAAATATACCCAACGACGTGACAGGTGCAGCGATTTCAAGTCTAAGAGTCATAATCACCACCTTCACTATGAGAGCTAAATATGTCTTACCATATAATGGTTTCCATGTGCAATTCTCATGGTGCATTTTTCTGATACATTGTTCCCTAACATGTATCCTATGTGCTTGGTTTGATATTACCATATTATCACTAATGACATTTTGTCATCAACCAACCCACACTCTAGTCTTGTGTGTTACTGTTGTCTATTTACCTTCCACAGTAACGACTAACTAGGGACATAATAAGAATGTACATACTCTTATCATTCATATGATCTCATTCTTCCAAGTCACTTACTTGAAAACATACACCATTTAGTATTGTCATTCTTTAGATATTCATAGTGTTTCCTCATTATCTCATAACTGAGTGAAATAGAATAAATTGGAAGCTTGACTTTATGATTGTTAATCAAATCCTTTATGGTATATGCCATGTCAATAATCACATGATTTTCTCTATTGGCCACACATGATTGGAATCATGTTAGAGAGAGTGGTGCCCTTGGGCACGTTATTGTACCTTGGTTTGAGGAGGTATCTTGTTGTGTTTGATCTACGGTTTGCTCAGATACATGAGGGTTTGTTTTTAGCAGTTGGATGAGTTTTTGTGCACTGTGGTTGTTGAGAATGCACCTTGTCCAAATAGATTTCATAACATTCACCTCCCTTGAGATTCTTTAGTGGTCGTATGTTTGAGGGATCCTAGAGGCCATGTTTTTCCTTGGTTATAACGATCCTTGTTGCATGCATGTGTTTAGTGGTTGCATGGATGTGTTATGATCGACAAGTTGCATATGTTGCATGAAACCTAAGCTCTTTTCACTCTCTACCCTTAGATATATATCTCCAAATATTCATTCAAGTGATCCTTTTACACCCTTCCTACCCCTCTTCTTGCTTGGAGTTTGTCCCTTATGTTGTTGGTGATGAATAACAGCTTGACCTTGGAAATTTGGTAGTCGATCCTCTTGCTTGTGAGCTAGCGTTTGGAGCAACCCTTTCCTTTGGTAATCATTGGCGATGCATGACCATGGTGGGTGATCCATGACCATGGTGAGTGATCCATTCTCTTGATCTTCAGTTTTCTTTTCTTTCCTTCTTCTTTCTACTCTTCTTGGCTAAACCATGGTTATCCATGGTAGCGCTCAAGTTAGGGTTGGAGATCTATTCATTTCTCTTGGCCGAATCCATGGTTCTCCATGGTGGTGCTTGTTGAGGAACTTCTCTCCTCTTAGCCAAATCCATGGTTCTATGTGGTAGTTGTCAAGTTGAGTTGGAGATATCCTCCTTCTTGTCTTTTGGCCTATAGTTTTTCTCTCTCAATCTTGATCCTTTAACATTGGGTTTTGTTTCTCTCTTTTTGAGGTGATACTACCTTGGCCATGAAGTGGTGATCAAGCTAGGTTCTTCCCTCACTTGGAGCATCCTTGCTATTGGAGTTTATCTTCCCTCTTGAAGTGAATTATATAACCCTCTCCTTTACTATTGTTACACTTAATCTTTCAATGCAAATCATGTATATATATATACATACACATACATATATATACATATATATACATATATATATATACATATACATATATATATAACATGGTTCCATATAGATTAATAATGATATCTTGAACTAGAACTTATGTTCCATGGTGATCTCAGATAGATAAACCTTTCTTTGATGAACCCTAATCATGTGTACGTTTATCTTGTTGATAATGGTAGTGTTAATCTGTACATGCAAGAGCTTAAATGATGGTTTCTCTCATGGTTTTTCTTAAGCTTTGTTGATGATCAGATTTAGGGTTTTGATGATGAACTTCTTCTAATGTTTTACCCTTATTGTTTTAGTTTTATGGTGATGATCATATTGATAATCTTGAAGTTGATGATTTTTCTCTCTCTTCATGTGGTCAACGAGTCCTTCACCTTCTAATGGTCATTGAGTTGACAAATGATGGTGATTTTCTCATCGGTTGTTTATGTTTTATGTGTGTTTTAGTCGCTAGGTATTGACCCATGTTGGCCGCTGAACATTGGTTTCCTTGGTGATTATTTAGATGGATAACCTATCCATATGGTCACTTAAGATGGTCACCTTTTAGTGGTCGATGATGGGGTTCAACCATAATTTTTCAATGACCAAGGACACATGTGTTCAGAGGTCATGAACCTTAGTGTTTCAGCGATCAAGTATGTATATGTTTTCCGTGATCAAGAGCTATAGTTTTCAATGATCTGTGTGCCAATACTTTCAGCAGTCATGCACTAGAGTTATCAGTGGTCACGACCTATGTTTTCTGCAGTAGTGTACCTGAGTTTTTAATGACCATATACCTATGTTTTCAATGATGAGGTACCTATGTCTGCAGCGATCAATTACTTAAGTTTTCAACAAATATGATATGTTAGTTGACCTTAGTGATAATAATGTTGACATATATGCTTCCAATAATGTTGGAGTTGGTGATAACTAGGGTTTAATATTGCTTTCTATTATGGTAGCTATGTTGAAACCCTAACCGTAAATTGCAAGGGTTTTATGATGTGGCTTAATGCTTGAGTATTTTGCATAAAGTTTAAGTATTTTCTCTTTCATGTAACCCTAATTTTCAGGCTGAATGAGCACCATAGAAAATTGTAGATTGTGGTATCCTTTATGTAACACATATGTGATCATTATGAGCCTTGACGAGGCATGGAGAGGATGTTCTTGCAGAGAACTATGTGAATGGTCTATGACCTTGTGCATGGTTGGCATCCCAAATTGAGGTTAAATCCTCTAGTAATGTGACGACGAATTAATATCGATGGTAATGTAATGATGATGATGGTCTTACCTTTGATAGTGGAATAACATCACCTAAAGATGTGACAAGTTTATGCTTTATACATTTTATATCATCTAAAGTTTCCATCTACCTTACCTTTTTAGAACCTTTCTAGGGTTTGTATGTAACTTCATTGATGCAGCTAAAAAATACTCAATTGGCTTTAACTAATCAAGACAAACCCTAATCATGTAGTGCCCTGTGTCATAGATCCATTCTAATTTTAGAATTCGTTGGATGGTGAAACAAATATTCACAAGGGAAACTCAGAGCACAAATTGTTAAGTATGTGGGGTGCTTGGAGAGTACATCCTTGTCATACAGATCCCAGGTGATTGAAAAGGGTTGTGGTCACATCTCAAATACTTTTATATGTGATGGTGTGAGGAAATAGTGAGAACAACTACAGTTGTGCCTCAGGTGATGCAGATGTGTACAACCTATTTTCAAGTGTCGTGACCCATATCAAGGGCGGACGAGGCATTTTTCAGATTGATTATATATAGTTGTTGGAAGATTGACTTATATTTCACTACGTTGTAGACTCAGATTGACTGATTATGGTTAAGATCTTAGAGTCTGACACTTCCTTGATCTTATATGGAACTAAATAGTACTTCATAGTGGTCAGTTGGACTTTGAGTGGTAGGACTCAAACTCCCCAGGGCTTAATAAAATATATCATATAGAAATGTAGTATATCTATTTAGGGTGAAACACAACTCACATTGGATGTTTTTCCTTGTCTTGTTTCTTATACTACTTAGTTGTTATATAACGTGGTAAGAGAAGTTAACTGTTATACATATTCTTCATATTCCTTCGAAAAGCTAATGTTCTTCAGTCTATCTATTATAGTTACTTAATCTTCTTAACTTGTGTGATAAGTTTTAGTTATTCTTTTAGATGAATCTGCTCATAATACATTACACATTTGTGGAACAATAGTTGTTGGTTGAGAGTTATATCTTTCGTTGCGATGTTGGTCTCACCCCTTGGGTTTCTACATTTTAGGTGGTCATTAGAGACATGGTAGAGAGACTGTGTTGTTGAGAAATAGCAGCAAGGAGATCAGTAGTTATTGAAAGTTTGCTTATTGCTAGTGTTGTACTAGAGTTCTATGTGTCGTCCATGTACTATCAGGTCCTAGAAGGGGTGTTTTGTAGATGTTCTATCTCGATACATCTTTTGGCAATATGCCAATGCTTATGTATGTGGCTTGTATATGTGAACAAAGATCTTTTGTGTTCAGGGTGTGCAGACAACCACCATACAATGATGTAATAACTGTGATGGTATGATATGTGATACACGTGACAGGTTTGGACCTTGTTGTATCGTATGTTTCCGCTTGTGATGGATATATGAGAACAATTTTAATTTACCTACTTTTGTGGTAATGTGGTTCTTTAGTTGTTAATCGTGTGCTTGGTTTTGAGTTATCGCGTTTGTGTGTCATCGGGTTGTCACGCTAGAAGATCTAGAATATCCTTTACTGGAAATCCAATATGGTACTATATAGGATATGACGCTGAGTAGATGGTAATGACAACTTATTTCAGGATCCCAAGACTATGTTTGGAATGAGAGAACACCAAGAAGATAGAATAAGAAAAAAATATTTATTGACTTGGGGTAAACATAAAGGGATGGAGGGGAGAAGGTCAGGAATTGAAATTTAAAGGAGGAATATGAAAGATTTGTGCATATTTTTCTTTGCTTTTTTAATTGAAGGTTGGCCTCCAGATGAGAGGAAATGTATAATGATATGTTTCTTTTGTGATAATTATCCTCGGTGTATGTGCTACTTTATTTTCTCTATCCATGTCCTTTAAATAATATCTACAAAATTGTTTGTCCTTACTTTTTATCCCATTTTATCCTTGCACTCCACCAGTCATTTCCTTTTCTCTTTTTTTTTTTTTAAGCTTCACGTAGAATGGAGAGGAGATGTATGATGATATGATTCTTTTGGGATAGTTATTCTCTATGTATGTCCTACTTTATTCTCATCTCCAACTTTTAATCATATATACAAAATAACCCGTCCTTGCTTTTCATCCCATTTTACCCTTGCATTCTACCTGTCTTTCCCTTTTCCATTTCTCCCGTGTCATGATGAAGTACATCATCCCAAATGTTTGCAATCCAACGAAATATACACCCTTCTCACCGTGAATCATACCCACGTTTTACTTTACAGGTTTAATTTTATAACAACAATGTCTTAAAGTGGTTATTGTTACAAAATCCTTTGTTGACTTTTGTTAATGATTAGTTATTGTCTCCAGCAATATACTCACATTTTACATGTGAGTATGCGACCCTGAAAGTATTGAAATTTATAAGAAGAAGGCCATTATATCCTGCGGCCGCTAAAAGGGAACTGACCTTTCTCAGATGGAAAGGTGCACTTTGCCCGTCTATTACGCATGTATTTTCTGTTTAAATGGTAAAAGAACAAGACAGTTAGCGGAAAGAACTTTTATCACGTGGACTTGTGAACCCTCCAGCTTCCTCTAAGGGTGTTGACTCTGCTTTTTGTTGCCCATATAAGTATGCAACAAGTGCATATAAAAGTTGCTTAGTATGGGGCATACAATTTGTTTGTGTGGACCTATGAGCGACGATTAAAAAGTGGCTGGAAATCTTAGCCAAACCGCAAAGGCTAGATTCTTACATTGCTTCTTTTAGTTTGTAGTGGAGCAGACGTGGACGGTAGAGCATTCGAAGATCCATGCACATCGAGGTAACCAGAGGAAGTACTAAATGGAATAAAAAGGAAATTATTTCTGCAACACAATCTCCACAAAAAATTACACCCCCATCTCGGAAATATGCGAAGAATAATATGAGCATCGAAAATATGCAAAGAGTAGTATGAGCACAGTGTGTGTCTTGTTTTTTTAAAGTGACATTAATTGATTTCTTGTTGGAAAGAGATATACTAATATACATTAGTGGATGGAGAAAGTGTGGAATGAGAAAAAGGAGGACATAGTGGATGGAGAGAGAAGTTATAATTAATAGAAAAAAGTTGGTAGTGCATGGAGAGATGTGTAATAAATATAAATAAGAAGGTAGCAGATAGAGAAAAGGTGTAATTAATATAATGAAGAAAATAGTGAATGGAGAGAGAGAAAGTGCACTATATAATAGAGAGAGGTAAAAAATGGAGAGAGATTTACGACATAATAATTGTACATGTAGTTTTAGCACTGTTCATGTTTAAACTAGGTCATGTAGTATTTATTCGTGAATACTGTTTATTTTAAAAATAAATATGGTATTTTTCATACTTATTTATAAATACTATTTAATCTAGAAGTGCTCACTAAAGAATATATAAATATATATTTCACAAGTATTATTAAAAATATGTATATAACTTATACATGAAATAATATAAAAATATAATCAGTATTGATTAATACTTTTATTGGAACTATTTTTATTTAAAATGTGCAATGTTCACAGTGAAATTTAACATTAATAACAAATACTTGTATATTATTATATTCTCTCTCATGTCTGGAGACTTTTCAACTTCTGCACTGTGCGTAAAACTTCTTTGTACAATACCAAAAAATATTTCATATTTTGCGTTCACATTGATCGAGGTCAGGATGTAAGACTTGGCGGAAGTTGTGTGCTCTATATCAGTACTCAGAATAAAATAGAGCCTGGTATGTGAAAAATAAAAATAAGATAAATAAATAATGCCTTAACCAGAGCTTTTGGTTCCGTGCACTTGGAACAACATATGCAAAGACCATTCCTCCTTTATATGATTAGTTACGTACTTCCAACATTAGTTCTTGTGGGCACACCGCCACAGATGGTTTTTCATGTCTGTCAAACATGTACAATACACAAGCACTTTCATACAATTTTATACAAAGCGAACAAAACCAGGTAAAATGTAAGAGCTTTAAATTCGTTAACCAAACAATTAGTCTTGCAAATTTTTTCCTGTCTTTTAATTACAGACGTTTAAATCCGTATTGCGCAAACATTGTACTTTGAAACAAACATGTCCTACGAAGACCGGTCGGTAGTTGATTGAAGAAACTCGTGGTAAAACATATGACAATAGATGAAGAACAAGTAAGGAATGAGTTGTTTGGATGAGAAAAGGAATTCAAAAATTAGACTTGCATTGGAAATATTGAGAAGATAATTTACTACCAAGCATAACAACATGACTTATTAAGCAAAGAAGTAGACTTTGTTGGAAGTTGTATATTCGTGTCACTGCAGCATGCGAGGAGTGAAGTTCTCACTTTAAAATGCCATATCCAATCAATTTTCGTCACAATCATTGGAAATAAATACTGACCGCGGAGAAAGCGGTGGACGGTAACTCTTATCATTGTAAATATGAGTGCTTTGGAAGAATAAAAAATTATGACATTTGACCTGAAATTAAATAGTATAAAGAGGATGATATCCCACAATGCATGACAACATGGACTATTTAGCAAAGAAGCAGACATTTGTTAAAGTTGCATATCATGTCAATGAAGTATGTGTACCATGATGTTCTCATTTTAAACTGTCAATTTAAAAAATGTCTACTTTACTCAGAGATTTACGACCACATTCACAATATGATCTTCCTGGGAATAAAAATCAAACTTGCATCTTCCCATATAATAAATTCCCAACCCATCCCCGGAGAGATAGGCTTCCTCAAGCCTCTTCAAAAAATCACAGCGGTAGTTTGGTGCCTCCTTCACTCCCCCACCGAATTATACCCATAGTAACAAGTTCGGGATTCAGCAACTTTTCGGTTGGCTGGAAAAAATTAGAATTCGGAAAAAATCGAAAAAAGTCGTGAAAAGATCGATAAATTTCGATCAAAGTTTGGTCTACTATTCGGATATAATCGAGAATAAGTCGGCTATATAAGTATATACATATATATGTATATATATGTATGTTTATAGATAAATGTATCTATGTACATACATATATGATGCATGTAACTGTTACGGCCACAAGACATACAATCTTAGTGATTGAAAAAGTAGGAAAAGAAGTAAAAAATAGTTGAGTAATAACAGAAACTGTCCAGAGGAGTGGGGGGGTTGAGGTTTAGTGTGTATTAGGAATTTTGTGTACATGGCTTGGTAAAAAAAAGAGCAAGTGACTTAAAGGAGAAAAATCGTGAAAAATCGTGAAAAGTCATGAAGAATCGTAAAAAATCGTATAAATCGAGAAAAAGCGGGATTAATCGTAAAAAGTCGTGAAAAATCGGCGATTGGTGTATTAATCGTGATGAATATTTAGGAGCCTATAACATCGTGAAAAATCGCCAATTTTTCGTAAAATTCGGAGACTTTTGTTATTATGATTATACCAACACGAAAATGAACTACCCCTGGAGGAAGGAATACACTACGTGAATACCGCATTTTCTTCTAGACTCGTTCACCCACCATATTTAGGGATTGGAGGTGTCTGTTACCGTCAATAGCGATAAAGTAATAAAAGATAAGAGAAGTAGAAGAGAGAGAAAAAAGCTATCCAAAAAATGTATGTTCTGATTAAACAAAAAGTAGTGGATTCTTTGTAAAAAAATATTTTTAAAATGATAATATGAGAGAAGCAAAATAGATGTATTTTGGGGTACTATATACAGGTTCTGGGTATAATAACTGTGTTTTGAGTACAATCGGTAAGTAAACACTCATAGTATACCTCAAAACTGGAGTAATCTCCACCCGAATCACGTGTACTGTAGTCCTTTCATTTATCTACCTAAGTATAATACCAATGTTTCAGGATAAAAATCACTTATTTTGAGTATCTCATTTTTGGAGATGCATTAGTAATATTTTACTTGTTGATGTACTATATCTTAAAACACAAGTATTGTACCCAGTACAGTATAGATGTTTACAATACTTTTATATATTTTATTGTCATTTTGGAGCTACAATACTAATATTACTCATATTTTGTAGTATATTACCCAAAATTTTGTTGGTACTCTACTTTTTTTATACTTCTCTCCTCTCTTGTTATATTATACATATTAATTTCTATTCAAAGTATGTCAACATTGGTCTTGTTAGATAATATTTTTTATTTTGATAAAAAATTCCTTAAAAATTATGCGAGAAATATTTTTCTCTCTCTTATTTTTTTTCTTTTTCATTATGTGTCTATTTTTTCTGTCGCATCAGCATTAATCACACCCAATCAGGTAGATGATGGAGTAGGTGTGAGAGTGTACATAGCCTAACTCGAAATTAAATGAGTGACTTTACCACGCATTAACGAATGACCTCCAACTAATCCATTTAAGTTGCTCTTCAGAAAGTAGAACAGACTCTCCTTTATTATAGCTTTAAAAAAGGGGGGGTAGATGAAGCAGTTCCAAATTTATGAAATTGTAAAAGAAAATAGTTTATTAACTTTTTTAAGACCCTTACTAATTTATAACATGTCATTATTAAAATTATATGTGATTTCTTTCTTGAGCATGTATTGGTTGATGACTAATAATCGGGTGAGTCTTCCTAATTTCTTGCATGTGTTTACTGAAAATAACACTACTGTATTTGGTTTTAAAAATTATGTAATAAATACTCACAATAACTATAGGCAAATCAAATATTTACCAATTGTTTCCCTATAATCTAGAATTTGTCATTAATAAAGTTACTCATACTCCCCTTCTTAGGCATGTGCCTATTGAATGTTAATATATCATTATAATTTACATACAATTTTTTAAAAGAGATTGAGTGATTATAAAATTATCTTTGCTAAAAAAATATGAATAAGCGTACAAAGATATTTAATCACTAAACTAATAGACAACTAATGGTGTAAGTAAACAGACTGCTGAAGTATGTGTAGATAAACTGGTAAAATATGCAGACTGATAAGATGAGCAACCACACAAATCCTTAGATGTTGTGGAATCAATTAAAAAACAAAAATAGAAACATTCGTAGGCTCAAAAATAGATTTAGTATAGTACTCTTGAAAAAAAGGAGCAACAACTCGAAAGTAGCTAATTGACTCCCCTTCGAGTCACCATTTTAATAATTTTAATAATTGTAACCTAAAATATATACAAATCACAACGTTTTGAAAGAACATCACTCAAACTTATCAGAAGAAATCATGGTAACATCAAATATCAAGAGTGTTGACAAGCTAGAAAGTATGTAACTTGAAAAGCGCATAGGCTCACATCGCAACAACACGCAGTCATGGGAAGCAAGCAGGTGAAAAGGAGGCAGCTAAGTAGGTGAAAAGCGAGCAGACACACCTATCGTTTGCTTTTATTTATAGATATAGATAGAAGCAAAGATAGTCACTTAATTTTCTACATATGACCAAGTTCTCTTCATATGGCTAAAAAATAGAGTATCGATACAAATAGTTGATTGTCACATATTGATTTTTGATACCCGTCTGGTATGTTTACCGAATGAACCTATTGTTGATGGACATGAAGAAAAACTTGAAATACTATGGTCGATGGTGTGCTCCATGAGAAGCTTTATTTGCACTAATTGGGTGTAAAAATAATGAAAAACGAAAATAAAAGAAAATATGCCTTCTTTACAAAGAGCAGAACGGTGCCAAGTTGAGACAAAGTGGCAGAGATCCCATGGGAGCAAGTTAGAGAGAATGAGAAGATACTAATGAATGTTGTTCAACTCTATATTTATTTTAATTTTTGGATTTGTCAGTTTCCAACACTTGTACGTGATAGAGAAAAGACCAAGCAAACAGTCTGGTGGAAAAGAAAACCAAGCAAGCAGACATGTTCGTCTGCTCTTATTTATATGGTAATAGATTAAGTTACAAATATCAGTGATAACTCGATCTCCCACCCATTTATTAACACTCATTATTTGTTGTACAAAACATCCCATTTTTTATATAAATGGAAGTCGTTATGGAAATAGAGAAAAAAGAGAGAAAAAGCAAGAGAATCATTGTTGTTGTAGAGAAAATGGAGTCTCTCCCATCAACTCTACTATATATTTTATAAGAGAACATTCACGAAATATGAATAAAGAGAACATTGTTGTATCATAAGTTTCATACTTGAGTAAATTTTTTTCAAAAGAAAAACTATTACAATCCGTACAAAAAATACTTTTCAACAAGATTAATATTGATATAGTTTTAAAATATATATATATTAGAGATGTATATTTTTTTCTTCTCACATATTGTATGAATATTTTTTTTTACAGTACTAACGTACATTTCTCTTATACTGTATGATGTTTTTCATACAATGCTAGTAAGTATTTATTTTTTAATTTTTGTACTAGTGTTTATTTAATTCTTCTCTTTTTGTTACTTTTTTTCTATACCTCTCTATTCTTTTTTGGTACACTATGAATATGTTTTGGTATCATACTAAAATTGTCATTATTGTATTGAGGTACATAAATGAGAGAGTTCATACTCATATTTTAGGTAGACATCTTATATTTTTAGGTGCAATACCTATATTTTAGTACAATTTTCAAATTTTGGGCTACCCATGTTTTTAAAAAAAATCTATGAGGAATCTAATGTCATGGGAACAATACCCGTACTTTTGGATATTGTACTTCCACTCTTTTATATACTTTATCTCCTTTTTATACTTCTCTCATATTATACTTCTCTCTTAATAAAAATATTAGATTGTTTAAAAAAATATTATCAAGCAACACTAATGTTAATGTAGTTTGGAAACAAATATGAAATAAAGATGTGAGAAGTATACATCAGTATTTTATGAGACACAAATACATAAAGTACGAGATATACAATATGAGATATATAATACGAGAGAGGAAAAGAAATAGGACATAGGAAGAGAGAAGAACATATTATTTTATGAGAAACAAATACATACAGTACGAGACGTACAATACAAGAAAAGAAATGAAGTAGAACATAGAGAAGAGAGAGATACACATTAATACCGTATGAGAAGAAAATATGTAAAGTTTTTATGATACGTATAGTCCTAGAGAGGAAAAGAAGTAGAACATGGAGAAGATAGAAATATGCATGATTGTTGTACCAATAATTACGTACATTACGACACATACAGTACGTGTGCATAACACGAAAGATGAGATATCCATATATATATATATATATATATATATATATATATATATATATATATATATATATATATATATATATATATATAGGGCGTTCATTCGTTGCCCACGTGGCTAGCCTGGATTTTCTCTACCCGGCAGTCAAAAAAGTAACTCTCCGGGCCAAAAAAGTAACTCTGTTGTCAAAAAAGTAACTATGGTGATCAGAAAGTAACTACACGAATAAAAGAGTAATTTTGTACAAAATATACAGCATATATGTAAGAACGGGTTTTTTTTATTTTGGAGGGGCAAATGATATTATTGTTGACTAAATTTTTTTGGAGAGATAGACAAAATAGTCCTCTACAATTGGGAATTTTTTTTTTGAAAAAAAGTTGTCAGAAGGGTGGGCGGGTAGCTACCCGCGTGGGCAATAAAGATGATATATATATATACATATATATATATATGTATATATATATATACATACATACATATATATATATATATATCATATTGTTTTTTTCTAAAGTTTGTCAACATTAGTGTTGTTAGAAAGTATTTTATAAAAAATATATTAGTTTTTATTTTTGAAAAAAATCATTGTAGGTTGAGTTATCAGAAAAATAAATTCTTTTTTATTATTTTATTTAATTCTCTCCTCTTTTATTTTTGCAAAAAGGGAGTTGTTTCTATCAAAGAAAGTGAGATGAGTAGCAGTCGTTCGCAAAACAGAGTTGGGGAGTGGGTGGATGACTGGTTGTGACTAGAATTTTTCATCTCTAATGTTGCTCTTGTTGGCACACTCGTGCATCGGAAACCTATGAAGTGGTTATGTCATCCACCACTAACAACAACATTTGTTATATTATCAATATATTAAATATTATTGCACGCAACACATGCATGTCTCTTTTTAGTTTTTTCCTCATTAGCTTGGCGTTTAACATACTAGCAAAAAAACAAGTCATAAGAATGTGCGTTACATATAAAGTTTTTGATTTATTGTTTTATATTTAAATTTATCAATTATAAAACTATAAACTATGATTTTTTTCTCAATTACTCGACTGTATATTATATATTTTTACTTTATTATCTTTGACGACACATTAAAAACTGATGACATGAATAAATAAAATAAACAAAAAACACTCAATATAATAAAAAGGACCAAGTATGTCAATACATTGACTATTGCTCAATATCGACTCAATTTAATTGAAACTTTTAAGTTTTATACAAAATGCATATATAATATTTTGCATACCAACAACTAAAGGAGAAAAGTTTAATTGAAATCCAACCGACTCTTTCTATTATATGGTATTCTATGAATCAATGAGCACATACACATTACTGGAATCTCCTCCTACAATCTGTAAAAAGATAATTAATTTTACTATCAACCAGTTGACTCCCTCCATCATACGATGTTAAATTCCCAAGATCAATCTATGAGAACACAAACACATTGTTTTTTTTGTTGACAAAAAAACTCGTGTTACTATTGTGAAATACCAAAACTTTAGGTACAAATAAACGCACCCCCTAATCCTATAAGAGGATTACCAAAAAAACACCAAAGGACAACTAAAGGTCTTGCGTAGAAGACCCAAACAGAAAGACAAGGACTCAGACCTAGACCAACACACCAGAAAGCAAACATACAAGCCCACGCAGAAAAACTCACACCCTATTCTGATGAAGAGTTGAACATACAATAAAGCCCACCCACAAAGAGAACATATACATCAACGTAGGATGAAGAAAATCTACCAGGGCCTGTACTCAGACTTATTGAAGGGGTACCAAGTAGAGAATCATCTATCTTCAACTGCATACATAAAAAAATGTTGGCACGATCATCCTGTAAACCTATCAGACACACAAAGAGCTTTGAACTCTATATCAGCTGCATCGAACGCCAGGGTGCAATCAACCTGACCCATCCTTCACACAACAATACCCTCACCGACAAAAATAGTGGAAAAAAATGAACCAGGAAGCAACACCCAACCCTCGGATAGCATAAACAAAACCTCAACATCAGTTGTCTATCAGACCGGAAATAGAAAATAAAAAGAAGGAGAGGGTGACACCCATTCTTCCTCTTCTTTGGGGATTTCCCCCCCTACTAGGCCTGTAATCTGCTTCTTCCTAGGCAATCATTGACCCTGAAATCCATCAAGAGATCTGGTTCAAGATCAACACACAATCCAACGAACACCATGAAAGGTTTTCCAACACGCTGCAGTAGGAGGACCAGAGAGGAGAAGAAACACCCCCTTCGAGGAAGACTGCATAGCGCCTTATGGATAAAGGCCAGAACCAGAAGTGACTGCCCTCGTGCAGAGGAGCAGAGAACAACCGACAACTTGTGTGTTGCCCCTAGGGACAAACCATCGAACACCTTGCGATCGTCCTGTGAGCAGGTCACTCAAACACATTGTTGAAATCCCTCTACATATAAAATTGGTTTTTCTTATAATCACAATTTATATTACATTGTCATATGTTAAATTATATGTAATCCACTAAGAGAGAGACACTTGCTTAACTGTAAGAACTCCCTCTAACTTCTAAACACAGACAATGAGAATTGATTAACACACAGACACGATGCTAGAACATGGACAGGGTGTTGGAACACCTCACTTGTTGGGCTGAGGAGAACATATCCAGGTTGTTGGGACACATGCATAGGTTGGATCGGTGACCACACAGACCTTAAATGTGTCACTTCTATAACAATTCTATCCTCTTTGTTTGAAGTGGTAGGATTGTAGTTAATAACTCCTCAAAAAATGAATTTGCAAACAAAAATAGAACCGAATAACTTGACAAATAAACTGCACAATTAATAGGCATGATCAATGAACACAAACATATTGTTAGAGCTCCTTGTAAACTCAACATTAATTTTGGCAATCTGTACTGCACTTTCATACCAATTAACTTGTGTGGAACTCACTAAGAGAGAACAATTTAATTAATAACAAGTTGACTCTCTCTATTTTTTGAGTACACATGCAGTCCCGACTCATTGTACATATACAAATAACTGGCACACACAAATTGATTGTGTTCAAGAATACACAACTAAGTTTCGGAAAATCATCATGGACTGAATTAGTGACTACACAATACTAACATGTCGATGCGACAGAAAAATAACTTTCAAATATTTAAAAAATATATGAAAAATGTAAAGCAGCCAATTGTATGATCAACTCTCTATTAGAGAACAAAAGAACAATTTTTTTTGTCTGTACAACCCAACTCGTGTTTGTCTCAGAGTCAAGCAGTTCAACAAAATCACTTTGTATTTATCTTCTCAGTAGTCTATTAATTTGTTTACAATAATGTGTTTTACGTGACATACAACCAAGGGATGCAACGGCTAAAGCATACCGGACAAAGAATTGGATGCGACAGAAAAATAACTTTCAAATATATAAAAAATATATTAAAAATGTAAAGAAACCAAGCGTATGATCAAATCTCCATTGGAGAACAAAAGAACAAATTTGTTTGTCTGTATACGCTAACTCGTATTTGTTTCATAGTCAAGCAGTTCAACAAAATTATTATATATTTATCTTCTTATTAGTCTTTCAATTTATTTACAATAATGTATTTTATGTGACATATAACCAAGGGATGCAACGGTTTAAACATACCTGACAAAGAATTGGATCGACATGAACACAATAGAACCAATAATTTTTTTTAACAAGAAGCATAATAGGTTGAAAAGATAGTACACTAACACCATATTTTTATTTATTTATGGGGTTATAGATAAGGTAATACTACTGTACATATTTAGCTAGCATTTACTTACGTTAATTATAAGTGACCATGTTGTGTGTATCTGCTATTCCAGTGAATACTTGGTTGCTTAAAAGCTCTATTCTGGAAATGAACGGCATAATTTATAACAAAGAAACTACATATATTTTGTTCTATGAATAATGATATGTATAATGAAAGTGTTGCGTTGTCGCTGCATGTGAGAGTATCTTTTATCTGTCTTTATATTATATATAATGAACCAATACACAATGTCTCTAGAGGAGATTCCAGAGAATGGTGAAAACCGTAAAGCACAAACCAAGATTCATGTATAACAATATATTTCTCGGCAAGCATGAGGTGTAAACGATTTTGTGCTGTTAAAACTTAATTACATCAATATATTTTGAGAATGGTTCCCGAATGACACCTATGTAAGCACGTGGAAGTGAAAAGCAAGCCAGCATAAAAGAAAAATCAGATATTACATATCAACGGAAGCACGTAGACTGCCGCAGAAAGGAATAAATAGATATGAGTTAGTGGACACGTGAAGGAAAATTAGGCAACTAAACATACTGATAAGAAAAAAAAAATAAAAAAAATGTTATGCAAAGGCAGACATGGACACACTTTGAGACGAATTTTGACATTTAGCCTAGTAGATAACTAAATAGAAGAGTTGCTTCACTCCTCTATTTTGTAATCTAACAGGCCAAATGTCAAAATTCGTCCCAAAGTGTGTCCATGTCGCTTGCTTTTATTCATAGAGTAATAGATGCAATGTTCCACTTTCAAATAGAATCATTGAAAACAAGACAATAATAACCCTTTCAAAATTTATTTTATTGGGTAGATATATTTAAAATTTAAAGTTCCCTCCATCTTTTAGCAATTTTTGTATATTTGTCAATTATTTCCCTCTCAAGTGCATTCCTTATTCATTATTCTATTATTCCGTTAGTATTGTACTTGTTTTTCACTCATTGATTTGCCTTTGTTATGCTTTTTTTGTCATCCATGTTATCTTTCTATCTTGAATTATTTTTAGATTTATTCTCCATACATAAAAATTTTCTAAATTCAACATATGACCAGTATGTTTCAAGTTTTTATCCTAGCATCATTACTTCTTTGCACTCTATATTTCAATAGTAACATTCCCTGACGACTGACGTGGCTCAAACCCACTAACCCAGGCTTAAGCTCACTCAAGAAAGATTAGACTAACCAATCACTTTTAGTTACTAATTGGAAGTCATTCTTAAATTTTTCTTCTTTCTCAAACATAAAGAATCATCTTTTAACTAATTTATTACATCTTGTTAAGCGTAACAAAAAGGTTACAATAGAGTTTGATTTTTACATAAAGAAAGAGTTCTTGCTTAATATATGTCACATACAACTTATTACATAATTTCTGTCAATCCTCACTCTCACACTCTTAGGATCCGTAGAATGGAAGGATAAGAGATCATCTAACTAACTAACTAACTACTCTCGATACCTCAATTGATCTCCTCCTGATGAAATCTAGCTTCTAACTCCTCCTAAAGAGTTGGACCCTTGTCTGGAAAATGTTTTAGTAGACTGTATGAGCTACTGGCTCAGTGCATAGAAAATCTTCATGAACCATGATTATTCAAATGTATATTGTTAATAAAATTAAGTACAAAAGAATACAACATGGTAGTTGTAAACTATATACCATGCAAGATGGTAGTAGTTCTTATAATAGCACGAATAAATAAATTGAATTGAATCCAATTTCATATCTTTTATTCCTTTTTTTTTGTTATACGATGAACCCACATGAAGAGTATCACTTCATGTGGAAGTATCACAGTAAGGTTGGATCTCATCGTATATGAATGAGAGTAGACCTGACAGTCTAAGTCTATTAAATTAGTTCCATAGTCTACAAAAGGGTTATCCATGACTGGCCTCGATGCCTAAAGTAGCTAGCTGGATAAAGTGGACTCCTCTAAACTTGGGTAAGTCAAAGCACTTGCCTTGAATACCTTTATCCGTTGTTCCACAAGGTTTGACCTATTGAGCGGTATCTGAAACTAACTAAAATGTACTGGTTAATACCAAAATGTCCGACTAATGTTGGGTACCTCATTATTTTAAGGAGACCATCCTCATTGGGCTTAGTCCCACGTACCTCTCAGGTATGCTCTAGATACCCCATTCTAGATTGTGCCAATCTATAGGCACATATTCTCTTTCATAGTGTAGACCTATGCGATGGATTATATGATGTTCATGACATCTAATATCTAATTAATTTTCACAAGTAATAGTTTCCTCTTGCTACTCTTATCGAATATCTTTTCTTAGGGTTTCTCTTTTCACTTGCTGAATTTTGATGAAGAAATCCATTGGATTAAATAAAGAACCTACTTTGATTGATAACTGAGCATATTAATAAACATAATATGAAATAGTAGGAATTAGGGCAACCCTAAATATTGATGCCCTTGATTCCACCATTGAGAATTTTTCATAACCATGATGTAGATTAATTTTTTGCAAATCATTATTGCATCATGGATATATTGAATCATTTAATATCCCAACAATGGACGCATACCAAAACTTATCAAATTCAAAATCATTCATAAAAAAAACAAATCAATACATATAAATGATCACTTTAAGTTTGATCACTATCAAGTCAGGGCTTGAAGATGATTTTCTAGTCACTTGTATACATTCCAGATTACTGATATCATGCGGGAAGATTAACAAGATACTTGGAATATCAGTTTACAAAGCTCAAACTTGAGCTCAAGACCTCAAAAACCAACTCTAAACTACATGGCAGTAGGTAAAAAATCTAGAAGGAGCTTGTTGGAGGTAGAGAAAGGAGATGGAAAGTCAAGAATAGTCTTTAGTTGTTGAAACTAAAAGTTTTTCACAAGAGAATGCAAAAAAAGAAGAAATTTATGGTTAAAACTTACTTACTAGGTCTGATCTAAGATAAAACCATCAGTTTCCTTCAACTTCCTTGTTCCTCCCCATTGTCATCATAAGAATCAGCTCTGTGATTGCCTTCTATCAAAGATCTAAGATTTTAGGAGAGAATGTGGTCTAAAAGTGAAGATAAATAATCACGTCTCATTAGTTCTCATCTAGTATTTATCGAGATTGAAGCTTTTCTTTGATAGGTGAAGCTAGCAGTTGTGCATGTGAGCCTTCGATTGGATCTATCGATGGTCTATAAAACCATTGTTTGATTGGCCATTGGTAGGCACTAGCCTTTACTCCAGACAACCACCAATTCTCACTTTTGACCACTGAACCTTTGGTTGATGGCTATCAATGATGCCACTGATTTCTAGAACCATCAATTTGTTCTACTTTCACCCAACAAACCATCAGTTGGTGCAAGTCCTATGTTGTTTCTACTAACCAAACCTTATGTTGCGGCTAACACTTTTTGTTACTTTATACAAATACAAAATAATTGATTTGTATACTTAGTAAAATCTTCATTCTGTAACCATCAACCTAACCATTATTTTATTAGAATAAGAGAAACCTTCAATCTAAGGACACATAAAACCTTCAATATTAATCCATCTATTGTCAATTGATGTAATCTCTAAACAACATTGAAAGAGGTGTAACTTGTCCATTTCAACTCCAATGTGATTTATTCTTGATTCTAAGGAATCTCAATTCAATTCACTACAATCTTATATCAAAACATTTTTAATATATTAAGAATATAATAAATCATAAGATAATTAAGATACTTACAAGCAGAAAAAACACTAGGGTTATTTTTAACTCTTATGATCACTAGTTAAGATTGATTTGGGTTGTAAAAATCTCTCCCTCGAATAAATTTTTTTATTTGTAAATTCATAGATGTGGAAGGAGTAATTGTTGTACATCTCTAAATCTAAGTACCATGTAGCTTCTTCTACATGATGGTTCCTCCAAAGGACCTTCAGTCAGGGTATCTCCCTCTTTTTAGGATAATTAATTATATGATCTAGAATATGTATAGGACCTTCAACGTTGTAGATATCTTCTCTTAGTTAAACTGGTTATGGGTCTATGATCTTTGTTGTACCTGGATGACATGTCTTTAACATGGATACATTAAACACATCATGCAAGTTTTCTATATTAGGAGGTAACTCAAGTTTGTATGATATTGGTCTAATTCTATGAACGATTGGATAGGGATCCATGTATCTAGGAGTTAGCTTGCCTCACTTTCCAAACCTCAATACACCTTTACATGATGAACTTTCAAGTAAATCTCATTCCCAAACTCAAACTGAAGTGGTCTAAACCATTCCTCTACATAGATTATATTTCAAGTCTATATTTCAAAACGTTGTGATTTGTATATATTTTAGGTTACAATTATTAAATTATTAAAATGGTGACTGGAAGGGGAGTTAATTAGCTACTTTCGAGTTGTTTCTCCTTTTTTTCAAGAGTACTATACTAAATCTATTTTTGAGCCTACAAATGTTTCTATTTTTTTTTTTAATTGATTCCACAACATTTAAGGATTTGTGTGCTTGCTCATCTTCTCAGTCTGCATATTTTACCAGTTTATCTACACATACTTCAACAGTCTGTTCACTTACACCATTAGTTGTCTATTAGCTTAGTGATTAAATATCTTTGTACGCTTATTCACATTTTTTTTAGCAAAGATATTTTTATAATCACTCAATCTCTTTTAAAAAATTGTATGTAAATTATAATGATATATTAACATTCAATAGGCACATGCCTAAGAAGGGGAGTATGAGTAACTTTATTAATGACAAATTCTAGATTAGAGAGAAACAATTGGTAAATATTTGATTTGCCTATAGTTATTGTGAGTATTTGTTACATAATTTTAAAAACCAAAGATAGTAGTGTTATTTTCAGTAAACACATGCAAGAAATTAGAAAGACTCACCCGATAATTAGTCATCAACCAACACATGCTCAAGAAAGAAATCACATATAATTTTAATAATGACATGTTATAAATTAGTAAGGGTCTTAAAAAAGTTAATCAACTATTTTCTTTTACAATTTCATAAATTTGGAACTGCTTCAGCTGCCCTCCCCCCCTTTTAAAGCTATAATAAAGGAGAGTCAGTTCTACTTTCTAAAGAGAAACTTAAATGGATTAGTTGGAGGCCACTGGGTTAATGTGTGGTAAAGTCACTCATTTAATTTAGAGTTAGGCTATGTACACTCTCACACCTACTCCATCATCTACCTGATTGGGTGTGATTAATGCTGATGCGGCAGAAAAAATAGACACGTAATGAAAAAGAAAAAAAATAAGAGAGAGAAAAATATTTCTCTCATAATTTTTAAGGAATTTTTTATCAAAATAAAAAATATTATCTAACAAGACCAATGTTTACATACTTTGAATAAAAATTAATATGTGTAATATAACAAGACAGGAGAGAAGTATAAAAAAAGTAGAGTACCAACAAAATTTCGGGTAATATACTACAAAATATGAGTAATATTAGTATTGTAGCTCCAAAATGACAGTAAAATATATAAAAGTATTGTAAACATCTGTATTGTACTGGGTACAATACTTGTGTTTTAAGATATAGTACATCAACAAGTAAAATATTAGTAATGCATCTTCAAAAATGAGATACCCAAAATAAGTGATTCTTATCCTGAAACATTGGTGTTATACTTAGGTAGATAAATGAAAGGGCTACAGTACACGTGATTCGGGTGGAGATTACTCCAGTTTTGAGGTATAATATGAGCGTTTACTTACCGATTGTACTCAAAACACAATTATTATACCCAGAACCTGTATATAATACCCCAAAATACATCTATTGTGCTTCTCTCATATTATCATTTTAAAAATATTTTTTACAAAGAATCTACTACTTTCTGTTTAATCAGAACATATATTTTTTGGACAGCTTTTCTCTCTCTCTCTTCTACTTGTCTTATCTTTTATTACTTTATCGCTATTGACGGTAAGGGACACCTCTAATCCCTAAATCTGATGGGTGAACGAGTCTAGAAGAAAATGCGATATTCATGTAGTGTATTCCTTCCTCCAGGGGTAGTTCATTTTTGTGTTGGTATTATAATTCGGTGGGGGAGTGAAGGAGGCACCAAACTACCGCTGTGATTTTTTGAAGAGGCTTGAGGAGGCCTATCTCTCCGGGGACGGGTTGGGAATTTATTATATGGGAAGATGCAAGTTTGATTTTTATTCCTAGGAAGATCATATTGTGAATGTGGTTGTAAATCTCCGAGTAAAGTAGACATTTTTTAAATTGACAGATTAAAATGAGAACATCATGGTATGCATACTTCATTGACATGATATGCAATTTTAACAAATGTCTACTTCTTTGCTAAATAGTCCATGCTGTCATGCATTGTGGGATATCATCCTCTTTATACTATTTAATTTCAGGTCAAATGTCATAATTTTTTGTTCTTCCAAAGAACTCATATTTACAATGATAAGAGTCACCGTCCATCGCTTTCTCCGTGGTCGGTATTTATTTCCATTTATTGTGATGAAAATTTATTGGATATGGCATTTTAAAGTGGGAACTTCGCTCCTCGCATGCTGCAGTGACAAGAATATACAACTTCCAACAAAGTCTACTTCTTTGCTTAATAAGTCATGTTGTTATGCTTGGTAGTAAATTATCTTCTCAATATTTCCAATGCAAGTCTAATTTTTGAATTCCTTTTCTCTTCCAAACAACTCATTCCTTACTTGTTCTTCATCTATTGTCGTATGTTTTACCACGAGTTTCTTCAATCAACTACCGATCGGTCTTCGTAGGACATGTTTGTTTCAAAGTACAATGTTTGCGCAATACGAATTTAAACATCTGTAATTAAAAGGCAGGAAAAAATTTGCAAGACTAATTGTTTGGTTAACGAATTTAAAGCTCTTACATTTTACCTGGTTTTGTTTGCTTTGTATAAAATTGTATGAAAGTGCTTGTGTATTGTACATGTTTGATAGGCATGGAAAACCATCTGTGCCGGTGTGCCCACAAGAACTAATGTTGGAAGTACGTAACTAATCATATAAAGGAGGAGTGGTCTTTGCATATGTTGTTCCGAGTGCACGGAACCAAAAGCTCTGGTTTATAAAAAGGCATTATTTATTTATCTTATTTTTATTTTTCACATACCAGACTCTATTTTATTCTGAGTACTGATATAGAGCACACAACTTCCATCAAATCTTACATCCTGACCTCGATCAATGTGAACGCAAAATACGAAATATTTTTTGGTATTGTACAAAGAAGTTTTACGCACAGTGCAGAAGTTGAAAAGTCTCCAAACATGAGAGAGAATATAATAATATACAAGTACTTGTTATTAATGTTAAATTTCACAAATGAACGTTGTAAATTTTAAATAAAAATAGTACCAATAAAAGTATTAATCAATACTTATTATATTTTTTATATTATTTCATGTATAAGTTATATACATATTTTTAATAATACTTGTGCAATATATATTTATATATCCTTTAGTGAGAACTTCTAGATTAAATAGTATTTATAAATAAGTATGAAAAATACCATATTTATTTTTAAAATAAACAGTATTCATGAATAAATACTACATGACCTAGTTTAAACATGAACAATGCTAAAACTCCATGTACGATTATTATGTCGCAAATCTCTCTCTATTTTTTACCTCTCTGTATTATATAGTGTACTTTCTTTCTCTCCATTCACTATCTCCTTCATTATATTAATTACACCTTTTCTATCTGCTACGTTCTTATTTATATTTATTACACATCTCTCCATGCACTACCAGCTTTTTTCTATTAATTACAGCTTCTCTCTCCATCCACTATGTCCTCCTTTTTCTCATTCCACACTTTCTCCATCCACTAATGTATATTAGTATATCTCTCTCCAACAAAAAATCAATTAATGTCACTTAAAAAAAACAAGACACACAATGTGCTCATACTACTCTTCGCATATTTCTGATGCTCATATTATTTTTGCGTATTTCCGAGATGAGGGTGTAACTTTTTGTGGAGATTGTGTTGCAGAAATAATTTCCTTTTTATTCCATTTAGTACTTCCTCTGGTTACCTCGATGTGCATGGATCTTCGAATGCTCTACCGTCCACGTCTACTCCACTACAAACTAAAAGAAGCAATGTAAGAATCTAGCCTTTGCGGTTTGGCTAAGATTTCCAGCCACTTTTCAATCGTCGCTCATAGGTCCACACAAACAAATTGTATGCCCCATACTAAGCAACTTTTATATGCACTTGTTGCATACTTATATGGGCAACAAAAAGCAGAGTCAACACCCTTAGAGGAAGCTGGAGGGTTCACAAGTCCACGTGATAAAAGTTCTTTCCGCTAACTGTCTTGTTCTTTTACCATTTAAACAGAAAATACATGCGTAATAGACGGGCAAAGTGCACCTTTCCATCTGAGAAAGGTCAGTTCCCTTTTAGCGGCCGCAGGATATAATGGCCTTCTTCTTATAAATTTCAATACTTTCAGGGTCGCATACTCACATGTGAAATGTGAGTATATTGCTGGAGACAATAACTAATCATTAACAAAAGTCAACAAAGGATTTTGTAACAATAACCACTTTAAGACATTGTTGTTATAAAATTAAACCTGTAAAGTAAAACGTGGGTATGATTCACGGTGAGAAGGGTGTATATTTCGTTGGATTGCAAACATTTGGGATGATGTACTTCATCATGACACGGGGAAAATGGAAAAGGGAAAGACAGGTAGAATGCAAGGGTAAAATGGGATGAAAAGCAAGGACGGGTTATTTTGTATATATGATTCAAAGTTGGAGATGAAAATAAAGTAGGACATACATAGAGAATAACTATCCCAAAAGAATCATATCATCATACATCTCCTCTCCATTCTACGTGAAGCTTAAAAAAAAAGAGAAAAGGAAATGACTGGTGGAGTGCAAGGGTAAAATGGGATAAAAAGTAAGGACAAACAATTTTGTAGATATTATTTAAAGGACATGGATAGAGAAAATAAAGTAGCACATACACCGAGGATAATTGTCACAAAAGAAACATATCATTATACATTTCCTCTCATCTGGAGGCCAACCTTCAACTAAAAAAGCAAAGAAAAATATGCACATATCTTTCATCTTCCTCCTTTAAATTTCAATTCCTGACCTTCTCCCCTCCGTCCCTTTATGTTTACCCCAAGTCAATAAATATTTTTTTCTTATTCTGTCTTCTTGGTGTTCTCTCATTCCAAACATAGTCTTGGGATCCTGAAATAAGTTGTCATTACCATCTACTCAGCGTCATATCCTCTACAGGACCATATTGGATTTCCAGTAAAGGATATTCTAGATCTTCTAGCGTGACAACCCGATGTCACACAAACGAGATAACTCAAAACCAAGCACACGATTAACAACTAAAGAACCACATTACCACGAAAGTAGGTAAATTAAAATTGTTCTCATATAACCATCACAAGCGGAAACATATGATACAACAATGTCCAAACCTGTCACGTGTATCACATATCATACCATCACAGTTATTACATCATTGTATGGTGGTTGTCTGCCACACCCTGAACACTAAAGATCTTTGTTCACATATACAAGCCACATACATAAGCATTGGCATATTGCCAAAAGATGTATCGAGATAGAACATCTACAAAACACCCCTTCTAGGACCTGATAGTACAGGGACGACACATAGAACTGTAGTACAACACTAGCAATAAGCAAACTTTCAATAACTATTGATCTCCTTGCTGCTATTTCTCAACAACACAATCTCTCTACCATGTCTCTAATGACCGCCTAAAAATGTAGAAACCCAAGGGGTGAGACCAACATCCCAACGAAAGATATAACTCTCAACCAAAAACTATTGTTGCACAAATGTGTATTGTATTATGAGCAGATTCAACTAAAAGAATAACTAAAACTTATCACACAAGTTAAGAAGATTAAGTAACTATAATAGATAGACTGAAGAACATTAGCTTTTTGAAGGAATATGAAGAATATGTATAACAGTTAACTTCTCTTACCACGTTATATAACAACTAAGTAGTATAAGAAACAAGACAAGGAAAAACATCCAATGTGAGTTGTGTTTAACCCTAAATAGATATACTACATGGCTATATTATATATTTTATTAAGCCCTGGGGAGTTTGAGTCCTACCACTCAAAGTCCAACTGACCACTGTGAAGTACTATTTAGTTCCATAAAAGATCAAGGAAGTGTCAGACTCTAAGATCTTAACCATAATCAGTCAATCTGAGTCTGCAACGTAGTGAAATATAAGTCAATCTTCCCACAACTATATATAATCAATCTGAAAAATGCCTTGTCTGCCCTTGATATGGGTCACGACACTTGAAAATAGGTTGTACACATCTGTATCACATGAGGCACAACTGTAGTTGTTCTCACTGTTGCCTCACACCATCACATATAAAAATATCTGAGATGTGACCAAAACCATTTTCAATCACCTGGGATCTGTATGACAAGGATGTACTCTCCAAGCACCCCACATACTTAACAATTTGTGCTCTGAGTTTCCCTTGTGAATATTTTTTTCACCATCCTACAAATTCTAAAATTAGAATGGATCTATGACACAGGGCACTACATGATTAGGGTTTGTCTTGATTAGTTAAAGCCAATTGAGTATTTTTTAGCTGCATCAATGAAGTTACATACAAACCCTAGAAAGGTTCTAAAAAGGTAAGGTAGATGGAAACTTTAGATGATATAAAATGTATAAAGCATAAACTTGTCACATCTTCAGGTGATGCCATTCCACTATCAAAGGTAAGACCATCATCATCATTACATTACCATCGATATTAATCCGTCGTCACATTACTAGAGGATTTAACCTCAATTTGGGATGCCAACCATGCACAAGGTCATAAGACCATTCACATAGTTCTCTGCAAGAACATCCTCTCCATGCCTCGTCAAGGCTCATACTGATCACATATGTGTTACATAAAGGATACCACAATCCACAATTTTCTATGGTGCTCATTCAGCTAGAAAATTAGGGTTACAAGAAAGAGAAAATACTTCAACTTTATGCAAAATACTCAAGCATTAAGCCACATCATAAAACCCTTGCAATTTACGGTTAGGGTTTCAACATAGATACCATAATAAAAAGCAATATTAAACCCTAGTTATCACCAACTCCAACATTATTGGAAGCATATACGTCAACATTATTATCACTAAGGTCAACTAACATATCATATTTGTTGAAAACTTAAGTAATTGATCGCTGCAGACATAGGTACTTCATCATTGAAAACATAGGTATATGGTCATTAAAAACTCAGGTACCCTACTGCAGAAAACATAGGTCGTGACCACTGATAACTCTAGTGCATGACCGCTGAAAGTATTGGAACACAAATCATTGAAAACTATAGCTCTTGATCGCAAAAAACATATACATACTTGATCGCTGAAACACTAAGGTTCATGACCTCTGAACACATGTGTCCTTGGTCATTGAAAAATTATGGTTGAACCCCATCATCGACCACTAAAAGGTGACCATCTTAAGTGACCATATGGATAGGTTATCCATCTAAATAACCACCAAGGAAACCAATGTTCACCGACCAACATGGGTCCATACCTAGCGACCAAAACACACATAAAACATCAACAACCGATGAGAAAATCACCATTATTTGTCAACTCAACGACCATTAGAAGGTGAAGGACTCGTGGACCACATGAAGAGAGAGAAAAATCATCAACTTCAAGATTATCAATATGATCATCACCATAAAACTAAAACAATAAGGGTAAAACATTAGAAGAAGTTCATCATCAAAACCCTAAATCTGATCATCAACAAAGCTTAAGCAAAGCCATGTGAGAAACCATCATTTAAGCTCTTCCATGTAAAGATTAACACTACCATTATCAACAAGATAAATGTACACATGATTAGGGTTCATCAAAGAAAGGTTTATCTATCTAAAATCACCATGGAACATAAGTTCTAGTTCAAGATATCATTATTAATCTACATGGAACCATGTTATACATATATATATATATATATATATATATATATATGTATGTATATGTATATATATGTATATATATATATATATATATATATATATGATTTGCATGAAAAGATTAAGTGTAACAATAGTAAAGGAAAGGGTTATATAATTCAGTTCAAGGGGAAGATAAACTCCAATAGAAAGGATGCTCCAAGTGAGGGAAGAACCTAGCTTGATCACCACTTCATGTCCAAGGTAGTATCACCTCAAAAAGAGAGAAATAAAACCCAATTTTAAAGGAGCAAGATTGAGAGAGCAAAACTATAGGCCAAAGACAAGAAGGAGGATATCTCCAACTCAACTTGAGAACTACCACATAGAACCATGGATTTGGGTAAGAGGTGAGAAGTTCCTCAACAAGAACCACCATGGAGAACCATGGATTCGGCCAAGAGAAATGAATAGATCTCCAACCCTAACTTGAGCGCTACCATGGATAACCATGGTTTAGCTAAGAAGAGTAGAAAGAAGAAGGAAAGAAAAGAAAACTGAAGATCAAGAGAATGGATCACTCACCATGGTCATGGATCGCCAACGATCACCAAAGGAAAGGGTTGCTCCAAACCCTAGCTCACAAGCAAGAGGATCAACTGCCAAATTTCCAAGGTCAAGCTTCTATTCATCACCAACAACATAAGGGACAAACTCCAAGAAAGAAGAGGGGTAGGAAGAGTGTAAAAGGATCACTTGCATGAAAGTTTGGAGATATATATCTAAGGGTAGAGAGTGAAGAGAGGTTAGGTTTCATGCAACATATGCAACTTGTCGATCATAACACATCCATGCAACCACTAAACACATGCATGCAACAAGGATCGTTAAAACCAAGGAAAATCATGACCTCTAGGATCCCTCAAACATACGACCACAAAAGAATCTCAAGGGAGGTGAATGTTATGAAATCTAATTGGCCAAGGTGCATTCTCAACAACCAAAGTGCACAAAAACTCATCCAACTTCTAAAAACAAACCCTTGTGTATCCGAGCAAACCGTAGATCAAACACAACAAGATACCTCCTCAAACCAAGGTACAATAACGTGCCCAAGGGCACCACTCTCTCTAACATGATGCCAATCATGTGTGGCCAATAGAGAAAATCATGCGATTATTGACATGGCATATACCATAAAGGATTTGATTAACAATCATAAAGTCAAGCTTCCAATTTATTCTATTTCACTCAGTTATGAGATAATGAGGAAACAATATGAATATCTAAAGAATGACAATACTAAATGGTGTATGTTTTCAAGTAAGTGACTTGGAAGAATGAGATCATACCAATGATAAGAGTATGTACATTCTTAGTATGTCCCTAGTCAGTTGTTACTGTGGAAGGTAAATAGACAACAATAACACACAAGACTAGAGTGTGGGTTGGTTGATGAAAAAATCTCATTAGTGATAATATGGTAATATCAAACCAAGCACATAGGATACATGTTAGGGAACAATGTATCAGAAAAATTCACCTTGAGAATTGCACATGGAAACCATTATATGGTAAGACATATTTAGATCTTATAGTGAAGGTGGTGATTATGACTCTTAGACTTGAAATCACTGCACGTGTCACGTCGTTGGGTACATTTTTACATCATCAAACGCAGTCCTAAAATAAGGGTTGTTATAAAGGAGATGATTGGGTGACTTTAAAACATGGGGATAGATTGTGAGCGATAGATATGGTATTTTTCCCTTCTACTGGAGTATGATATCCTAGCTACTTGATTAGAGAGGCTGAGAAATGCATGCACATGCACATGTGAATCAATATATGATATTGAGGTCACATTATCTCAGACACTTTACTCTTGGTTCATGAAACATGAGATGAACATTGAGAGGATGACGAGTGCATTACTCGAGTTCACTCTGGATATCAGATATAAAGGAATTATATAATCACCGAAACACCTTACATAGATTGTAGGTTGAAGTTGTTTCCAACTTTCCATTCACTTGTGTAGCACTGATGTGCGACTAGGCACCTCTCCTTACTTGTGATGCCATAAGCTAGTTATGGACATTCACTACCAACATGATATGGGACCTATAGGCTCACACACAAAGGAACTCATCTAGAATAGAAGTTTATCTTTAATGATGATTGGATTGATTGCTAAAGTATTTAGGAATTGAATTCACACAACAAAACCAACTAATTGGCTGACTTCACTACCAAATGACCATATCAGGCATTGACATCACCATTTGGGGGTCTAGATGGATGTCTCAAGTGTTGACATGGTTGTTTGGGTTGTTAGGTTGTTCATAACTAGAAGTGGCTATGTTCTACCCTTGAACTGACCTATTCAATATGTTGAACTGACCGTCTCAACTCAGGTTCACCAAAAGCCATCTGGGTAAATGAGACATGCCTCTCGCATGGATGAGATAGAAAGTTTGGAGACAAGAAAAGGTTATAGATGTTTTCCAAACTTATTCGATTACACCTTACTAGTGGTGCAAAGAATTAATATGTAATATTAATTGGAATCAAAATTGCCAAATTTGTGTGTGATTGTGAAACTGCCAAATGACCATTTGACAATATGAGATGACTATGTCACGTGACCAGAAGATGGTATGGGTCACCAAAAGGCTGTTTTAGAGTTCCCACATTGCAAAAATTCAAGATCTTATGGTCCCTTCCACTCTAATAGAATACCATACAAAAAGGGAACCCTAACCCTAACTGTAAGGACCCTGACCCAAGTTTTGGGCTAACCCTCTTTGATTTGCTTATGAAAGGTTCTTAGAACCTTAATCTAATTTCTTAAGATGTTTTCATATCATGCGACATGCTCATGTTTCCAGTTTGGTCCTGTTTGAATGTTTTTTGAGCAATGTTTGCTTGTTTTGGACCAAACTGTAATTTACCCAAAGTAAGGGGTTATATTGTAATATTTCACATGAGGAGCATGCCTTTAGTCCTCTTGCATCATTATAAAGAGGATTATGTTGTGGGGCACCTTATGAAGAACCTATGTTCCAAGTTTGAGCTTGGTTGGTTGATGCTTGTGCTTTGTGTGCTAGTTTTGGTGTAAATTGCAAATTACCCTAAATGGAGGGGTCAATATGCAATTATCAGCTCTAGAGTCTTCTTTCTTCTGTTTGGAATCATATAGAACGTGGAAGGAAGTAGGGGCTCCTTGTTTGGTTGTTATATGAGGAGTGACATCTCTATATGGTCCTTATAGCATATATGTGTCACATATGTTACCTTGTCTTTTAGTGTATCTGACAAAGCTTGCTTGGTGTGTCGGTTTGAGGGGTGTATCGGCCATGGCAGTTCCCCAGCTGCACGATACACATCCTAGACTGTATCACCAGGCCATGCATGAGCTTATAGGGTATCAACAAGTGGTTTTCAGTGCAAGAGCAAGTGGTACCTTGGTTTATGTGGTTATGACACCTCTCCCTTGCGACCTCTCTCTTCCTTGGTGTATATAACCCCTTTCCTCCTTAGCCAAGCAATCCTTTTCGGCCACCTTCCTTCCCCTACCTGTATGGGACGAGCATGGAAGCTTAGGATCTTAAGGAAACTCCCATGGAGCTTGGGAGGATGAGCACCTTGGCCATGGAGACTCCTTGCTCAAGATCTGACCTTGGTGAGTCATGCTTCTTTGCTTGTCTTTCCTTGTGCCTTCTCCTTCACCTTCCTCTTCCCCTCTCGGCCATGGATAGGCCCTTTATGTGAGAAGTCAAGGCCGTGGTTATCTCCCCTCTTTTCTTCTTCTTTAGCTATACATAACCATGGTATCTTCTTCTTCTTCTTCCTTTGTTTCTTGAGATGAAGATGATGGTGTCGAAGGCTTGTTTGGAGCTTTGGATGGGTGATGTTCTTGGAGAGGAACGTGGTTTTGCTGCTTGGACCAAGAAGATTGATGTCTTTAATGTAGATCCTCTTAAGGTGGGTTACATAGCTCTTAACCATCTCTATTATGCACACTCTCCATATATGCACATATTGGTTCTTGTACTTAAATTGATACCTTTCTCCATCATAGATGTATATATGAAACTTGAAATCTTTTCTAATGGGAATGCTACATTTTATTACTGCCTTTAGTTTGTTTTCCTTGTGCAAGATGGTAATGAGTGGCTAGAGGTTGAACATGACTAGCCCGATATGGGGTTTTACCCGATACAACTATGCTTCGCCCGATACAACACCTTGCTTAATAAGTTATGCTTCAGTTTATGGTTTGTGGAAATACCCCTTTCTCTCCTTTAGACTTGAAAGGTGAGCCTATGGCCTAGATATTTTTAGTGAAATGATGTGGTGACCGATACCTCTTTCCTACCCTAGGGTTAGGGTTTGGACGATATGGTTGGTGGACACCTAGTTGGTCCCTCGGCTGATATATGCTCTACATGGTGGCTCCTTGAGGTTGTTGCCCAATATCCTCTTCTAGAGTTGAGACTTGGGTGATATGATAAGTGAAATATTTATTGACCTTGTGACTGATATGCACATCTACCCAAGATGATGATGGTGGGTGATATGGTGGTTGGTCGACATAAAACCCTAACCTTAGTGCCTTGGTCGATATGGAGCTTCAACCCTAGATTGGGTGATAGGGTTGCCCTGGGTGATATAGATGATTTACCCTTTTTGCACGACATGCTCTTGGAGTTGAACCCTTGGTTAATATATTTGGCAATATGGTGGTGATGTCTTTGGAACCGCTAAGCTGATGCTTGGTGTGGGCGATAGCCCTAGCAGTAGTGCCTTGGGCGGTATATATGCCCTAACCCTAGTTTGGGGCGATATGCTTGGTTTGGCCTACATGATGATCCTAACCCTAGAGACCTGACTTGGAGTCTTGAACGATAGGGTTGCTCTAACCCTAGTTGACCGATAAGGTTCTTTTGAGTGTTATGGTTCACACCTTGATCCTTCACTGAAATGATGTTGGGAGATGTGGCCATGATGTGCTTTGCACAATACTCTTGGATGAGAGCCCTACCCTTGAGTAAACTTTTTGGTGAGACTAAGTATCCCTGCCCGATATGCCTTGGTGAAGGAACTAAGTTAACCTTTGGGCATGGTTGAGCCCTGAATGAGATGTAATCCTCTTATGTTGATAAGGGTTGATACCTTGTGATATTGTGAAAAATATTATTATCTTGTGATTGTATGAAGACTAGTGTGGTCTCATGAATGGAAAGTGAATAGTACCATGTGATGATGAGATGAGAAATTATGTTTCACACATTATATATCTTTTCAAAGTTGTGATATTTATATGCTTTCTAGAAGTGAATTAGGGTTTGTATGTCCACTTGTTTGATGCAACCTTAATTCACCCAATTGGCATAACTAATCAAGTGAAACTCTAATCATGTAGCTCCATGTGCCATAGATCAATCTAAGTGTTAGAATTTTCCAGATGGTGAAATGAGTATTCCTAAGGGAAACTCAGAGTGCATACTGTTGAGTATGTGGGGTGATAAGTTGAGGATATATCCTTGTCATCCATAATGCGGATTGTGGAGGTTGGCTATGGTCATGTGTCATACATGTGATTTGATTGAGAATAGTTGTGGTCGTGTCTCGATGATTATATATGTGACAAGATTATAGGACAACTGTGGTTGTACCTCGGATGGTAGGATATGCGTACCCACATCCTTTCACTAGTGTTGTGACCTATAACAAAGGCAGACTAGGCTGTTAGCAGCTTGACCTTATGTGTCGCTGTGGCAGACCCGTACTGACCGGGGGTGGAGAAGATTTTAGGAGTCGGACTCTTCCTAGATCTTGTATGGCACTGATTTTGATGTAGCAGTGGTTAGTTAGATTTTGAGTGGTAACTTTAATTTCCTTAGGGCATAATAAAAGATGTAATACAACCGTATAGCATATATGTTTAGGGTTATACATGACGCTTCACATTGGATGATAACCCTTGTTTGTTGTCTTTACATAAAGATGATGCTTAGTGCAATTAAGAGATAGTTGTTACAACCCCGATTTTGAGTTCATTTGGTGAGAAATGAAATTTCTCATACTAAAGATATTAGAACAAATAATGAAATAATTTGCTTCAACTAAATGGATTTCATTTACAATAGCCTTGATGTTTGTGTTGTGGGCTTTATTGGCTATTGGGCCCAAATAATAATTAAATTCAATTACTAAATGGATAATTGAATTTTTTAGGTAAATCCAAAGAGGATTTCGTGCCTCTTGGGTTCCTTGGGTACCAACGAGTCCAAGGTTCCAAAAAGAGAGCAATAAGAAAAGAAAAGTTTAATTAAGAATTTCTTTATTAAGAAATGAATTGAAAATGATGATAAAAGTGGAGAATGTGTGGAAAGAGGCATAAAAGAGATGTCTTGGTAAAATTTCATATCCATAAGGATTCCTAATGATAAAAAGAATATCAATGAAGAAAATAAGAGAGAAATAAGGAGAAATCCTCAAAAAGAATTATTTTAAAGAAATAAACAAGATAATGGGAAATAATGCACATAGATGCATCTAAAAGGATAATAAGTATCCTTAAAAAGTAATTTCGAAATAATAAGGTTTCTTGGGTGCCAAGGAGTCCCAATAAAGGAAAGGAAGAGAAAATACCATAATTGTAAAATAAAGAGATAAAGGGAATACATAATCCATTAATTATTAACTTTGATAAAGGAAGTATTTTCCTAAAGAGATATATAAATATATATATATATATATATATTCGTGATCAATGGATTAAAAAGCAAGAATAAAGAGAGTAAATAAAAGGAATTTCGAATTCCTAAAACATCCAAAGGATATTAGAAAAGAATAATGAAGAGAGAGAAAAAGTTGTTGCTTCACAACCAAGGAAAATGTGATTCCTTTCAAGTTTGGGACATGAGTCCTCATGAGGTACGCCTTAGGGCTTCTCATCTACCCCTATATGAAGAGTGGAACCCCAACTTCGAGATCTAGAGGGATTCCACGCTATGCTTCTTCTTCTTCTTCTTCTTTCCATCTAAACCCTAGCCAAGAGGGTATACCCTTGTTCTAGGGCAACACAGAGCTTCGTTGAGGTCTTGCTGAAGGAGGGAAGCTTCCACCATCACCCCAAATCGATCGGCCGTTTCCCCTTTGGCCCCGACGTCGTGCAATTGATGCGGATCTGCTGCAGTAGAAGCAGCAGTCGCGCGCCTCTCCTGCGTGGGAGCGGCCACCTCGGCCGCACCCTGAAGCTTCTGCAGGTGCGGGGAGGGTCGCCGCACCATGGGGGCAGGTCCCTGAGGGTCGATGGGTCGGGAAGGAGGAGGGAGAGCCGCTCCCTCGGCTGCTAGGGCGGCGGCCAGCCGCTGGCGCGAGGTTGAAGGAGGCAAGCTCCAGTTGGACGATTCTGCCCCTCCACGGGTTGTACAATCAAAAACTTAAAGGAGGGAAAATCTGTCATTTAGTTATAAACTCAATCGGGCGCGTTGCATGGATATAGATGACGTGGCAGCTTCGGATTGGCCGGAAAGGTATTTTCTTTATAAAATCATAACTCCTAATTGGTAGCTCCGATCAACACAAATTATATATGAATTTTGATCCTCAGAACGAGAGGAACCCAAATAAATTATGTTTGAAGCTTGTTTCTAATTGCAATCCGAAAATTAATGGAAGTAATCATCTTTAATACTTTAAAGATTAAGAAACCCTATTTTGATATGATTAATGTGTTTAATAGGGTTTAATGGATCTTTAGGGTTGATATTAACCTGTTAAATGTAAAAAAATTATATTAAGATCGAAAAGGATGATCTTTGTACGAAATTAGTTTAATTTGAAGATTATGTACATAAATATGCTTGAAATATGAAAAGTACATAAACTATCATATTTAATGATTTAATTAATGAAAAACCCTTAGATTTGATGATAGATGGATTTAATGATGTTCAATGAATAATTCAGGCCAATATTAACGTAAGGCTAATAAAAATGAAAATAGGGTCTAAAAAGATGATCTTTTTATATAATTGTATTAATTTAGGGTTTCATGCATGAATATGCATTAATGAGCTTGAAAACCCTAATTTAAGAGAATATGTATTTTAATTGGTTTAATTGTTCAAATCCGTGAATAAATAGGGATATGATGATCCTAAGTCGATCTAGGTATAAAAGACTATTAAATGAATAGTTTGAGCAATTAGGGTTTATATAAATGGAAAAGGGTATTTTAGGGTTTGTTGACCTAAAAGGGGTGAAGTTTGAGAATCGATCTAAGACACCCTAATGAATATTAATGAAACCTTAATGCGGATTAGAAACCTTAGAAAGAGAATCCAAGTTAATAGAGTAGATTCTTGATGAAGTGTGTAATACATAGATTACATATTCTTTTCAGGAATTATGTGATGATTGAATTACTTGCTTGGATCTGTTGATTGGCTTGATTGAATGTACATGAAGTATATGTTGAATAATCTACATGACTCATCAAATCAGGTATGTGGTTACGGTTATGGCTATACCGATTAGTTTTCCGAGGTTTGTATCGACGTTTCCCTCAATGCATGAAATAACTGTTGGATGTTTTAATTCATGCAACTATAAAGTGACTATGACTATCACTATGAGAATACATGTATAACTAGCTAGATTAGAGTCCACCCCTGTGGCTATGCAAAGGCTAAGGATAACCTAGAGCAAGGTCTAGGGTATCATGAGTTAGAAATTGGGCTACACATGAGTAGTGCCATGAGACTCTTAGCATACCATGAGTTAAGGAGTGGGCTACCTACGGGTAGTGCCATGTGACTCATCCCTAGAAATTGATTCACCTATTAGGTGAAGTCATGAGGGGTAAAATGGGAATCTACCACAAGGGAGGTAGTATCCAGGTCCACTGCAGGGACAACGCAGGGGATAGGGTACACATGGATCGCATAGTTATACTTAAAATGTAAACTTGTTTGTTAAATGATAATTGAATGCAATACATTGTTATAGATAATTGCATGATTATTGTTTCCCCCACATACCAGCTTCGGCTGACCGACGTTTTGTTTGTCGGCGTTTTAGGTACAAGCCAAAAGGACAAACAGTAAATCGTCACATTGTGAAATACATGAAGAAAAATACAAGGAGGATTAGTTAGCGTAGAATCATTAAGTGGATAAAAGTTAGAAATCCAAAAATTTCAAAAGGTATGCAAAGTTTATTTTCTTACAGCTTTTCAGTTTAGTATGTTAAAATTTGATAATTATTCTTTGTTAATTGTCGAACCTTTGATCCGGAAGTCATGGGTGCGGCTTCGACCTCTCGGTCTCCCTTAATTGGGGGTTATCGGGTGGTGGGGTCGTAACATTTGGTATCAGAGCTTGGGTTCCTCAATTAACCATTAATAATTATTAATTTTTACAAACTCCATAGAACCCAAGGGAGTTATTAGAGGATTATCCGAAAGACAGAGGTGTCTAGAAAAGGATCACGACCGGGGGCTGACAATATTTTCCTCCGCACCGCTAGTCGGAATACGAGGACTCCCGGATCTGTGTGACTGCCTGGCTAAAGTCTTAGGGTATGAATCGAAATAAGATACCTTTAGGACTTCTCATCTTATTCATCCCTTCTCATCACAAAATTCTGATAAGGACCTAAAGGATTAGGGTTTTCTGTCTTCTCCTCACCCTCTTGAGGTATGGGTAAGGTTAATAAGGTTTAAGGAATCCTCCATCAAATTAATGAAAGGCATATAAATAAGATGTTATGGACATAAGCTTAATAATTTAAGCGCAAATTAAATAATAAATACATGCTTAGGTCGTATGACATAAGTGGTCATGTCCTCAGAAGAGATTTGAGGCTAGACCTTCTTGTCAGAAGGATAAGTTAGTCTTGGAGATAGAGAACTCCATTGCAAGTAGAGACCTGGCACATCCTCTGAGGATGATGCTAAACCTAACCCTAAGTGAAGGTTAGAGAGAGATGAGTTGGACCAGGTGTTTGAAAGGACATGCCTTTGGGATGCCATATGAACCATGAGTGACCTAACACCTTTGGCAACCCAACCCTGGGAAGGGTCATGCATGTTAGGGTAAAGGATAGCTCCTTCGATGATGTTGTTAGTGAAGACCTGTAGAGACCCTATGGAATTATGCGAATAGGCATAGTAGGCACCCATGGTATGTTAGTTGTGTGTGTAGGGTTGAAACCCTGAACATGAGGGTACGAAGGATGGCTTATGAAATAAGCATGGATGACCTTGAGCGAACATAAGTTGAACATAGGTTTCATGCCTTGGAGGTTGACCCTTCACGAAGATAGGACCTCTAATGGTGAGGTTAGGGTTATCTCTAGAGAGAGAGCAGGAAACCCAACAAGAAGGTTGGAAACCTAGACCCCGTGATATGAGGAACAGTGGGAGTCGGGGATGATGCGACCTAAGGGGATGATAGTGGTCGCCACATGCTTGATCCCTAGGGTTTCTGATGTCCTGGTTACCATGAGAAAGAACCAAATCCTAGAGAGAGGATGGGTCTGCTTATACCTTTGTACCTATGATATAGATGAGAAGAAGAGTTCCATAAACCCTAGAGAGGTATAGTAACGGGTTATGAGGCCTTGTACCTTATGGTTTGTCCTTGAGGAAGATCCAACTCTAAGTGTTTCTTGAGTTGAAGGATGACAGGAAGTGCACGTTATGCCTTTTGTAAGCTTGATTCATGGTTAATAGATAGAGTATGCAGTTGGACACCTAAAAGTGAACCTAGGGTTCCTAGGCCTAAGAGGGGAAGTGGTATACCTAATGCTCATGATGAGAATTAAGTTTCTATAGTTTTGAGCATGGTACGTCTAGAAAAGGGAAGTCCCTTAAGTTTAAGGTATGTGTAATGAACCCCTCGTAGCTAGGTTGATGATAAAGGAAGGTATGATCTTGATATAGCATTGAGGAAAGAGGACAAGTATGACCTAACATGGTTCAGTAGGTGATCTGTTTATGCCTTAATAGCTTGCTAGGGTTAAGTAGGCTCATGTGGATGTAAACCATAGACCTAAGAGATTTTGTGACCTTGCTGTCAAGAGATAGTTTTCCTCCCATCCTGGGAGAGAGACACCTTTGGTAGGGTGTATATCAGTTTTGGTTAGTTTAAGGTAACCTAAAGAGTTCTCTTAGGATCTTGAGGAGCTAAGTGACAAGTACATGGTATGAGAATGAACCTGTAGGCCCATAGATATCCATCTCTAAGTGCATGCTGATGTGTTACCATGGAGGTAACCAGTATAAGGCTTGACCAAGGTAGGCAGGTTGCCATGATCCCGATGAAAGGATGAAAGTCAACCCATGAATGCAGCAAGAGAGATGATGAAGGCTTGGGTAAGGTTCTAAGTGCACATGTACTATAATGGAGAATCCTAAGTCTATCCTAGGGTCAGGTAGGGATAAGACCAATGAAAGTAGGAGTTGCCTAATTCCCCAGTTGCACATGACCATAGGGTCGGGAGGTAACAGCTATCATTGTCGGAGGGCCATGGGTTAGGAGATTGATCACATTCATAAACTCATGGGACCCAAAGGGCAGATGAGCAGGGCACTCTCTTGATGCATGTGGGAAGAGGGATGACCCCAAAAGAGCCGGTACCCTATAGACCTAGAGGGGATGACTAAGGATATAAATCTAAGTAGGTTTAAGATTAGTTTGTTATCATGATGTCTGTGATGTAGAGACATATCTGGCACGTTGCAACTTAGATGTAAAGGTGTATTGGTAAGGTGGGATGTACCATCTCTACTCTCGGAACAGGAAGAACTCTGTATTTGGACTGTAGCCAAATGCTTATTTCCTCTTGTTATGGGGGTGAGAGATAGGACATTACACATGCCATACACCAAGGTTAAGAGATGTTTGGGACATTGCCATGAGAAATAGGGATCGAGATGATAACCTACCCTGGTAAAGTGAATGATACATGGATGGTTTGCAACCACTAAGAGGAATGAGGTAGTCACCTTATGAGGAAGTTTTTATCATAAGCTATGTAGAACTTACAAGTTATACCAGGTTGAGTTTGATCACCATGATGATGAAATCAGAGAGTGTTCTTAATGAAGATAGACATAGGGTTTGAGGTGAGAGGATAAGTGAAATGCATGGAAGTGTATGTCTTCAACATTACCTAATACCTAAGGATGTGAAGTGGTAATGGATGCTCTGGTTGAGATACATCTGACTTGTTTGACTAGAAGCTAGAAAAGGTTGTTTGGCTAACCCTAAGTTCGAAAAGGAGAGGTGTTTGGATAACACTCAGAAGTAACAAGATACATTGAAGAGTTAATGGTTATTTGGTTAGTCAGTCTAGTCCTTGATACAATGAAAGGAAGGTGGTAGAACCTCAAGTGCACTTCTTTGGAAAAGTAGGTGATGAAACCCCAACTAGAGTTGTTTAGGGTTTCGAGGAATCGACCTTGAGGAATTATGACTTATAGGAAATCGTGATTTTAAGATCACCATACACCGTACTACGAAGATAATGTTTGATAATGGTACTCTAGATACCCAAGATAAAGTTGCATGTGGTATATGGCCATGCAAGCCAAAGGTAAAGGACGAACACTAGTACCCCAGTGCATTGATATAAAGGATTAAAAAAAACAAGTCCCCGAGAGAGAAAGGGAGTTCATCACTAGGGATTTTGTAAGTCTCCCCGGGACCAGGGACGGTCGAGATGCAATACGAGTTATGGTAGTTCGCCTTACCTAGATGACATGAGAAAGAAAGAGTTCTGCCAAGGGACAGATCTGGTTGAACTACCCATGAGAGAGAGGGATGGTTCCACTATGAAGCAAGTTCAAAGGTTGCTGAGTTTGACCTAAAGGTTCCCTTCTAAAAGGTGGAAGTAGGTACATGAAGAACTCAACGTTAGTACAGTTATCACCCCAAACTAATGGTTAGTATGATCCAGACTAAAGGGGTCTGATGAGAGCATATGTGCTCGTTCAGGGTGATAGCTAGAGACAGTTCTTGTCCTATGAAAGATGTGATGATGACCACCATAGCCAATATCGGGATTCTAAGAAGCTCTGTAAGGGAGGTTGTGTCGGTCACCACTTCATAAGGTGATGTTGGTGAAAGGACCACAAGATGATTAGAAAAGGACCACAGTGCATGCAGACGAAAGTCACTTTAATCATGCAATGGCTGAAAGGAGCCTAGAGACGATGAGAGTCGTGAGCAGATGCAAAGTAGACTAACATGCAGTGCACTGTGGGAGAATATAATGTGAGAATCCGACCCCTCTGAGCTGCAGCTGATAAAGCTGAGTCCCCGATACATGGGTCCATTAGAGATGGATGGGTGGAGATGGTTAGGTTTTGACCCTACCCCTCAGGATAGAGTAATGTGAGATGTGTTCCATGTGTCCAATTTAGAGCACTATGTGAGGTATCCCGACCATGTGCTGAGCAATGAACCTAGTGAGCCCCAAGGGAGGCTGAAATGGCCTGAGTCACTTGTGTAGTTTATAGACGCCAGGATGAAAGAACTCAGAGAAAAGAATATGTGATGATAAAGGTTCTTTGAATGCGCCATGAGTACGGTAAAGCCACATAGGTGCCAATGATGGACATGGAAAAGTCTTATCCTAAATTGTTTGTTTGTTTGGTAGAATTTTGAGGACAAAATTCCTATAAGAGGGGAAGGATGTTACAACCCCGATTTTGAGTTCATTTGGTGAGAAATGAAATTTCTCATACTAAAGATATTTGAACAAATAATGAAATAATTTTCTTCAACTAAATGGATTTCGTTTACAATAGCCTTGATGTTTGTGTTGTGGGCTTTATTGGCTATTGGGCCCAAATAATAATGAAATTCAATTAGTAAATGGATAATTGAATTTTTAAGAAAAGAAATATGTAGAAACCTCTAGAAGGTAAATCCAAAGAGGATTTCGTGCCGCTTGGGTTCCTTGGGTACCAAGGAGTCCAAGGTTCTAAAAAGAGAGCAATAAGAAAAGAAAAGTTTAATTAAGAATTTCTTTATTAAGAAATGAATTGAAAATGATGATAAAGTGGAAAATGTGTGGAAAGAGGCATAAAAGAGATGTCCTGGTAAAATTTCGTATCCATAAGGATTCCTAATGATAAAAAGAATATCAATGAAGAAAATAAGAGAGAAATAAGGAGAAATCCTCAAAAAGAATTATTTTAAAGAAATAAACAAGATAATGGGAAATAATGCACATAGATGCATCTAAAAGGATAATAAGTATCCTTAAAAAGTAATTTCTAAATAATAAGGTTTCTTGGGTGCCAAGGAGTCCCAATAAAGGAAAGGAAGAGAAAATACCATAATTGTAAAATAAAGAGATAACGGGAATACATAATCCATTAATTATGTAACTTTGAGAAAGGAAGTATTTTCCTAAAGAGATATATAAATATATATATATATATATATTCGTGATCAATGGATTAAAAAGCAAGAATAAAGAGAGTAAATAAAAGGAATTTCGAATTCCTAAAACATCCAAAGGATATTAGAAAAGAATAATGAAGAGAGAGAAAAAGTTGTTGCTTCACAACCAAGGAAAATGTGATTCCTTTCAAGTTTGGGACATGAGTCCTCATGAGGCATGCCTTAGGGCTTCTCATCTACCCCTATATGAAGAGTGGAACCCCAACTTCGAGATCTAGAGGGATTCCACGCTATGCTTCTTCTTCTTCTTCTTTCCGTCTAAACCCTAGCCAAGAGGGTATACCCTTTTTCTAGGGCAACACAGAGCTTCGTTGAGGTCTTGCTGAAGGAGGGAAGCTTCCACCATCACCCCAAATCGATCGGTCATTTCCCCTTTGGCCCCGACGTCGTGCAATTGATGCGGACCTGCTGCAGTAGAAGCAGCAGTCGCGCGCCTCTCCCGCGTGGGAGAGGCCACCTCGGCCGCGCCCTGAAGCTTCTGCAGGTGCGGGGAGGGTCGCCGCACCAAGGGGGCAGGTCCCTGAGGGTCGATGGGTCGGGGAGGAGGAGGGAGAGTCGCTCCCTCGGCTGCTAAAGCGGCGGCCAGCCGCTGGCGCGAGGTTGAAGGAGGTAAGGTCCAGTTGGACAGTTCCGCCCCTCCACGGGTTGTACAATCAAAAACTTAAAGGAGGGAAAATCCGTCATTTAGTTATAAACTCAATCAGGCGTGTTGCATGGATATAGATGATGTGGCAGCTTCGGATTGGCTGGAAAGGTACTTTCTTTATAAAATCATAACTCCTAATTGGTAGCTCCGATCAACACAAATTATATATGAATTTAGATCCTCAGAATGAGAGGAACCCAAATAAATTATGTTTGAAGCCTGTTTCTAATTGCAATCCGAAAATTAATGGAAGTAATCATCTTTAATACTTTAAAGATTAAGAAACCCTATTTTGATATGATTAATGTGTTTAATAGGGTTTAATGGATCTTTAGGGTTGATATTAACCTGTTAAATGTAAAAAAATTATATTAAGATTGAAAAGGATGATCTTTGTATGAAATTAGTTTAAGTTGAAGATTATGTACATAAATATGCTTGAAATATGAAAAGTACATAAAGCTATCATATTTAATGATTTAATTAATGAAAAACCCTTAGATTTGATGATAGATGGATTTAATGATGTTCAATGAATAATTCAGGCCAATATTAACGTAAGGTTAATAAAAATGAAAATAGGGTCTAAAAAGATGATCTTTTTATATAATTGTATTAATTTAGGGTTTCATGAATGAATATGCGTTAATGAGCTTGAAAACCCTAATTTAAGAGAATATGTATTTTAATTGGTTTAATTGTTCAAATACGTGAATAAATAGGGATATGATGATCCTAAGTCGATCTGGGTATAAAGGACTATTAAATGAATAGTTTGAGCAATTAGGGTTTATATAAATGGAAAAGGGTATTTTACGGTTTGTTGACCTAAAAGGGGTGAAGTTTGAGAATCGATCTAAGAAACCCTAATGAATATTAATGAAACCTTAATGCGGATTAGAAACCTTAGAAAGAGAATCCAAGTTAATAGAGTAGATTCTTGATGAAGTGTGTAATAAATAGAGTACATATTCTTTTCAGGAATTATGTGATGATTGAATTACTTGCTTGGATCTGTTGATTGGCTTGATTGAATGTACATGAAGTATATGTTGAATAATCTGCATGACTCATCAAATCAGGTATGTGGTTACACTTATGGCTATACTGATTAGTTTTCTGAGGTTTGTATCGACGTTTCCCTCAATGCATGAAATAACTGTTGGATGTTTTAATTCATGCAACTATAAAGTGACTATGACTATCACTATGAGAATACATGTATAACTAGCTAGATTCGAGTCCACCCCTGTGGCTATGAAAAGGCTAAGGATAACCTAGAGGGTATCATGAGTTAGAAATTGGGCTACACATGAGTAGTGCCATGAGACTCTTAGCATACCATGAGTTAAGGAGTGGGCTACCTACGGGTAGTGCCATGTGACTCAACCCTAGAAATTGATTCACTATTAGGTGAAGTCATGAGGGGTAAAATGGGAATCTACCACAAGGGAGGTAGTATCCAGGTCCACTGCAGGGACAACACAGGGGATAGTGTACACATGGATCGCGTAGTTATACTTAAAACGTAAACTTGTTTGTTAAATGATAATTGAATGCAATACATTGTTATAGATAATTGCATGATTATTGTTTCCCCCACATACTAGCTTCGGCTGACCGACGTTTTGTTTGTCGGCGTTTTAGGTACAAGCCAAAAGGACAAACAGTAAATCGTCACATTGTGAAATACATGAAGAAAAATACAAGGAGGATTAGTTAGCGTAGAATCATTAAGTGGATAAAAGTTAGAAATCCAAAAATTTCGAAAGGTATGCAAAGTTTATTTTCTTACAACTTTTCAGTTTAGTATGTTAAAATTTGATAATTATTCTTTGTTGATTGCCAAACTTTTGATCCGGAAGTCATGGGTGCGGCTTCGACCTCTCAGTCTCCCTTAATTGGGGGTTATCGGGTGGTGGGGTCGTAACAATAGTAGATATACTTATGTTGTGGATATGTTTAAGATTGAAGATGTGTACATACAGTAGACATGATTATGTTGATAACTATACTTCTACTGCTGATTATAATCATGATGCTAGCTAACTCATGCTGTTAGTTATGTTTAGCATGCTAGCCATGCCTTTGTAACTAGAGATGCATATATTGTTTATCATGCTTATCTAGATAATTACGCTAATGGTGTTAGCTCTTTTTATGATGTTTATATGTTCAACCTATTAGACATGCTAATGTTGTTATCTATGCTTATGTAGCTAGACTTATTCATATTGATAGAGATGTTATGTTACTAGACTTGCTCATGACGCTAGACATGCATATGCTACTGAATTGCTTATGTTATCCACAAGATAAAGGATGCTAGTCGGGCTAATGATGATAGTTATTATTTTCTCCCTTATGTATTTTGATAATCATCAGTGCTACTAAGCTTATTTGTTATATCTGATTAATTTGCTTAATTGTTTAATTACTTAAAAAGGTTGTAATCAATAAATGTTGTTGGAGGTTATATCTCTTGCTGGGATTGGGTCTCACCCTTGTGGTTCACCACATTTTTTTAGGTAATCGGAAGTGATGAAAACAAATATGTGGCAGTAAATAGGAGCTATAGTAATGAATCTTTGAGAAAGTTGATTAGACATCTAGTGTGTCATAGAGTCGTCCCTATACTCTCAGGTCTGGGCTGGAAAAGTTTGTATATGGTGTTTCAAATGAATCGAGATTTTGTTAGCATGTTAATGCCCATTTGTGTGACAATAATGAATATTGTTCTCATGTGTATATATGTGTGTCTAAGGCAATAGATCAATTTGTATCAAATTCTTGGTATAGTATGGATATAAGAAAGATTTTGGGATCTTATGCAAATGTTTATGAGCGGGTTTTGACACTAAAATCAATTTTAATTTACCCATATTTTTGGGTATGTGATTAATTAGTGATTGATTGTGTTTTATGTTTTGAGTAATCTCATTTAGTGTAGTGGGTTCTCACACCCCCGAAGGTGTAAAGGTCTCGCTCACTTGCTTTCTCGTTGTTTCCTACTTTTGGCGATTGTGGAGAAACCCTAGCAGATTGCAGAGCGATTGAAGAAGACAAAGACAAAGAGAATGAAGCCAAGATGATAGCAACCCTACCACTATTGTTGCAATTGATCAAGACCTCCCGGTGATCAAAACTGCTGATGATTTCTTGCTTTTTCTCATCCCCTTTTCTACAATCAAAGTTAACCGCTATTACACACCACATTTCCACTATATCCTTGTGTGCCTATGCCATGACGATCACATAGGGGTTCTTCATCGCATCACTCAATGTTTTTATTCTTAAACCTTACCCTCTGTGGCACCTGCAACCGCACACCATCCAAAATCACCATGATTTTAGATCTTTCTCCTCGATCACCATAGACGCTTCGTTCACCCAAAACAATAGAGGAACACCATCTATGCGATCATGAGGCCTTGGGATACTTAGAGGTCACTTGGGATCATACAATCCTAGTGGTTGTTGGGTTTCTCAAACCCAATCCTTTCCTTACCATCTTTGTTCAATCTCTTATGTTTTCTTTGACCTATACACATTCCTTCGCTCACTTATATTTTCTTATATTTCGGTCACTAGGATACCCTCGATCGATGGGATACCTTCGGTCTGTGGGATGTCTTTGGTTGTTGATATCCTCTCCCCCTCAATGATTGCAACAACACCACCACCTACCTTTGGTCGCAGAATGTCTAGTACATTGTGTTTTTTGGAATTTATAATATTGGAAGATTTTGAATTTACAAATTCATCGTATATAACATGCATAAGCACCAAACTGTTACTAATGAGCTGAACTTTCGACAGACTAAAGAATTTCATCAAAAACTTTTGATTCCTTATATAGGTAGATCTCCTCACTCCAAGGGCTAGAATAAGCAATCCAAGAAATTGGTACATATTTGGAAAAGCATCCCGAACTACCAGAGGCAAAGAAAGTACAAATGCTACTACAGAAATAACACTATGAAATACTATTGGGGAAGAAACATCATGAACCATAGGATGAGTCACAAAGAACTCAGGAGACAAATACATCTGAGAACCTTCCACCAGAGGAAGAAATAAAGTGGATAGAAAAGAAAAAAATGTCAAACCTAGAAGAACCAACATCAAAGAAGAAGAGGTTGACCGTTATGACAAGGTCTAATGCTCAAAGGCTAGAGGCAATGAGCATAACAGTAGATACGGTGGTAGTTTCTAATAAAGCAATAACATATGAAGACCACAAAGCAATATTCAAAACTAGAGATAAGGAACACCAAGAGAAGTACGACTTGTTTAAAACAACAAAGCAATTTAGGTCAACAAGGTACATGGGCCATGGGACTTTAGAAAGTTGGGATCTACCAACGAGTTGCAAAATTCTTGAGGGGAAAAAATTAAGTGTCCTATGTTTGGGAACCCAGTACTCCTATATCCTTGCTCATAAAGATTCATGGTGAAGATAAGGAAAAGAATGAAGCAGGTGGGGAGTACAAACTACAAGTCTAAATAGGAGGCATGGATGGATATATTACTGAAAGATTTCTAAATGCACTGTTTACCGATACAGATGAGGAAGCCAAAGCCTGCCAAGAGGAAATATGTGATAGAGATGTCGTTGGGTTTAGTAGGAATAGGATGTGGGAGAAACTGACTCGGGAAGACAAACACAACCATGGAAAATTGAAGGAAACTTAGATAACTTCTTATTTCATTAGAGTAATACAAAAAATCCTTGCTCACCCACTATTCACCCGATCAGAAACATGGATTGTATCAGGGGGGGGGCTTTTTTTGTATCTGGTCTATGATAGAGAAAAGACCAATCAACATTGGAAGACTTCTAAATGACAAACTATCCATATCAGCTGATCAAGACATCAAATAGAGGATGAAGGATTAGTGTATGGGAGGCCAAATTACACTTATTGCGGCCTTCTTTCTGCACATTGAGGAGATAAGGAAGCACAAGTTGACCAATGTATACATGAAGATCGATGTTTAATACCTGATAACAATAGGAATAATGGTACACAAGGATGAGAAGTTCTTCTATAGGCAAGGCAACTCCAAACTAATACCCCCCACAAAGAAATGGCATATTACAATGCTAATAAATTGTGACCCAACATTGATAACATAGACAAAATTCTCTTTGATTATATCGAGAGACCTACAAACCCACGATCACCTGCTAGCATCCAATAAGAAGAGGAACAAGTGCAAGAAATAGAGCAACAATGGTTGGAGAGAAGAATGAAACTAGCAACTAAGTTGTGCAAACCAATGCCAAAAACAATAGCCCCAACGATTTATCCACCATGAGATCAATCAAACAAGGAAGATACTACAGAGAAACCATCCTTGGTAGAACAACCACATCATAATGATGAAGAATTTGATGTTGCATCACCTCCCTCTTTGGGAAGAAGTAGAGTACCATAAGTACCAATTCCATGAGTGGGTGACCAGTCAAATGCTCCTATAGACACACAGAACCCATAATAGAAGTCAGGTAAGACATAACCAACCACCCTAAGAACTCTAGTATACCAACCCCCCTATAACTGAAGTAGCACCCAAAATGCCAAGACAAGGGGAAAGTCTTCATCCGGAGCCATCATGTGTTGAACATGCGATGGATACAGAGTGTGAAGGCACACAAGAGGAAACCACACATCCAATGAAATAGGATCGACCAACCTCTCCTCAATGAAAACAAGTTATTGCATAATCAACTCTACCCAAAACAACAACAAGACACCAACAAGGACAACAATAATGAATCCCAACATTTGGGGAAGAATTGGGACTTCGCTTTGACGCTCTCTTTCAAAAAGTTCTTCATAAGGACATTTCTTTTCTATTATCCAGTAAGTACTAACAATGTAAGAATCAAGGATAGATGAAAGGACCGCTATCTTCAAGAATTCATACAAAACATCCTCCTCCAGCAATGCGAGATGATACAAGCCAACAAGGAAATGTCTAAAGAGACCGCAAACCTTAGGAACGAAAGGGAAATTATATGTGTGAAGTGTGCACAAATTGTCACTCTTTTGATTACCTGATTTGGTTGATTTAATTTCCAATTGCTCTTAATTGTATATCATTTAACACATATTTCACCAAATTAGTATAAAATTAGTGTGTATTAGTTCTTATATTTTTCGTGTATTTTACATATATTTTACATATTTTGATTATCATAATAAATATTTGATTTAATTCATTGCTTATTTTATTGCAGATAATTATTATTTATTGGAGCAAAGTCGATACTACCAACATGCAACTCAGTAGTACCGACATGGTATCAATGTACAAAAAATACTATTGTTCCAAATTGAAAAAGAAAAGGATTTCTACTACAACTAACTCGGTACTATTGACTTCCAAATCTCGTAGTACCGACATAGTCACTGATGGGCTTAATTGCATGTGTTAAATCTAACACATATTATTATGAAAAAACAATATTTAGGTTTTCTCTCAACCGAAACATGTATGGAGGTTATAAAAGACACCATTAGAAGTGAAATTTTGTTCTCTATCAGAGGGGGACGACACGAGAGGTGTAGGGGGAGAGAAAAGTGGAGGTACCCTACCCAATAGACTTCAAGGCATGTTGGCAGTAGAAACGGCGACAGAACAACTACATCTCCTTCAGATTTCCTCCTTAACTCTTTCTCCTATTTGCAATATCTTAAAATCCATGTTTTGCATATTTTCATTCTACTGTGATACCATGTCTCGCATATTTGGCTAATGCCCTTAATTCAGTAGGATCTAGGAGTGGCTCAGATATGCATTGTATTTAACTTTCATGCATTAATATCATCTATATCCAAATTTTATGGATATAAATCTATGAAATTGTCTTGTTCTATCTATGGTTGTTCATCATAGATAGATTATCAGACCCTCAATCATTTCAGGATAGAGGTTAAGGGTTGGGAAAGTATAGATTTACCCATTTATTGCACCCCTTGGGAAAGGTGGAGAATAAATGGGAGGAGAAACCCATAGATTAATCGTAAAGCACATAACTAATCAACCAATTACTATGAAAATGAGATTGGCATTAGAATAGGTAGTGAACTACATTGTGGGATTGGGTAGTTCTTGCTATAGGCTCTTTGTCCAGGGATAGGGGTAACAAATATTAGTGTGTGGAGTTAATTGCAATGATATATGTGGTGAAACCATTGTCATGAGGAATTCCTTTTAATATGAGTAACCCATTTTTTAAGCTTTTTTCATTTCTACGTTTGTTTTTGTTTAATCAAACCAATTGAACTATTTTACTGGCCTAGGTGATCAATCCTAAGTAGTAGGAGTCTTTAACCTCACAACTCTCTATGTACGATAACACAAGCTCATAATCTATATTACTTCGACACACACAATTGTGTATTACACGCATGTTATATGCATGACAATTTTTTGGCACCGTTGTTGGGGATTTGGCACAGTTAACACTACAAAAAGTTAGGATCGGCCACTCTAAGCCATCTTCCTTCTTTTAAAATTTCATTGTTAAATCTTTTTGCCACAAATCCATTGATCTATCTTTTGAAAATCCACTACTTTATCATTTTCATCTCAATTGTTCAATACCTTTGATTTGTAATTTTTTTTCTTGTGTAGGTACTTGACTGCCATGGAGGCATGGGGAATGAGTGAATTAATGATTGAGTTGATTGCACAAATGAAGACCTTGACGATGCAGTTGGGAACCTTGAATCTCAATAGAATCCTAGTTTACAAAGATTGCAGTTGTTCATGCCAGCAAACAAATCATAGGCATTTTGATGAATCGTGGGGAGTTGATTCCTATTCATTTTGGAGGGGTCCAGATTGCTATGCACATCATTCATGTCAATATAAACAACAACAACAACTTGACAATGATGACCTAGAGTTGAAGAAGACATAACAACAAAATTTTGTGGGGAACATTGAGCCAGCCCACCATCATCATGAAGTAAAATATGTTTCTATTTCTAATGAGAAGGAGCATGTCATTGAGGAGACATCAGATCCATACATTCCATAGCGTGAGCGTGTTTATGTGCCAGAAGTTCCTTTACCCAATAGCTTGTATGGAAGACCAGGGGGCTTAAGGACACCTGTGAATTATGTAAAAGTGATTGCTCCTACCAATGCAAAAAAAATTAAGGAGCGACAAAGAAATTCTAGCCACAAAGGATTTGCGTGTGGAGGTGCCTAAAGGTCCTACTGCCATATTATCTACTCCTCTAATTCTGGAGGAGGTGCCCATCCAACAAGAGCAGGTGAAGGTTGTACACTATACCAGATTAGTTATAGGCAAGAAGGAGATGCCTACAGGAGATAAGGTCCTTCCACATATCAATCCAACCATTTCAAATGTACAAAAGTCTATTCCAGAGGGTGATATAAATTCAATTTAGGGGAGAAGATTCCCAAGATGCTATACATTCCTCAACATAGGTGAACAAAGCAGCCAAATGTTCCAGTCCTGAATAGTCTAAAGTCAGGAATGAAGGAAAAATTTTAGAAGTTTTGTGGTTACCTATCTTTTGGAGTTGATGATTACAAGGTGAAGTTCATCTTTTCAAGATATTCACCACATTTCTGTGATAACCCAACATAGAGATAAGCATCATGTTGAGTTTAAAACATAAAAAAGGGTGTTTTATGGGAGGAAACCCACCATTTAGGATTCTAAGATCATATGATAATGTTTTATTATTTGTTAGGATTAGATCATCTTTTTTATTAGTTTTGTGATAAGTAGTTTTGATGAAAGTAAAAAAGGTACCATGATATGTGTATTCAGTGTGTAGGAGCTCACATAGTTGGTGTCACTGAGATCGAGTGCTTATTGGAGGGCATCTCTTCATGTGGATACCACCCACCCATCTTTTTCCCCGAATCTCACCTTACATATCGGTACAATTGTTCCTTGTGTCTTCCTTTGCTTTTGACATTGGGGACAATGTCATATTCAGGCTTAGGGGGAGGAATGGAATGGTGCTTCTATGTTTACATCTTGTATCTTTTCTTTTTATCATACATCTACATGTTGTATCAGAAAAATTAGATTTTTCATTTGTTTTTACGATCCATTCCTATCTAATGTAATTTTTGACGCAACTTAATATTTTTTTTAGGATTAGTCATTTGTTAATGATGTGTTATCAATTCTGAATTTTTTTAAAAAGTGAATGTGCTCTCATTCTTTCTTCTTTAAGCTAAATTTTCTATTTTTAAGAGTACATAACTAGAGGAAGTGTATGTTAGTCAGCTTTTGGACATTTGATATGAATGCAAATCTTAATTATCCATGTAATGTGGATGAAGATGAGGTTTGAGCATGAATTGATCAAACAATTAATGGGATTTTAAATTGAAATTTAAGAAAGAAATCCTGAGGTTACCCTGTACACAGGTCTTTATAGAGGGACATATCATAGTTCAAGAAAGGAATTGTCTCTTAATTATGTGAGTCCATCCATTTTCCACTCATTTTGACCCTCCACCTTAAAATGATCAAGTAACCCAGATTATTTCTTTTTGATTGCATTGCATGGCATAATAACTAACATGATAGTTAGTTTTTCTTTAGATGCATTAGTTACAAAATGAAAAACAATTATGCATAAACAATTTTTTGCATATCATTCTAGTTGCATAACAATTACATGTAGATAGTATGCATTTGTCATTATTCATTTTCACATCATGCGGTTATATTGTTTTCTTCTAAAATAAGAGAGCAGTGATACACATCCATACTTGCAGAAAAAAAAGATGAAAAGAAAAAAATGAAATATATTAAGCAAAGCCCAAGCATAACTTTACATCATGCAAAAATAGCGGGCCAACAAAAAAAGAAAAGAAAAAAATCAATGTTATGAAATAAAAAGGGAGAAAGGATGCCCTAAACTCTTCACAATGAAATAAGAACATTCACACGATGTATTGTCTTCTTTACTTCATTCTTATCCATTTAATGAGGTTTTCAATACATGCATCATTTCACCCATATTATTAGGCATTAGGATTAATGCATTTCTCATTTTCTTCACCATATAGGTTCATCATTGTTTATTTTTGCATGAATAATTTGAATGCTTCTTGTGATTCTTTCAAAGGCACCTATTTCATTCCATCCATTGCTCTTATTGGTAGGCCACATATATGATTGATCTCCTCATCCATTCTTATATGGAGAATTTCTTCCAAGGAGTTTGTAGTTAGGAAAGAGAAATGTAGATAGGGAATCACATGATGCAACAAGAAAATGCCTGATTGACTTTGATATCAACTACTCTACTGATAGTGTTTCACTGATCTAAGGGTGGACATTTTTATGTATATTTTTTGTCACATGAGAGTAGTTGATTGTTCAATGGTCAGTAAAGGCCGGTTTGAGACCTTCAAATGGAGGTAGTTAAGAATGGAAATTCATATTTTGTGTCCTTTTGTTGGCTTGTCTCAAACAAATCCAAGAGTAGTTTTTCTTGAGGATGAGAAATATTCAAGCTTAGGGGTGTGATGTGTTCACAAATTGTCTCTATTTTGATTGCCTAATTTGGTTTATTACATTTCCAATTGCTCTTAATTGTATATCTTTTAATACATATTTCACCAAATTAGTATAAAATCGGTGTGCATAAGTTCTTACATTTTTCTTGTATTTTACATATTTTGATTATCATAATAATTATTTGATTTAATTCATTTCTTATTTTGTTGTAGAAAATTAATATTTACTAGAGCAAATTTGATACTACCAACATGCAACTTGTTATTACCAACATGGTATCTATGTTCAAAAAATATTATTGTTCCAGATCAAAATGGAAAAGGATCTCTACTGCAACTAAATCAGTAGTACTGACTTCCAAATTGGTGGTACCGAGATAGACATTGACGAGCTTAATTACATTTGTTAAATCCAACACATATTATTATGAAAAATAATATTTAGGTTTCCTCTCAACCTAAACATGTACAACAAATATAAAAGACACAATTAGAAGCGAAATTGTGTTCTCTATCAGAGGGTGACGACATGACAGGCAAAAGAGAAGCAAAAAGTTGAGGAACCCTACTCGGTAGACTTGAAAGGAATTTTGGCAGTGGAAACAATGTCTGAATGACTCCATCTCATCTAGATCTCATCCTTAACTCTTTCTACTATTTCCAGTATCTCAAAATCCATATTTTGCATATTTTTGATCTATTGTGATACCATGTCTCGCATATTTGGCTAATCCCCTTAATTCCTTAGGATCTGGGAGTAGCCTGGATATACATTGTTTTAACTTTCATGCATTAATATCATGTTTATCCCTATTTTTTGGATATAAATCTATGAATTTGTCTGGTTCTATTTATGCTTGATCACTATAGATAGATTATCAGACCCTAAATCATTTTGGGAGAGAGGTTAAGTGTTGGAAAATCATAGATCTACCTACTTATTGCACCCCTTAGGAAATGTGGAGAATAAATGGGATGAGAAACTTAGAGATTAATCATAAAGTACCTAACTAATCAACCAATTAATATGGAAATTAGATTGGCATTAGAATAGGTAGTGAATTACACTGTGGGAGTGGGTAGTTCTTGCTACATGCTCTTTATCCAGGGATAGGGGCAATAGATATTAGTGTGTGGAGTTAATTGTAATGTTATCTGTAGTGAAACCATTGTCTTCAGGAATTCCTTTTAATCTGAGTAACCCAATCTTAAAGCTTGTTTTGTTTCTGCATTTGTTTCTGTTCAATCAAACTGATTCAACTTTTTACCGACCTAGTTGATCAATCCTAATTATTAGAAGTCTTTAACCTCATTATGTTTTGTGTTTGATAACTTGGGACACATAATATCATATTAATTTGATACGTACACTTGCGTATTACACACACGTTATACACGTGTCAACGTGCTGAAAAAGAAATGATGTGTAAGGGATATGAAGAAGCCATGAAGGAACTACAAGAAGAGAGAAAACACATGGATGAATGGAAATCCAGGACAACATCAATACACAAAGACAATCCTTCTCCATTGCATGCCCCCTCTATCCCCTCCAATATCGACATCCACAAAGATGAAGAGGTTGCAAGTGCACCCCACCAAAAACAAATGAAACATATCAACCACAAGAGCAACCACATTCTGAAAACCCACCAAATGTTACTACCAATGTTGTGGTGTTGGAGTTTGACTTTAACTTCTCTCCCACAATATACAATCTCCTATATCATATGCCCACTAATGCCAAATGACCTCAACCAATAGAAGAAAGTGGTGTAAAGTAAGATAACTTTGCAGACAACACAACTCTACAACATTGCATGAATGAGTTAAATATATCTATGGAAGTCAACGACATTACTTAAATTTTGATGATCACAATGAGAGTCATGATGAGATCTATGCTGGAAAAATGGCAGCCACTATATCAGCACTCAATGAAGTTGTGCTCGAAACATCATCTCCGACAAACCAATTTATAAAAGCACCTATGAGCATAGACACGATAGAAAATAAAATAGAAGAAGAACCAAGTAGGACTACTGAAGGTCATGTTCCCACCTCCATGCTCTCCACTGCCACCCCAGCCCTACCTACACAAATGGCTAGGGAAGGGACATCTGATGATGATGGAAGTGGTCTAGTCTCATTCTTTGTTAATGGTCCAGAGAGGGAACAACATCAATCTATGGAAAAGGACAAAGTAGTTGTAGCACCCCCACTTCCATGCAAATTGGCCATAATGGACATGTCATCAATATCCAGAATAACTTGGAGAGACGTCCATGTCCTTGCTGACATCCTTGATGAAAACCTCTCAAATACAAACATAGTTTATCACAACAATGGCAAAACTCTAACTAGAGAAACTTCAGGGGGATCTTTCTACATCAAGCTAGAGTACACAAAAACCACTTCAAGGTACTTTGTGCAACTACCCTGGAAGAATTCTTACACCTTGATAAGGTGAATCTAGTATTTAATGGTATGACCCATCTAGAAAGGCAACTGCATGAAGATAAATATTAATATGAATCTGTGAAATAATTGCAAAGTGCAATCATCAAGGTAGAGACCATATTTGTCACCTTACTGACCATAACGATTGAACACTAGGTGCCAATTGTTCTAAATCTATATGATCGCCATACTTCTATCTACAATTGATATGTGAAAAAGCTACCCAACACATCCCTTATCTTCAAGAACAAGGAGGTGTGTGATGTCTTGAAGGTACCTATCCGCCTTCAATGTGCTATACAAGAGATAGGTTACCACCACAAGTCAAACTGGAAGGAAATTCACAAACACCACCAAGGCCCCTCAAGAAAAATAGGGAACAAGGGATTGTGCCTTTATAGTTCTAAAAATGATGGAGGTGATCAACAAAGGCACTCCACTAGAAGACCTTTTTCTTGTAGACTTACACAGGATGCAAGGTACATAGGATATGGGCGTCATATATGATCACCACTTCTTCAATGACCTGGTGATCCCTCCCCATGTTATACCACATTGACTACATGTAGAGGTCCCCCTACCAGAGAAGAAGTCTTCGAGAGAACAAGTAAAGGCATTATGACTCAACCCATCTAAACCTGCCTGAGCATCATAATGGAAGGAAGAATAGGTACCCCCATGAATCATTGCAAGATGGAAAGCATGGAGCACGTGATGTCCCCAAGGAAAAGACAGTCGATGAGGAACCCATGGTCCCACTTAAGAAAGAATATGAACAAGCGACAACCACTGATCATCTAGAAGAAGGTGAACTTAATGAGGACAAGCCACATGAGGTAGGGCTGGATGGGCCAACATGACTAATTGAGTCCTCATTTTCTAATTTTGATAGATGGTCCTATGAAGACCTTTCATGGGAATTGTTGATGTTCATTATGGATAATTTAAAAGAGGATGATAAAACTGGAGAGGTTATCTTTGAAGGAGATGGCATATGTATGATTAAAGATGAGCTCTGAGACACTTTGAAGATAGAAGGATACCTAGAAGTAAATGTGATGTCTTCTTGTCAATCACTATTAGGAGATAATATGCCAAATATACACATGGCCTACTACATACTAGTGGATGACATACTGAAAAATAGGATGTCTAGAGAGAAGGAACGCCTAAAAGTTCATTTTTTGAAATCCCTCCCAGAACTTATATTTTTGCCCATCCTCCACAACAACCACTAGACAATATTGGTGATCAACATCAAGGCAATGATTGCAATATTATATAACAGTTCTGATTCAACCATCACATTGAAAATATATACAAACATGACTACACTGAAGACACCAACGGAAGAAAAAGTGGTAACATGCACGGTAGAAATAGTTGACATGATCGACAAGTTTGAAAAGGGGTACAAGTACCTAAAGAATAAAGATTACAAGAAAAATTCAATTCTATCATAGAATCCCCCAGCAAATAGTTTAATCAAATTGACTGTGGCTTTTATTGTATGGAATGGATGATCACCATAGGTTTAAAGGATGCAAAAAGTCAAAAGCTTGCAGCATGAACACTATCATGTACATAGATAAGGATACACTAACAAGTTGTTGCAATCCAAATGGGTGGTTGACTAACATCCTCAATGTGAATAACTTCACCCATTTAATTCCACTCTCTTTCTTTGACACTTCAGGACAGAGTGCATGATAAGTTTGGAGGGGGGGTCTATAAATGGGCATGAGTTGTACTTCTCTCTAACTTCTTACATTCAAAATCCTATATGAATAACTTTTGTATTTTTGAATAAATTTTGTATTTTTGATCGGCTTAAATTGCCAATTTTGACGAAATCTCTACCCATGTATATATACCTCTCCTAGATTTTTTTTTGCATAGGTATTCTAAAAAGGTAAATTTGGAATCTATTTTTCCTAAATAGTGTCATTCCTCCAACTCCATGACCTCCTTGTCTTCAGGATGACTCTTAACGTAATTACTTCAAGAATGACAAGTTTGGGATACTTAATTTAAGTAAAAATTATGAGTCTAATAATGTCTTAACATCTGCCTTACCTAGAAATAATGAATAGGGAACAAGTATGTTTGTCAACCAAGACAAAACCTCAAACAAAGGACTCAACTTACTAGACCCCTGATTGATCACCAAATTCCCAAGTACATGTAGGAAAGTGTATAACCCCGATAAAAGAGGAAACAACTACCCCTTCTAGTTTGAAATATTCACTTTAGGATCAAAAGAGGCATGGCAAGGAAACTTTCCACCCCACAAATCCTATCATCCCAAAGCCCGTGAGCATGAATAAAAGTTGAAAGGTATAAAATTATGAGTGTTGTGCCTAAGATATTGCTGAAGGACTTCACCTAGCCAACATATTGCTGCACTCAGGCATGCAGATATGTCATACCAATGGTGGAGTCTGGAATCCAACTTTTATACACCTACATTTCAAAGGGTGTCTTGCCAACCACCTAACAATAGATCAGGGCCCATTCAGGCAACACTATCTTTAAGGAAGCTAACATGGTTGAGGGAACCTAAGAAATGTAGGAAACACTACAACCTTAGCCCACCCAAGCACTAGATCAATGAAATCCAAAAGAATACAAGTATAGTATGAAAGCTACCTCTACCGGGACTTTACGCAAGTACAACCTAGAAAGGAATCATCAGTGCATCATGAGGAGGAAATATTCTGATAAGGAAAGTCATGGTAAGAAATACGATTGTTACAATTTCTATCTAAGAACGAGAGAGAGTTTAGGGGAGTCAAAAATCCTTTGTCCTGAGGCATACGTTTTGACTTAATGGATGACTTTATCACATTTGTCACACTCACAAAAATAATAACCAATAAATCCCTTCGAAGCTATTTGATGTCTTAATTCTATTTCATTAGCCAAAGGACAGGCTAGATTCTAGGTTTGGGGGAGTTGATAACTTCAAATCTTATGCTCATTAGCTTGCTTTGTTTATTCCCTTTTAGTCACTTTTACCATAATTTATCTCAATAACTCTTCCTATACTCTTAGCAGAGCATAACACCTAAGCGACCGATGAATCTTGGGCCACTACAATGGTCGTTAACAATCTACACTCCTTGCGGTCGATGAAGAGAAATCCCCAACAATCAACAAACAAATTCCTCTAGGACTAAAGCACGCGTAATGCCTATGTGGTCGCTTGTTTGGTGCCTCTGTGGTTTCTTTCCCTAGCACCTCTATATTAGCTAAGCCCCGACGTCTCTATGACCAAAGTACCCATGATACCCCTGTGGTCGAATAGCTCTGATCCCCTGTAGCTGATGGGATCTTTTTAGTCGATTATACATGCCTATAAATAGAGACCCACTGAGTTCATGGAGGGGGGTCACCACATGAAAAGACAATGAAGTGTTGCCACATTTCAGAGTCACCCTCATTCATATCAATCGATCTACTACCTCTCAAGACAATGGTCTTGAGGAGAGAGAAGATCATCCCCTTCTTCTTTGAGAGAAGAAGTTTCCATCCTCTAGTCGACACCAGATCTCGATCTTAAGGAGTATTTTTGGTGTATTGCCTTCCTCCTTCATTAGTTCTATCATCTCTCTCATGTTGATTCATCCATCCTCTTCGTCTATCTTGATGTATCTCCAATTTTGTATACTTGTAATGATACTCACTAACATGAGTGGCTAAACTCATTGCTTGGGTTGGGAGTAGCCACTAAAGCTCTCCCAACATGAATATACCTACATCCCTTTGAATACATATGCTCTTAGAAAAGATTATCTCCACTGATTGGTCTTAATGGTTCACCTGTAAGATTATTTACCTTCTAGTGATGTTTGATTGTTAATGCCTCGAAAGAGTAACACTAATCTTATCTAAGTGTTTTGGAGTTGCATGAATGCATGAAAATGTTGGAATGTTTAAGCTAATCATCATATGGTTATATTTGTGATTGTTTGTTTGCCATCTCGAGAGAGAGACAACTTTATAATCCAAATCTATCCTAAGCTCTAGAGAGGAGGGAATGAGCATATATGATGATTGCTTGTAATCTTGCTAAGGGTATACAAAGGGTGTGAGTATCACATGTTGGTGAGAGATCGTAGAAGCTGAAACCAAATCAAAGTTCCTAACCATATTTTTGTTACATGTGCTTGTTTAATTTTATTCTCTTATTTTGTTTCTTTATCCTTTTGTTATTTCTTTTGTTTGTTTGGAGTAACATCATTTCGTTAGAAAAACCAAATTAATTGACCCTTTATTGGTTTGGTGTAACTAAGATAAGACTCTAAATTCTTAGCACTCACCACCCTTGTCCTTGTGGTTTGACCTCGATTACTACATTGGACCACGTATAATAGATGTGGGTGGTTAAGATTTAGGTTATAAATTTAAGAGTCTGACTACTCTAGATCCGCTCCGTCTTGGACGTGTGATTTAGGTCGCTCAACTTTAATTGTAATATTCTATATCTAGTAAACCATATGTTTGTGACCTTATAGGCCCCAAATTATGTTGGCAGTTAATGCCCATAACTAGATTATGACATCACAAACAATGAGTGTATCTAGAAACACGTCATTGCTACCCATGTAATTATAATTTTTGAGAACAAATTTAAGATACAATCCATGATTAGTGTTATTGTGATCATATAGTTACTTTTTTTCGATTATACCAATTGAACTTGAGGCATGGAATCGCCATTATCTTAATATGCAATCCATGTTCCTTAAACTTGAGCAGATAGTCCATGATGCATGTGAGCTCACATATCTTATATTGATTCACACAAGTATGGACATATGTTTCTCAATCTCTCTTATCAAGTGGCCATGATATCTACTCTGGAAGGAGGAAAAAATCCCATATACATCACTAACAATCACTCCCCATGTGTCACACCATACCCAAACATCACCTATATATAAACCCTTATTAAGGTTCATGTTAGATGGTGTCAAAGTATATCGACTGACATGTGATGAGTGTAATGACTTCAATTCTAAGAACCACAATCACTACTATCATAATAAAATATGATTTTAACTATCATTCAATGAATTCCACATATCACTCTAAAGTGGGTCTATCTGATACAATATTCTCTTAACAAGTACCTATGTGTTTGTCTTGATATCAAATATCATGACAAATGAGATTCTAACATTAGTCAACACATATTGTAGTTGTATGAATTATTTTTGTCTATATTTTTTCCACAATGATATCTCACATGGTATTAACCCTTATCAACACAAGAGGATTTCACCACATTCAGGCCTCAACCATGCCTAAAGATCATTAATACCTTCATATTATTCCATGCATGATCATCATTATCTTTGCATGCCGTATAACAAGGCTCAACAACATCACTTATATATAATACACCAGATCAACACAATATTACATTAATGAACTAGGTTATATTCATAAACAATCATAGCAGGGTTATATTAACATTATGAACATTCCTTTACTACATCAACATGCAATGAATCTAGAAATGATTAGCTCTCATCATATTCATAATGCACATGTTTAGCATAAGAAAGTATCAACCATGAGACTATGATAACCACCAATTAACATACCAAGGTTATGATCATGTTAAGGAGGTTATTCCACCATCATTCCATCATATAAGAATGTTAAACATGAATACTCATCTTTATCTATTTGCATTAGATTTAGGTTCAACATGATAAATTATATCAATGTTACTAAATTTAACTCATACCCAAACTCTAACTCACATCATCCCCATTGGGTCATGGATGCATAAGGTGAAGCATCACCATCACATTCCATACCATTCTCAAGTATGAACCCACACATAAATCAAGGTATAACGATTGTGTTATAGCATACTAGGGTTTCAACAGTAGTAATAGAGAACATCATGATTGCATTAGTCATTCAAGGACTATTCGTACCCAATTACCATCATTTAGTTATATTAAAGCTAGGTATAACAAGCTATACCTCATTAGGGTTACATATCAACAGAATATGGTTATCATCCCTTCTATTCATATAAGTGAATAGGTAAGACTACCTTATTAAGTGTAACCCTCCATTTGTTCCATCATCATTCAACCTGTATCACCATACCACAACGTCACCCAGAACCATTGGATATTTAAAAGGTAAGTCCTTTGGTTGTTTACATAAGTAATGTAACACCCTCAACTTCATAACTAATGTAAGCCTTTAATGTGGGGTTTTCTAGTAAGTGTATGCCTAGGGACTTAATGAACCTAACATGGCTAGGTATGTAATTAAATTCACAAATTTGTAATACAAGTAATATGGTCAACCAATACACACATGATGGCTTAAATGTACGTGATTTTAGTTAGGTGTAGATGAATACGAATGCATTATTCTTGTGAATAATAATGTGATGAACATATATAATATGAAGGCTTGAGTTACTGGTTTGAGCTCTAGACCAACTTAGGTCTCATTATTAAGGAAGTAAAGAAATGTTGACCTAATGTATCATATAAAAGCTTCCATTGACGTTATATTGATTCATGCTTTAGTTCCATAATCGACAATAGATAAAGGACCTTTTGAGAGATATGGGAATAGTCTGGGGGGGCTAGAACCTTATTCAATCACGATTGGGCCAATTAAGATTCACATATGGGTCCTTGGGAGTTCAAATTTGGGGTTTAGCATTTCTTGTTCATTATAAATGCTCAATGAAATTTTGATATATGTATAATTGATATACAAGATCAAGGGAGAAAATGTAGATGTTTTTGATGTATATAGTGGCCTAGGTAATTAAATTAGTAATTATCATGTTTTATTTAAAAGACATGATTGAAGTGGTTGTACAATTAACTTTAACCTAAAAACTTTATCATGTATTTACAATAATAATATAGTGTTTCTATTAAAATTTGGGATCAATTGGAGCTATGAACTAGGCTATTTAATTATTTATTTGGTTTGGACTTTTATCAAAAGGAAGAAGAAAAACAAAATAAAAATGGGGGGTGACTCCTGTCCGTATCGGACCAGCCGTGCCCAAGGAAACAGGGGGCTGAACAGAGCCCCAACAAAAGGGGGTCTCGCTCTTGTTCTCAAATGAGGGAGTCTATAAAGTTTCATATTTTGGTTTTGGAGGGGCTAGTGATCCGATCTCTGGGTTTTGCTTGAAATCGAGAGTGAGAGGAAGATAGAGTGTGAAGCGGAGCCATGGTGGTGGCGGTAGGCAGAAACTGGCCTTTTCGTTCTTGGCCTTCTTATAATCAGTGATGGTGTCACCCAAGCCGATGGATCAGATGGTGCTAGGGGATGTCTGGTCGCAAGATACGACAAGCTAAGCATCGAGATCTAGGTTGCAAAGGCAGATCATACATAAGAGGCAGCCTGTGTAGGCAAAAAAGGGGACCTTCCCCTCATTCGTGTACATGTGCGAACAAGAAGATTGTTCCTTCTAGATTCGTGACCCAAGTAGCAAAGGAAAAAAGGGTCGCTCGCTACAGTCCTTAGATTGTGAACCAACTGCTGAGATCAATTCAACTTTAGGTATATTCAAAAATTCATATCATGAAATGTAGAGATCAGTTTGGGACAAACAAGATACCTACAGAAAGCTCATGATGAGTACTATCATATAAAAATACTTCCATATTATGATTTTGATATCTGGTATTTATTAAATATAGTGTGTTCAAAACTATATGACTTGGAAGTTTGGTCTATTAAAAATAGCAAACGACTTTAGAGATTCATACAAATTTTATTGAATGTGTATCATGATATTATTAACATGATTTCAAAGCCTGATCTCTCTTACATGAAGTTTTATTGAGATTTTTGATTTAAACCCTCATAAGGGTATTTCACCCATGGTCTGATTACAAAATGACCTAATATTTTAATACATGATCTTACTATATTATTTGATTAATTTTCTGGATATTTTATGGAGTTTCTTGTTTATCATATTAGTATTTAATTTTGGACCTGAGTGGCCATTATCTAGAATAATGGATGATTACCTTGAGACAATAAGTGATATATATACCTAATTAAGTCTGATATTATTTATCTAAATGGTTTTTAATTTGATTTCGTAATAGAATCAAGTAGGATTAGTATATATAACTATGTTTGAGATTTTCTTCTTATATGATCTATATGTTCATATTAGTGCATAAGACGATTTATTTCTTATTTGAGTATACAGATAATATTGATTATATAGTAAGAGTTTTGATTTAATTTCAATGCCAGTATTTCATGATGAGTTTATACTAAGTTATGTATAGTCTAAATATGATTCCTAATTTGTAGGTTACAAGGTTAGTAAGATGGGGTTTTGAGATTTAGAAATAGAAAAGAGGGAACATACACTTGGACTAATAGAACTATGATGACATCTAGGTTATTAAAGTTATGGAACTTGGAATTAGGACTTCCTTAAAGATGCCCTCAGTATGAGAGGTAAGTGGTTCATGCCCATGAGTATTAATATTTTATGCTCAAAATGTTTACATTAGACTTTCATGGTTTATGTCATTTAATGTTCTAAGATTTTTAATGTAAAGGTATACAAGTAAGATCTTCCACATACTTCTACGATTACATAAGTTCATGTGCTCAAAATCTTAAATAGAGATATGTTGCTCAAAATGGTTGTGACTCATGTACTAGGTCCATGAGAGAGTTAAAGAGTCATGCTTCTATAAGATTTCTTAGAAATGATTTAAATTTATGAATAAAGATTCAAGATGAGATAGCCATACTTAGTTGATGATTTGGGATACTTTTATTGAGCTTTAAAGTATAATTATGTTATTAGGATTTCTCGTATTCATATATATAACATGGTATTTAGATTTAAATTAGAAATATTAGATTAAGATGTCTTATATATAGAGAGAATCTAAGAGCTAATAAGTTAATCATATTTCATATAATGAGTAATATATATATACGTTAACTATAATGTGAAAAATATAAGTTTTCAACATATTAAGATATGGTCCAATTTTCATAATAGAGGTACTATTGGGATCAAAATAAATTGTAAAATGAGTTTAAAATAATATTATAAGATGACGATGCATTAAGCTATGATGAGTTGCAAGACAATATTTTATAAGATTTCTATTTTGATATTTTAGGTTTAATATGTAAGTTCATATGCAAATATTAAGGTTCATGGTAATATCATATTTAATAAGAAGGATTGAACCATCTTGTCAGAATTCATATTTTAGGCATGTTGTACTTAAGATACTTTCATAAACTTGACTTAAGCTACTTGGTATACTTAGTATTTCTGTATTCATTTCAGATTCTTTCTACTAAGATATTGGACTCATTTATCACTGAATTTGTATAAATGAAGTAAGTTTACCAAATCAGAGTTTTAGAATAAACTTTATCCAGGTAATGAGAATACCATATTTTGATTCAAACTTAAATTACTTAGTACCTGAGTAGTTAGATATTGAATAAAGATACATGCTAAAGGTTATAGACTCAAACTCTATTATGTTGTAATTTGAGATACATATTCAAATTCAGTAATAGATTTAGTTCAGAATTTAAGAGCAGTGATTCAGATTCAAAATTCAGTACATGTTCAGTAGTCAGTTTCAGATAAGTTCGGATTCAGAATTTAGTAACACTAAGATAATTAATTCAAAACCTTCACATAATACATTGGATAATAAGTCCTCACTAGAGAGTCCCGGGATGATTTAGAGGGCACACTGCGCCAGACATTGTGGGTGTCACAGAGGGCATTTACACCAACAGAGGGTGCGCTGCACCAAAGAGGACACTTCTGTGTCAACAGAGGGCACGTTGTACGAATAGAGGGTGTGTTTAACCATAGAGGACACTTCAGTGTCAATAGAGGAGGAGTTATTATATAATGGTGGTGACAAATAGATAAAAATCATAAGTAAAAGATACTTAAGATTAGACCATATCTGTAATCTCATCCACAAGTGTGATTAGAGGAATTCAGATAAGATATTTATGATCCATACACTTTGGTGTAGGCCATGAGACCCAGAGTATAGGACTCTAGAAAAGATAGAGTAGAAAATAAGAGTTTAAGAAATGAGAGATAATATGTTTCTAGTTTTAATTAGAGTTTAATGTTCGTTTCATATTTATGATGTTCAAGAATCTTTTGTAATATTCCAGTTCTTTAGCAATGTATATTTTAGAATACTCATTCCACTTACTCTAATGACTATTTTTCCCATTGCATGGTTGGGGACGTGATGTCCATAAGTTTTGGAACAATTCAAGAACAAAAGGACAAGTAAAGGACTAGGAGATTTCAAGCTTTCCTAGTGGGGTGCCATCTACTGTGACAATCTAGAGTTTAGACATCTTTTATTGTGTATAGTCTTGTTATCATGGTAGATTAGATGATTTGTTTTTATTTGTCAAACTATGTATGAATCAGTTTTCTAGTTATGCAAAGTGTTTCATTTTCTTTAATTGTAATGATCATCATGTTTGTGACACTCCCAGATGAAGAAAAAAAATATAGCTTCCGATCATGTGTTATAAAAATCTGGGTGTTACAATATGGTATCAGAGCAGTTTCGTAAATGGCCACTAGGCAAATATGATTCTCATTGTCACCCTAGGATAAAGATAAGATATTAGGGTTTAGGGATAGATTCCCATAGAATGATACAATAACCTAGAATGACTAAGAATTTTCATCTTAGAAAAATAGGATTGTTAGAGATAGATGTTTACCTACTCTAGGTCTCATGTTTCAACTTAACCCTAGATAATGGTGTTGCTTCTCCATTCTCAATGGTTATGGACAGCCAATTGAGAATTGAAGAGGAATGTCATAAGCACTAGACTTTGATAAACCTCTCATTTTGTATTGGTCTGTGTGGTATGGGACGCATGTATTAGTAGGTTAATGAGAGATAGCATGTCAGAATCCCACATCTCTGGGTATGTTCCTGATCACCACATATCTATAAATTTAGGAGTTACCTAAAGAACCTAAGATTAGACAACCATGTAAACCTAATGTTAGAAAGTCATGAGAAGGTTGAGGTAGATGCCCTAAGTATAGAGCCTAGTTTAGTTTCATAAACCCTAAATATGAGTTGAGCAATAAACCAAGGTAATAGATAATGCGTACATAAATATTTTATGAAAATACATTACATATCTCTTTTCATGCAAAATTTTGAACATGTGTACCTCAATATGTTAATTAGCAATAAATGAAGAGGTAAGCAAAACCCTAAGGTGGGTTGTATCCTACTGAAATTTCGAGGACAAAATTTATTTTAAGGTGGGTAGAATTGTAACATCCTTAACTTCATAACTAATGTAAGCCTTTAATGTGGGGTTTTCTAGTAAGTGTATGCCAAGGGACATAATGAACCTAACATGACTAGGTATGGTATTTAGTTCACAAATTTGTAATACAAGTAATCTGGTCAACCAATACATACATGATGGCTTAAATGTACACGATTGTAGTCAGGCGTAGATGAGTACGAATGAATTATTCTTGTAAACAATAATGTGACGAACATATATAATATGAAGACTTGATTTACTGGTTTGAGCTCTAGACCAACTTAGGTCTCATTATTAAGGAAGTAAAGCAATGGTGACCTAATGTATCATATAAAAGCTTCCATTGAGGTTATATTGATTCATGCTTTAGTTCCATAATTGAGAATAGATAACGAACCTTTTGAGAGATTTGGGAATGGTCTAGGGGCTCTAGAATCATATTCAATCGTGATTGAGCCAATTAAGATTTACACATGGGTCCTTGGAGTTCAACTATGAGGATTTAGCATTTCGTGTTCATAATAAATAATCAATGAAATTTTGATATATGTATAATTGATATACAAGATCAATGGAGAAAATTTAGATGTTTTTGATGTATATAGTGGCCTAGGTAATTAAATTAGTAATTATCATGTTTTATCTTAAAAGACATGTTTGAAGTGGTTGTACAGTTAATTTTGACCTAAAATATTTATCATGTATTTACAATAATAATCTTGTGTTTCTATCAAAATTTGGGATCAATTGGCGCTATGAACTAGGCTATTTAATTATTGCTTTCATTTGGACTTTAATCAAAAAGAAGAAGAAAAACAAAATAAAAAAGGGGGGCGACTCCCGTCCGTATCGGACCAGCCGTACCCTAGGAAACATGTGGTCGAACAGAGCCCCAAAAAAAGGGGGGTCGTGCCCTTGATCTCAAATGAGAGAGGCTATAAAGTTTTAGATTTCGGTTTTGGAGGAGCTAGTGATCTGATCCTAGGGTTTTGTTTGAAACCAAGAGCAAGAGGAAGATAGAGTGTGAAGTGGAGCCATGGTGGTGGTGGTAGGAAGAAACTGGATTTTTCATTCTTGTCCTTCTTGTAATTAGTGATGGTGTCGTACAAGTTGAGGGATCAGATGGTGTTAGGTGACGTTTGGTCACTAGCTATGACAAGCTAAGCGTTGAGATCGAGGTTGCTGAAGGCATATCATACATAGGCGACAGCCTGTGTAGGCAAAATAGGGGACCTTCCCCTCATTCGGGTACATGGGTGAACAAGAAGATTGTTCCTTATAGATATGTGACCCAGGAAGCAAGGGAAAAAGGGGTCGCTCGCCACAGTCCTTGGATTGTGAACCTACTATTGGGATCAATTCAACTTCATGTATATTAAAAAATTCATATCTTGAGATGTATAGCTCAGTTTGGGACAAACAAGATACCTACAGAAAGCTCATGATGAGTACTATCAATAACAATACTTCCATATTATGATTTTGATATATTATATTTATTAAATATAGTGTGTTCAAAACTATATGACTTTGAAGTTTGGTCAATTAAATAGAAAACGACTTTAGAAATTCATACAAATTTTATTGAATGTGTATATTGATATTCTTAACATGATTTCAAAGACTAATCTCTCTAATATGAAGTTTTATTGAGCTTTTTGATTTAAACCCTAATAAGGGTATTTTTGGTATTTCACCCATGATCTGATTATGAAATGACATGATATTTTAATACATGATCTTACTATATTATATGATTAATTTTCTCGAGATTTGATGGAGTTTCTTGTTTTATCATATTAGTACTTAATTTCGGACCTGAGTGGCCATTATCTAGAATAATGGATGATTATCTTGAGACAATAAGTGATATATATGCCTAATTAAGTCTGATATTATTTATCTAAATGGTTTTTAATTTGATTTCATAATAGATTCAAGTAAGATTAGTATATATGACTATGTTTGAGATTTTCTTCTTATATGATATATATGTTCATATTAGTGCATAAGACGATTTATCTCTTATTTGAGTATAAAGATAAATATTGATTATATAGTAAGAGTTTTGATTTAATTTCAAAGCCAGTATTTTATGAAGATTTTAGACTAAAGTTATGTATAGTCTAAATAAGATTCCTAATTTGTAGGGTTATAAGGTTAGTAAGATAGGTTTTTGAGATTTTGAAATAGAAAGAGGGAACATACACTTGGACTAATGGAACTATGATGACATCCAAGTTATTAAAGTTATGGAACTTGGAATCATGACTTCTTTAAAGATACCCTCAGTACAAGAGTTAAGTGGTTCATGCCCATGAGTATTCATATTTTAAGCTCAAAATGTTTACATTATACTTCATGGTTTATGTGGTTCAATGTTCTAAGATTTTTAATGTAACGGTATACAAGTAAGATCTTCGTCATACTTATATGATTACATAATTTCATTTACTCAAAATATTAAATAGAGATATGTTGCTCAAAATGGTTGTGACTCGTGTACCAGGTCCATGAGAGAGTTAAAGAGTCATGCTTCTATAAGATTTCATAGAAATGATTTAAATTGATGAATAAAGATTCAAGATGAGATAGCCATACTGAGCTGATGATTTGGGATACTTTTATTGAGCTTTAAAGTATAATTATGCAATTAGGATTTCTCATATTTTTAGATATAACGTGGTATTTTGATTTCAATTAGAAATGTTTGATTAAGATGTCTTATATATGTAGAAAATCTAAGAGCTAATAAGTTAATCATATTTCTTATAATGAGTAATATATATAAGCTAACTATAATGTGAAAAATATAAGTTTTGAACATATTAATATATGGTCCAATTTTTAGAATAGAGATACTATTGGGATCAGAATAAATTGTAAAATTAGTTTAGAATAATATTATAAGATGATGATGCATTAAGATATGACGAAGTTGTAAGACAATATTTTATAAGATTTCTATTTTGATATTTTAGGTTTAATATGTAAGTTCAAATGCAAATATTAAGGTTTAAGGTAATATCTAATTTAATAAAAAGGATTGAGCCATCTTGTCAGAATTCATATTCTACGCATGTTATACTTAAGATACTTTCATAAACTTGACTTAAGCTACTTGGTATACTTAGTATTTCTATATTCATTTCAGATCCTTTCTCCTGAGATATTAGACTCATTTATCACATAATTGGTATAAACAAAGTAAGTTTACCAATTTAGAGTTTTGGAATAAACTTTACTGAAGTAATCAAAATACCAGATTTCGATTCAAACTTAAATTACTCAGTGCTTGAGTAGTCAGATATTGAATAAAGATACATGCTAAGGGTTATAGACCCAAACTCTATTATGTTTTAATTTAAGATACATATTCAAATTCAGTAATAGATTCAGTTCAAAATTTAAGAGCAGAGATTCAGATTCTGAATTCAGTACATGTTCAATACTCAGTGTTAGATAACTTTAGATTTAGAGTTTAGTAAGACTAACATAATTAATTCAAAACTGTCACATGTTACATTGTATACTAAGTCCTCACTAGAGAGTCCCATGAGGATTCAGAGGGCAAACTACGCTAGACACTTCGGGTGTCACAGAGGGCATTTATGCCAACAGAAGGTGTGTTCACCATAGAGGAAACTTCAGTTTCGATAGATGATGACTTATTGTATAGTGGTGGCCACAAATAGATGAAAATCATAAGTAAAAGATACTTAAGATTAGAGCATATCTGTAATCTCATCCACGAGTGTGATGAGAGGAATTTAGATAAGATTTTTATGATCCATACACTTTGGTGTAGGCCATGAGACCTAGAGTATAGGTCTCCAGAAAAGATAGATTAGAAAATAAGAGTTCCAGAAATGAGAGAAAATATGTTTCTAGATTTAATCAGAGTTTAATGTTTGTTTCATATTTATGATGTTAAAAAATCTTTTGTAATATTCTAGTTCTTTAGCAATGTATATTTTAGAATACTCATGACACTTACTCTAATGACTTTTTTTCCCAATGCATGGCTGGGGACGCAATGTCCGCAGGTTTTGGAACAATTGAAGAACAAAAGGACAAGAAAAGGACTAGGAGATTTCAAGCTTGCCTAGTGGGGTGCCATCTACCGCAACAATCCAGAGTTTAGACATCTTTATTATGTATAGTCTTGTTATCATGGTAGATTAGATGATTTGTTTTTCTTTGTCAAACTATGTATGAATCCGTTTTCTAGTTACGCAAATTGTTTCATTTTTCTTAATTGCAATGATCATCATGTTTGTGACACTCCCAGATGAAGAAAAAAAATATAGCTTCCGCTCATGTGTTATAAAAATCTGGGTGTTACAAGTAAAAACCTTAGATAAATCACCTATGAAGTCCTTGATTTGTGCTCTATAATGAGTCACCATCTAACCCTAGACATCCCTGAATTAACAACACAAAAAGTTCCATTGAGAGTAGGGTAAAACCCACAATCGACTGTTCAGTTGAAATAAGCCATCCATTGTCAACAAGTAAGCTCCTTAAGTTGATCATATAAAGGAAACCATATAAATCCCATTATTAGGACCAACATATTACATTATCCATCATTCCACTTTATTGGAGGAATAAACATTAGATCTTGACCATTGGGTCAAGTTCATATATTAAAACAATCAATTACAGTATAAGTTCGACCATTGCATCAAGTGACCCAAGAAACTATTGGTCTAAGGCTTAATTGATGCTAAAACTATATTATTAACTCACCACAAATTGTAGAGACCTGATCCACCATCATTAGTGATCATTAAATCACTATAGGTTGTTAAATCAACACTATATTCATTAATCAACATCAAATATTAAGCTAATGTCATCATTCATTAATAACATAAGTAGGGTACTTAATGGTTGATCGTTATACTTATAATTGATCCAAAACTTGACCTAAGGGAGTGACCATAGGTTTTCACCATCATTTGACACCCTTTATCACGACCATGAGTTGTTATGAAGACAACACCAAAGGGTTGTTGCAATGGTACCATCATCAGGTAATGGTTTATAGAAGAAAGCTACTTTAAACCCTAAAATTGACCATTGTTTGATAGGTGCTTAGCATAATAGGTTGTCAAAAAAACCTGATCCTAGTCATATAATACTTTAGGAATAATGTAAACATGATTACAGGTTCATATATAACTGAAATCAGAATAGGAAACGTTATAAAAATTGAAATCCTAGTCAAGCATAGCTTTTTAGTGCATGGATCATCATTTTCAAGCAAGAATATGACCTAGAATGCTTATGGTAAGCAATAAACGTGGAGCAAGTTATAAAATTGCCTCTAATGAGAAGATAAAACCCCACATAGAAGAAATCTCGAGAAGGTAGGGTAGAAAATCCAAGATTAAGCTATGAATTCATCCATCTAGCACCTTTCTTCATCAAATGAGCAAACCCTAAGCATAAGGAGCAAGAAAGGTAGGGTTTTAGAGATTTAGAGCAATTTCTACCATGGAAAAACAAGGTTACGACCTGGAGAAAGCTAGGAGGAAGTATAAAAAAGAAATAGACGGATTAAAGAAGGGAATTCTTACACTTTTAGGTCAAGATCACTAGAAGGAAGCTTTTTCAACCCTAAAATGAAGTCAATTTCAACCTTAGAGCCTTTCTCCGAGAAGATCCCCACTTTCTTCTTCCTTGGGCAGAAAAATTCGAATCTGAACAGAGGGATAAAAATTTTGGGAGAATAAGGGAGGTGGTGGAGAGAAAATGGCTCGTTTTGGTGCTTGGGGATAAGTATATGACACTTTAAGATAAAGAAAAGGAAAATGTTGAAGTTCTAGTATCTATCCAAGTGTCCATGGCCTTAATTTATTAAGAATATACAAGAACACACACAACCAGATCCCCCACCATGTGTATGGACCATATTATGTTTCCTTTTTAGAATTTCCTAGACAATAAAATAATTCATTAGTTGATAGCTACTAAAGGTAGCTCATCCGTGAAGGGGAAAACCCTAAATTACCCTTGGAGAAAACACCTTCAAACCAAGGTTTAAATAGGCACCCCATGGCTCAAAAAGCTCAAGAATGATGATATAATATCCAAGGAACATAATTCAAGTTATAAATTGCAAAGAAAACCTCTCAATTGGGTAAATTGCATAACCGTCCAAAATGCGCATACAATTGCATAACTTGCTCAAACGATGTCATAATTGGACCAAATTTGAAACATAAGTTTGTATTATGATTTCAAAGCATATAACAAGGTTATATTAGGGTTATAAGAATTCAATTATGATAATTAAGCTCATTCAACTCATTAAGTTAGTTTAGGGGCCTTACAACTATAAACCCCTAACAGGGATTTCGCCCCTGAAATCCAAGGTAAACAAACATGGATACTTACTATGCACCTCATTCTATTACCTTCACATGGTTACTTGCATATCATGGTGATTTCACATCATTCATACATATCTCATCTTGGTTCAACACAAAAACCCCCGCATAAGAAGACATTTGCAAATATGGAACATAGAAACTTGTTGTGCCACCTGTACAAATCTAATAGTAACTTTAAGATTTGGGACTGAATTTTTATATTGAACTATTCTATATGTTGTATCACATATCACTCAGAGGATACACTCACTGGATCTTACCAAACATAAACCATCAAGTATCTATTATCATATGCAACTTTACAAGGTTTCATCTCTATGCTCCTTTAATGGTTGTTGTAATCAACAACTCAATCAACCATGTAGGCACCCCTAGTTTTGAAGAAATTATGAGGAATATGTTTTTATAGGATTCTCCAATCATATCAATGGTGGACTGACCATCTATTTGGTTGAAGAATCATACACTTGTATATAATTGTTAACAAATATAACTTCCTGATTGACCTTGTTAGGGGTGGATCAACGACATTGTCTTCATCTTATTAGGACTCACATAACATACTTAATAGAGGTATCATAACTCTTAGAGGATACTCTAGTCAACCCCCAACTCACTCTTGTTCAACTTGTCTCATAGCTATTGCTACTTCGGCAATCCTAAGGTTTTTGAAGAAATATTGATCATATTTTTTACCATATTTGAAATAGTTAGACATGTCATCATTCAAAGCTTGTTATAACTTGTATGACATGTCTGGAACACTCTGTTCCTCATATTCATAAATTTTATTTGTACATTGGTTAGTCTATAGGACATAACTGTAAACTCATCATAGTCATGTGAATTATGTCATCCAATCTAAATCTTATGCATTGATATTTGATCATAGGTTTATCTTAAAGGAGCATGGTATCCATATCTATAGACCAATAAACCTTCATCCTTGATAGTGGTCTTATCCACCTATCACTAAACCATACACAACATTATAGAATCACTTTCTTTTTCCTTCCTAACAACATTTAAAGGGTCATCATCAACTCTCTCTCTAAGGAAGAGGAATACTTGGAGTGTTCATTTAATAAACATCTCCAATATTAACATACTTCCCATACTATTGACACATCTTGGATACTGGGATTCATTACCTTGGTATCCACCTCATGTTCTATAAGGAACACACATCCTTATCTCATCTACTTTTACCAACATAATAAATTTTAAAACATATAAGAGGAGTCTCCCAAATTATTGGAAGGCTCAAAAGTAAACTCATCACAAACTTTATGATCTTGGAACCATAGTCCAAGCAACTTATGCTATAATAATTGATCCACCTTCATGTTTGTAGTGAATCCACACGTACCAAGTGGAAATGATCCACTTGAAATTTGTTCCCTAGAAAGGAAAGACACAAAGGGAAACACACTTCCTATACCATATTAGTATTTTTCAAGGGTCACTAGCAAAAAGGTAACCAATTCTATTTTCATTATGCAGGTTACAACTTCTTATGTATCATTTAACCTTTTTCATTTTGGGTTCCGTGCCATTAGCATAGGAATCATCATGATTAACATATCTCATTACTCCATCCTTGATGACTATTTATCATACTTGGGAATGTTCTCTTATTTTATTATATTTTTCCACCACTTATCAACAAGTAAATCATCATATTCTTCATTTTCTTCATTAAACATGGATCTTCTCTTAATTTCTTTCACATGCCATGCTGATTTTTCATTAACACTTTCTTACACACATAGGTTGGTCTGAGATTAACTCAGGTTCCACCTTATTTCTTTGTCATTGTTCTCATTTATCTTCTCATTTTATACTTATCATTGGAGTTATCTCCAACTTATGTGGATTTCATACCTTGAATCACTTTATAAGCATAGACTTATCTATCTTTTACTTTATTATCTTCATGAATCACATCTTCAAGAACTCCTCTTTTTCTTATTTGTATTTAGATTTAGATACCATGGTGTTGTATCTTTCTCTTATAGTTACCAAACATTCAAGTTTTGATAGATAATGATGCAATTCTCATCTTCTTTAAGGTAGGATTGAGATATTCACACCATGATTTCTTATCCATTATGCTCTTTAGATTGTTTCAAAATGACTACTTGATCATAGTAATCAGAAAGATAAAAATCTAAGAGTTCCATACTTACCTTTCTTCAATAATTGAATACCTGGCCAGGGCACCCAAATACTGAGATTAGGCGGTATGCATAATTTTTTTGTGTCATATTCTTAACTTAGACGTCATTCTAGTCTTAAGTCCTAGTGTCCCTGTAGATTCAGTGAACCTAAATCTCTGATACTAACCTGTGAAAACCTGTTACACTAAATGAGATTACTCAAAACATAAAACAGAATCAATTACTAATTAATCACATACCCAAAAATATGGGTAAATTAAAATTGATTTCAGTGTTAGCACCCACACATAAACATTTGCATAAGATCCCAAATTCTTTCTTATATCCATACTATACCCATAACTTGATACAAATTGATCTATCACCTTGGCCACAACATATATACACAGGAGAACAATATTCATATATGTCACACAAATAAGCATTAACATGCTAACAAAATCCCAATTCATTTGAAACACCATATACAAACTTTTCCTTCCCAGACGTGAGAGTACAGGGACAACTCCAGGACACACTAGATGTCTAATCAACTTTCTTAAAGATTCATTACTATATCTCCTCTTTGATGCCACATGTTTGTTTTTGTCACTTCTGATTACCTAAAAAAAAGTGACGAACCACAAGGGTGAGACCCAGTCCCAGCAAATGATATAACCTCCAATAACATTTATTGATTAGAACATTTTTATGTAATTAAATAGTTAAGCAAATTAATTAGATATAACAAATAAGCTCAGCATCACTGATGATTATCAAAATACACAAGGGAGCAGATAATAACTATCATCATTAGCCAGACTATCATCCTTTATCTTGTTGATAGCATAAGCAATTCAGTAGCATATGCATATCTAGCATCATGAGCAAGTCTAGTAACATAGCATCTCTATCATTATGAATATGTCCATCCACATTAGAATAGATAACAACATTAGCATGTCTAATATGTTGAATATATCAAAATCATAAAAAGAGCTAACACCATAAGCATAATTATTTGGATAAGCAGGATCAACAATATATGCATCTCTAGTTACAAAGGCATGGCTACCATGCTAAACATAACTAACAACATGAGATAGCTAGCATCATGATTATAATCAGCAGCGATCGTATAGTTATCAACATAATCATGGCTACTGTATGTAGGCATCTACATTCTTAAGAATATCCACAACATAAGTATATCTACTATCTCTTAATTTCACTAAGCATCATCTTTATATAAAGAGAACAAACAAGGGTTATCATCCAATGTGAAGCGTCATGTATAACCCTAAACAGATATGTTATATGACTATATTACATATTTTATTATGCCCTGAGGAAATTGAGGATACCACTCAAGAACCAACTGGCTACTGCTAAGTCAAAATCAGTGTCGTACAAGATCTAGGAAGAGTCAGACTCCTAAGATCTTCTCCTCCCTCGGTCAGTATGGGTCCACCACAACGACACATAAGGTCAAGCTGCTAACAACCTAGTTCATCCTTGGTACAGGTCACAACACTAGTGAAAGGAGGTGGGTACGCATACCCTACCATCTGAGGTACAACCGCAGTTGTCCTCCAATCTTGTCACATATATAATCATCAAGACATGATCACAGCCGTTCTCAATCACATGAGATGTATGAGGCATGACCATAGCCAACCTCTACAATCTGCATTGTAGATGACAAGGATAGATCCTGAACTTGCCACCCCTACATACTCAACAGTATGTGCTCTGAGTTTCCCTTAGGAATACTCATTTCACCATCTGGCAAATTCTGACACTCAGATGGATCTATGGCATAGGGCGCTACATGATTAGACTTTCACTTGATTAGTTATGCCAATTGGGTGAATTAAGGCTGCATCAAACAAGTGGACATACAAACCCTAGTTCACTTCTATCAAGCCTATAAATATCACAACTTTGAAAAGATATAAAATGTGTGAATGATTATTTCTCATCTCATCATCACATGGTACTATTCACTTTACATTCATGAGACCACACTTTTCATCAAACTATCACAAGATAATAATCTTTTTTACAATATCATAGGATATCAACCCTTATCAACTTAAGAGGATTACATCTCATTCAGGGCTAAATCATGTCGAAAGGTCATTAAGACCATCATACTATCACAGGATATAAATCATTTTCACAATATCATAGGGTATTAACCCTTATCAACACAAGAGGATTACACCTCATTAAGGGTTCAACCATGCCCAAAGTTCATTATGACCATCATATTATTCCCTGCAAGATCATCATTATCTTTGCATGCCTTATAACAAGGCTCAACAACATCACTTATATATAATACACCAGATCATCACAATATTGCATTAATGAACTAGGTTATATTCATAAACAATCATAGCAGGGTTATATTAACATTAAGAACATTCATCTAGATATGAGTAACTCTCATCACTTTCGTAATGCACATGTTTAGCATAAGAAAGTATCAACCATGTGGCTATGATAACCAACATGTAACATACTGTAACATACTGAATCTTAGGGTCTTCCCTACAATTTACCCATATTCTATATTTTCATTTCTTTCAAGTCCTTTTGGACTAATTTCATAAATTTCCCTTCTTTTATATTCTTTTTGGACTCCTTGTGCAATTTGAGCACAATTCAACGTTGAAATTACCTTTTTTCCATCATTTATATAAATGGAGGGGTGTTTGCACAAATAACCCACTTAAGGTAATAATTAAGGACTAATAATGCAAAATCGAGTTTTATGTGAGAATATAAGTAGATAATATTAATTTGGAGCTTTTTGGATAAATATATTAGCAATAATGTGTATTTGAGTGTTTAATGAGAGTATTTCCCCTTTTTCCTTCTCTCTCCTACAAAATGATAATAATATATCCAAATAGAATATAATGGTGAGATTTTGCTTTTAAAGTTAATAATGGTTGGTATCTCAAATTTCACTCATATAATCCATTAAAAGAAGTCTTTTCATATAACTCATTCATTTTAATATATGAATAAACACTTTAATCAGCAATAAGGTTCTCCAACTCCGGGCCGATAGCCGCTCCGCTTGAGGTCTCGTGACTCAAGGGGTGACTACGGTTTCCCGCACGCGAAGCCTCCGGCCGGGGGGAGGTGGTCCGGCAGCTTGGGTGCACCGCCCTGCTTACCCCTAGGTCGCCTCTGTGCCTGCATCAACGGGGCCTCTGTCCTCTGGTGCCTCATCGTCGTGCTTCCCTTTCTGCCCTAGTCCCCTTTCTGCGACGGCTGCAACGAGTTCCAGATCTGACTGGCGCCGAAGCTGGGGTGGAGGAAACAATCTGTCAGAGGTGGATCCAGTCACTGGTGGAGATCGTCTGGGTGATCTGGGACCGGCGTGCGACCTCCCCTTGGCCACAACCCCTTTTATTGCGGGAGTGTCTCCCCTCTTTTTCTCGCTTGGGTGCTAGTTTCTGGCAGGCTATCTACCCTGTTCTGCCGTATATCGACGTTGTTTCTTCCTTTCAATAAGGATTGTTACTCCTTCCTTTGTGAAGGCGGTGGTTTTTCTAGGGTTTCCCCCGGTAATTCAACCATAGTACAACTATCTCATCTTTGCTCTGGATTGATTTCATTACTCAGTTGTATGTATTCATTTGAGTTGATATACGATCAGAATACCATCTTATTCCAGATCCTCTACCACTACTTAACGCTCAGGTTGAAGGAATTCTTCAAAAAAAGCTGCTTAAGACAGCCTCAAAGAAGAAGAATCAATGCATAAATGTCTCTCTCTCGTTCCAATATGAGTTGTAGTGCCCTAGGGTTACTGAACGTGACATTTGTATGTTCTATTTGTATAGTTCTCCCCATTTCTAGATGCAATATGGCTAACAAGTAATGAATCGATCCTTTTGCTCTCAAAAAAAAAATAATGATAAATATATTTATTATGGGCCATATTATGTATAAAATGAGAAAGTAATTCCATAGCATTATTCTAGACTTTAATGTGAGCTAATGGTTCAAATTTGGTGGCTTTTGGAGTTGATTTGACCCCTCAAAACTATTTTATACGCTTTTAATATAGTGTAAATTGAAATGGTGAATAATAACCCACCTTCATACCTCACTCATATTAGGGACTTAAGCTTGAAAATACATGCTATTAGTGAATGGAGGACTCTTGGACTCCAAATCTCAAATTTGGGAACCACGAGTTGCTTATAAAAGCAACACATAATTATTTGCCCAAACATTATATTAATATATGCATTAATAATCAAAATAATTATTGGAGGCCAAAGGTTGGGTGAAACGAAAATATAATTATATAGTATGAATCTAGACGTCATTAGTAACATGGGGTTAAAATTTTAAGTTAATCAGAGCTCGTTTAACCTTCCAAATGCATTAAACAAGTTTTTAATATAGTGTGACTTAATAGCAATCGATATATCATTCATTTGCATCATTTAAGCCTAAGTCAATCCTTAATAAGGTGTCATGCGCACTGGACCATAATGGTCCGAGATCTGACGGCTCCTCTTTGATTTGGATCACATCTAAGGGTAGACCGATCATCTTCTACCTTCAGTTAAACGAAGCATCAACAGAGCAGTCGTGGATCGCTTCCCCTCCTTCTTTCTCCCCCGTTTCTCCACCAAATCGAGTGATTTCTTTGGCTTTGAATTCATAGTGACCAAACCTTTCATTTGATCCATTGTTTACCCATTGTGGTGGCCTAGAAACCAAATGCCTAAACCGATGTCCGAAGCTCTCTCACAGCCACCTAGGCTAGGCCAAAGGACACCTCCACACCTATAAATAACTCCCCACACAGTTGCGTCAGCCACCTAGCAACCTACCAATCCCATCAATTTTGTCCTAGAACGTGAGTGTTGCTGGCGACGAGGAGCTTTTCCAGTTGTGCTTGCGGCGCCACTCCCTGGAGCTAGAGTGCTCGTGCATCGAAATTTATTGGCTAGGTGAGTTCGTCATTCAATTCCCTTCGTTTCGAGTACTTGTACGACCAATTTGGTTAAGAAACGCAAAAACGCCCAAGTTCCCAAGATACACCTCGTTGCCATGGCTGCGCCCGACCTTGAAGAAGCTCGTGTGGCTTTTTACCTTTTTGCCACCGCGTGCCCTCTTTTCCTGATCCTCTAGCCAGGGGCAGTTTCGGAATCCGAAACCTTGTTTTTTTGACCCATTTAGCAATTAATTGGTCAGTTTTGTTTAATTCGTAGTAAATCGTTCGTTTATTGGAAAAATATAAATAAATACTTGTTTGAAAGCTAAAATCATGTAGAATCTGAATTTTCAAGTTTTGAACCCGTTTTCCATTCCAACACTGATAATTAATTCAAAGCCTAATTTAAATGTATAAAGTGTTATAAAATGATTATAATAGTGTTTTAACTCTATTTTTGGTAAATAAATATGTTTAATCGATTAAAATAATATTAGGAATCATTTGGCCCTATTTCTAGACCCAAAATCCAAAGTTTTAATCCATGGTTTATAAACGTGGACATTTTACACTTGAAGTACCTTTAAGTAACCTAATACATGTGTAATGCTTGCAACTAGAGAAATCTGGAATTGGATACAATCGGACTGGTGAATGTGATGGTAATGAATGAAAATTAAGGTATGTGACACCTATTTATGTATGTGACCCCTATGTATGTGAAAACCTATTGGTGTATGTGAAGCCTATTTGGTATGTGATTCCTATTATATGTGGAATGTATATTGTGCAATCAACCTACTCTTTAGTTGGGCTCTTATCTAACCCTACCTCACTATTGTGCTAGCCTTATTATCCTTATAAATGTCTTTATTTGGATCTTTAATATGTGATGCTTCTATTGTCTGTGTGGCTCATTTAATTGTAACTCTTAAATCTTGCTATGGCCAATGTTTGGCTCATCCATTTATTGAGATTGTTTATTTGGGTTTTATTCCCATTTTGTAATGTTGCAATCTTGTTATACTTCTTAATGCTGCCAAGTGACTATTATGCATGATGTATTTTAGGCCAAATGACAATGTAGTGTACATGAGTACAAACCACCCATAGGGCACTGAGGTTTTAGTCCTCCTGTCGGGCACTGGGGTTTTAGTCCCCCTGCCATTTTATATTAGGCACTGGGGTTTTAGTCCCCCAACCAATTTATATAGGCACTACGGTTTTAGTCCCCCTGCCACTGGTGAGGTTCGGTAGGTGCCTCACCCTACATTGAGATGACTTTGTGTCTAAATATATTCATGCTATGTGATTGTTATTGTGGTGATTGATTATGGAAGTTCTCTATTTCTTATTTGAAAATTTGTCTCATTCTCTTAAAATCTTATAGCATAGAGAATCTTTTATTATGCAAAGTTGTTGCCTATTACTTGTCCTATTCCTTTTGATTGACACATACTTTTATCTTTCTCTTGCTGCATGACCCCAACCATCCAGGCTAGGATCAGAGTGCACATGCAAGCTTGGTGAACCTAAGGCTAAGGATAAGACAAGAAGAAAAGGAACATATAGCTTGCATGTTCATAGTTGCCTTTATATATTAAGTTGTTTTGTTTGGAGACAATATTGGCTTAGTCTAAGTCTTCCTCTACCTAAATCCTATGCTTGTATAAAGTTTTACTCCCATTTGGGAAATTTTTATAATGTACTCTTTATACATTTTGAATAAAGTCAAGTTTTATTTCTTCCACTGCCACAAATTTGGTGTTTTTGTTTATCATGTTTAATAGTAGATACTTGGTCATTACAGCTTGGTATCAGAGCATCAAGGTAGTCATATTCTTGACTATTTCAAATTGTCTCCTAGATAGAACCCTTACCATATATAGTTCCTTTAGTAAGTTTTTCACCTTATAGTTGACCTTTAATGAAAGTTTGATTTAAGATTATAATAATTTCATAATTAAAAATAAAATTTGTCAACTTTTTTGGTGAATTGTCTATTGAGAAGCTACTAGAGCAAGAAGTTGAAAGTGATGGTGTCTAGAAAGGGTCACAGCTTGGGGGCTGCCAATATTTTCCTCCGCCCCACTAGCTTGGTAACAAGGACTCCTGAGCTCATATGACCTGGTCTGGCCTGATCTGATACAGACATCTCAAAATAGTCTATCTTTGGGCATGTTGCCTAATTGTTGAATACCTTAGGAAAACCATAAGTGATGATTTGATCTCTTACACAAAAATCGTCCTCAAATACCTTATACTCCTATGTTTAGGGTTTAGTGTACCCTATGTTACACCCTGAAGCTTGGTTAGTAAATCCTTTTAGTGTTGAGTTTTATGTACCCTTTTACCCTTATCTTAGTTTGACTTAGTTGACCCTTTTTAAGGGTCGGAGTGAGGGTAATGGTGTTGGTACCCTATTTGGTTTTGCAAATCTGATTTCTAGGACGAAACCCTTTTTAGGGGGATGGAATTCCAATTAAAAGCAAAATCAAATACCTTTAGAATTAGAAACCCTATATATGTGGACTTATGTACATAATAACTTATGTGAACAATAATTTACCAAACACATTATACTTGTAATTCAACTTGTTTGTTTATACACACGTGAATATGTAGTAAGTCATATAGGAATAATTCTTGTGCTTGAACCATAATATATTCTTGATACAAATAATAACGAGTTACTCATTACTAATTGTGAATATACATAATGTTGACTATGCCACCCTAATGGTAAAATGTGTATGGATAATGCACCCTAAGGATTCTTTAACATGTAATGATCATGTTGACCTAAACCCAAATATGTAATCATCTAGCCTTGACAACATATACATATATATACCCTTAATGCCTTTCATGATACATTAGTGACATTAGGTGTCATCATCACATAATATACCTTGATACATATAAATGGATTACAGTCACGAAATTATCAATATATGTAAGGTATATCACCTTGTTATCTAATGAACACCTCATCATAACTTGATATATGAATTAATTCATTAATATTTAATGTGTTGCATCCTATTCACTAAAATTCATATAATGACTCAAACATGATAATGAATAATTGGATTCACATAAATATTCATAAATGCCTAACGTGAAGTAAAATATGTATAATTTATAATATGAAGTCTAATGGAAGACAATGCTTAATGATGTCATTAATATGAGTATGAAAGATGATATGACAATGTGTAATATGAACATTATTTGGAATTATTATATGCTTAATAACTTGTTGGATAATATTAAATTTTTCTACAAAATAATTTTTGATAATTCTACGAGATAGTTTTAAGAGGATAATGGAAAATGAATTCATGTTATTAAGGTTTTTGACCTAATACATTAATTAATGTTGAAATTGCTTAGTAAACCATAATTGGCTTAAAACCCTTGATGAGGGAAATACACATGATATAACATTGAGATGTAATTATTTTGAATAAAATGTGGCACAAGTGATAGTATAATAAATATGATACCTCTTCATGATGGAGATTATGCTAATAAGGCAAAAATGTTTATTTGAGTTTGATAAAAGGCTATAGGTTTTGTGGAAACCTTAGTAGCACCTGTCTTATGTAGATTTTGTGTTGTACCCTATATTAAGGGTTATAACCTAGTGTTTAAGGTTGGGAAGTTGCACACTCACCCTCTCTTTTCCCTTTTTGTGATTTCGGTGACGAAATCCTCTTTAAGGGATGGTGTGCTGTAACATACTGAATCTCAGGGTCTTCCCTACAATTTACCCATATTCTATCTTTTCATTTCTTTCAAGTCCTTTTGGACTAATTTCATAAATTTCCCTTCTTTTATATTATTTTTGGACTCCTTGTGCAATTTGAGCACAATTTAAGGTTGAAATTACCTTTGTTCCCTCATTTATATAATTGGAGGGGTGTTTGCACAAATAACCCACTTAAGGTAATAATTAAGGACTAATAATGCAAAATGGAGTTTTATATGAGAATATAAGTAGATAATATTAATTTGGAGCTTTTTGGATAAATATATTTGTAATAATGTGTATTTGAGTGTTTAATGAGAGTATTTCTCCTTTTCCTTCTCTCTCCTCAAAAATGATAATAATATATTAAAATAGAATATAATGGTGAGATTTTTCTTTTAAAGTTAATCATGGTTGGATATCTCGAATTTCACTCATATAATCCATTAAAAGAAGTCTTTTCATATAATTCATTCATTTTAATATATTAATCTACACTTTAATGAGAAATATATTTATCAAGGGCTATATTATGTATAAAACGAGAAAGTAATTGCATAGCATTGTTCTAGACTTTAATGTGAGATAATGGTTCAAATTTTTTGGCTTTTGGAGTTGATTTGACCCCACAAAACTATTTTATACGTTTTTAATATAGTGTAAATTAAAATGGTGAATAATAACCCACCTTCATACCTCAATCATATTATAGACTAATTAAGCTTGAAAATACATGCTATTAGTGAATGGAGGACTCTTGGACTCCAAATCTCAATTTGGGAACCAAGCGTTTCTTATAAAAGCAACACATATTTATTTGCCCAAGCATTATATTAATATATGCTTTAATAATCAAAATAGTTATTAGAGGCCAAAGGTTGGGTGCAACGAAAATCTAATTATACAACATGAATCTATACGTCATTAGCAACCTGGGGTTAAAATTAGATGTTAATTAGATCTCGTTTGACCTTCCAAATGCATTAAACAAGTTTTTAATATAATGTGACTTAATAGCAATCGATATATCATTCATTTGCATCATTTAAGCCTAAGTGAAGCATTAATAAGGTGTCACACGCACTGGACCATGAAGGTCCGAGATCTGATGGCTCCTCTTCGATCTGGATCACATCCAAGGGTAGACGGATCATCTTCTACCTTCAGTTAAACAAAGCAGCAACTGAGCAGCCATGGCTCGCTTCTCGTCCTTCTTTCTCCCCCGTTTCTCCACCAAATCGAGTGATTTTTTCGGCTTTGAATTCGTAGTGACCTGACCTTTCATTTGATCCCTTGTTTACCCGTTATGGTGGCCTAGAAACCAAATGCCTAAACCGACGGCCACAGCTCTCTCACGGCCACCTCGGCTAGGCCAAAGGAGACCTCCACACCTATAAATAACTCCCCACACAGTTGCGTCGGCCACCTAGCAACGTACCAATCCCATCAATTTTGTCCGAGAATGTGTGTGTACCTGGCGACAAGGAGCTTTTCCAGCTATTCTTGTGGCGCCTCTCCCTGGAGCCAGAGTGCTCGTGCATCGAAATTTATTGGCTAGGTGAGTTCGTCATTCAATTCCCTTCGTTGTGAGTACTTGTACGACCGATTTGGTTGAGAAACGCAAAACGGCCCAAGTTCCCAAGATACACCTCGGCACCATGGCTGCGCCCGAGTTTGAAGAAGCTCGGGTGTCTTTTTACCTTTTTGCCCCTGCACATCCTCTTTTCCTGATCCTCTCTCCAGGGGCAATTTCGTCATCCGAAACATTGTGTTTTTGACCCATTTAGCAATTAATTGGTCAGTTTTGTTTAATTCGTAGTAAATCACACAGTTATCGGAAAAATATAAATAAATACTTGTTGGAAAGCTAAAATCGTGCAAAATCCAAATTTTCAAGTTTTCAACCATGTTTTCCATATCAAACCTGATAATTAATTCAAACCCTAATTTAAATGTATAAAGTGTTATAAAATGATTATAATAGTGTTTTAACTGTATTTTTGGTAAATAAATATGTTTTATCAATCATAATAATATTAGGAATCATTTGGACCTATTTCTAGAGCTAAAATCCAAAGTTTTAATCCATGGTTTATAAATGTGGTCATTTTACACTTGAAGTACCTTTAAGTAACCTAATACATGTATAATGCTTGCAACTAGGGTTATATGGAATTGGATTCAATCAGACTGGTGAATGTGCTGGTAATGAATGAAAACTAAGGTATGTAACACCTATTTATGTATGTGACCCCTATGTATGGGAAAACCTATTGGTGTGTGTGAATCCTATTTGGTATGTGATTCCTATTATATGTGGAATGTATATTGTGCAATCAACCTACTCTTCAGTTGTGCACTTATCCAACCCTACCTCACTATTGTGATAGCCTTGTTATCCTTATAAATGTCTTTATTTGGCTCTTTACTATGTGATGCTTCTATTGCCTATGTTGCTCATTTAATTGTAACTCTTAAATCTTGCTATGGCCAATGTTTGGCTCATCCATTTATTGAGATTATTTATTTTGGTTTTATTCCCATTTTGCAATATTGCAATCTTGTTAGACTTCTCAATACTTCCAAGTGACTATTAAGCATGATGTATTTTAGGCCAAATGACAATGTAGTGTACATGAGTACAAACCACCTATAAGGCACTGAGGTTTTAGTCCTCCTTCCGGGCACTGGGTTTTTTCTCCCCCTACCACTGGTGAGGTCCATTAGGTGCCTCACCCTACATTGAGATGACTTTGTGTCTTAATATATTCATGCTATGTGATTGTTATTGTGGTGATTGATTATGGCAGTTCTCTATTTCTTATTTGAATATTTGTCTCATTCTCTTAAAATATTTTAGCATAGAGAATCTTTTGTTATGCAATCTTGTGGACTACTACTTGTCCTATTCCTTTTGATTGACACATACTTTTATCTTTCTCTTACTGGATGACCCCAACCATCCAGGCTGGGATTAGAGTGCGTATGGAAGCTTGGTGAACCTAAGGCTAAGGATAAGACAAGAAGAAAAGGAACATATAGCTTGCATGTTCATAGTTGCCTTTATATATTAAGTTGTTTTGTTTGGAGACAATATTGGATTAGTCTAAGTCTTCCTCTACCTAGATCCTATGCTTGTATAAAGTTGTACTCCCATTTGGGAAATTTTTATAATGTACTCTTTATACATTTTGAATAAAGTCAAGTTTTATTTCTTCTGCTTCCACACATTTGGTGTTTTTGTTTATCATGTTTAATAGTAGAGACTTGGTCTTTACAGCTTGGTATCAAAGCATCAAGGTAGTCAGATTCTTGACTAATTCAAATTGTCTCCTAGATAGAACGCTTACCATATAGTTCCTTTAGTAAGTTTTTCACCTTAGAGTTGACCTTTAATGAATGTTTGATTTAGGATCATAATAATTTCATAATTACAAATAAAAATTTTCAACTTTTTTGGTGAATTGTCTATTGAGAAGCTACTAGAGCAAGAAGTTGAAAGTGATGGTGTCTAGAAAGGGTCAGAGCTTGGGGGATGGAAATATTTTCCTCCACCCCACTAGCTTGGTAACGAGGACTCCTGAGCTCATATGACCTGGCCTGGCCTCATCTGATACAGACATCTTGAAATAGTCTATCTTTGGGCATGTTGCCTAATTGTGGAATACCTTAAGAAAACCATAAGTGCTGATTTGATCTCTTACACAAAAATCATCCTTAAATACCTTATACTCCTATGTTTAGGGTTTAGTGTACCTTATGTTACACCCTGAAGCTGGGTTAGTAAATACTTTTAGTGTTGAGTTTTATGTACCCTTTTACCCTTAACTTAGTTTGACTTAGTTGACCCTTTTTAAGGGGTGGAGTGAGGGTAATGGTGTTGTTACCCTATTTGGTTTTACAAATCTGATTTCGAGGATGAAATCCCTTTTTAGGGGGGATGGAATCCCAATTAAAAGCAAAATCAAATACCTTTAGAGTTAGACACCCTATCTATGTGGACTTATGTACATAATATCTTATGTGAACAAGAATTTACCAAACACATTATACTTGTAATTCAACTTGTTTGTTTATACACACGTGAATATGTAGTAAGTAATATTGGAATAATTCTTGTGCTTGAACCATAATATATTCTTGATACAAATAATAACGAGTTATTCATTACTAATTGTGAATATACATAATGTTGACTATGCCACCCTAATGGTAAAATGTGTATGGATAATGCACCCTAAGGATGCTTTAACATGTAATGATCATGTTGACCTAAACCCTAATATGTAATCTTGTGGCCTTGACAACATATACATATGCATACGCTTAATGACTTTCATGATACATTAGTGAAATTAGGTGTCATCATCACATAATATACCTTGATACATATAAATGGATTATAGTCACTAAATTATCAATATATGTCAGGTATATCACCTATTTCTCTAATGAACACCTCATCATAACTTGATATATGAATTAATTCATTAATATTTAATGTGTTGCATCCTATTCACTAAAATGCATATAATGACTCAAACATGATAATGAATAATTGGATTCACATAAATATTCATAAATTCCTAATGTGAAGTAAAATATGTATAATTTATAATATGAAGTGTAATGGACGACAATGATTAATGATGTCACTAATATGAGTATGAAAGATGATATGACAATGTGCAATATGAACATTATTTGGAATTATTATAGGCTTAATAACTTGTTGGATAATATTAACGTTTTCTACAAAATAATTTGTGATAATTCTACATGATAGTTTTAAGAGGATAATGGAAAATGAATTCATGTTATTAAGGTTTTTGACCTAATACATTAGTTAATGTTGAAATGCCTTAGTAAACCCTAATTGGCTTAAAACCCTTGATGAGGGAAATACACATGATATAATATTGAGATGTAATTATTTTGAATAAAATGTGGCACAAGTGATAGTATAATAAATATGATACCTCTGCATGATGGAGATTATGCTAATAACGCAAAAATGTTAATTTGAGTTTGATAAAAGGCTATAGGTTTTTTGGAAACCTTAGTAGCACTTGTCTTATGTAGATTTTTTGTTGTACCCTAGATTAAGGGTTATAACCTAGTGTTTAAGGTTGTGAAGTTTCACACTCACCCTCTCTTTCCCCTTGTTGTGATTTTGGGGATGAAATCCTCTTTAAGGGGTGGTGTGTTGTAACATACTGAATCTCAGGGTCTTCCCTACAATTTACCCATATTCTATCTTTTCATTTCTTTCAAGTCCTTTTGGACTAATTTCTTAAATTTCCCTTCTTTTATATTCTTTTTGGACTCCTTGTGCAATTTGAGCACAATTCAAGGTTGAAATTACTTTTCTTCCTTCATTTATATAAATCGAGGGGTGTTTGCATAAATAACCCAATTAAGGTAAAAATTAAGGACTAATAATGCAAAATGGAGTTTTATTTGAGAATATAAGTAGATAATATTAATTTGGAGCTTTTTGGATAAATATATTAGCAATAATGTGCATTTGAGTGTTTAATGAGAGCATTTCCCCTTTTTCCTTCTCTCTCTTCAAAAATGATAATAATATATCAAAATAGAATATAATGGTGAGATTTTGCTTTTAAATTTAATAATGGTTGGATATCTCGAATTTCACTCATATAATCCATTAAAAGAAGTCTTTTCATATAACTCATTTATTTTAATATATTAATATACACTTTAATGAGAAATATATTTATTAAGGGCCATATTATGTATAAAACGATAACATAATTGCATAGAATTGTTCTAGACTTTAATGTGAGCTAATGGTTCAAATTTTGTGGCTTTTGGAGTTGATTTGACCCCTCAAAACTATTTTATATGCTTTTAATACAGTGTAAATTAAAATGGTGAATAATAACCCACCTTCATACCTCAATCATATTATGGACTAATTAAGCTTGAAAATACATGCTATTAGTGAATGGAGGACTCTTGGACTCCAAATATCGAATTTGGGAACTAAGGGTTGCTTATAAAAACAACACATAATTATTTGCCCAAGCATTATATTAATATATGCTTTAATAATAAAAATAATTATTGGAGGCCAAAGGTTGGGTGAAACGAAAATCTAATTATATAGCATGAATCTAGACGTCATTAGCAACTTGGGGTTAAAATTTGAGGTTAATTGGATCTCATTTGACCTTCCAAAATGCATTAAACAAGTTTTTATTATAGTGTGACTTAATAGCAATCGATATATCATTCATTTGCATCATTTAAGCCTAAGTCAAGCCTTAATAAGGTGTCACGCGCGCTGAACAATAATGGTTCGAGATCTGATGGCTCCTCTTAGATCTGGATCGCATCCAAGGGTAGACGGATCATCTTCTACCTTCAGTTAAACGAAGCAGCAGCTGAGTAGTCGTGGCTCACTTCCCCTCCTTTCTCCCCCATTTCTCCACCAAATCGAGTGATTTCTTCAGCTTTGAATTCCTAGTGACCTGACCATTCATTTGATCCCTTGTTTACCCATTGTGGTGGCCTAGAAACCAAATGCCTAAACCGATGGTCAAAGCTCTCTCACGGCCACCTCGGCTAGGCCAAAGGACACCTCCACACCTATAAATGACTCCCCACACAGTTGTGTCGGCCACCTAGCAACCTAAGAATCCCATCGATTTTGTCTGAGAACATGTGTGTAGCCGGTGACGAGGACCTTTTCCATCTGTGCTTGCAGTGCCTCTCCCCAGAGCTAGAATGCTCGTGCATTGAAATTTATTGGCTAGGTGAGTTCGTCTTTCAATTCCCTTCGTTTCGAGTACTTGTACGACCAATTTGGTTGAGAAACACAAAAATGCCCAAGTTCCCAAGATACACCTCGGTGCCATGGCTACTCCCGAGCTTGAAGAAGCTCGGGAGGCTTTTTACCTTTTTGCCCCCGCATGCCCTCTTTTCCTGATTCTCTCGCCAGGGGCAGTTTTGTCATCCGAAACCTTGTTTTTTTGACCCATTTTGCAATGAATTGGCCAGTTTTGTTTAATTCTTAGTAAATCGCTCATTTATCAGAAAAAATATAAATAAATACTCGTTGGAAAGTTAAAATCGTGTAGAATCAGAATTTTCAAGTTTTGAACCCTGTTTTCCGTCCCAATCTTGATAATTAATTCAAACCCTAATTTAAATGTATAAAGTGTTATAAAATGATTATAATAGTGTTTTAACTCTATTTTTGGTAAATAAATGTGTTTTATCGATCAGAATAATATTAGGAATCGTTTGGCCCTATTTCTAGACCCAAAATCCAAAGTTTTAATCCATGGTTTATAAATGTGGACATTTTACACTTGAAGTACCTTTAAGTAACCTAATACATGTGTAATGCTTGCAACTAGAGAAATATGGAATTGGATACAATCAGACTGGTGAAGGTGATGGTAATGAATGAAAACTAAGGTATGTGACACCTATTTATGTATGTGACCCCTATGTGTGTGAAAACCTATTGGTGTATGTGAAGCCTATTTGGTATGTGATTCCTATTATATGTGGAATGTATATTGTGTAATCAACCTACTCTTCAGTTGGGCTCTTATCCAACCCTACCTCACTATTGTGCTAGCCTTGTTATCCTTATAAATGTCTTTATTTGGCTCTTTACTATGTGATTCTTCTATTGCCTATGTGGCTCATTTAATTGTAACTCTTAAATCTTGCTATGTCCAATGTTTGGCTCATCCATTTATTGAGATTATTTATTTGGGTTTTATTCCCATTTTGCAATGTTGGAATCTTGTTAGACTTCTTAATACTACCAAGTGACTATTATGCATGATGTATTTTAGGCCAAATGACAATGTAGTGTACATGACTACAAACCACCCATAGGGCACTAAGGTTTTGGTCCTCTTTCCGGGCACTGGGGTTTTAGTCCCCCTGCCATTTTATATTAGGCACTCGGGTTTTAGTCCCCCAACCACTTTATATAGGCACTGGGGTTTTAGTCCCCCTGCCACTGGTGAGGTCTGGTAGGTTCCTCACCCTACATTGAGATGACTTTGTGTCTTAATATATTCATGCTATGTGATTGTTATTGTGGTGATTGATTATGGCAATTCTCTATTTCTTATTTGAATATTTGTCTCATTCTCTAAAAATCTTATAGCATAGAGAATCTTTTATTACACAATGTTGTTGACTGTTACTTGTCCTATTCCTTTTGATTGACACATACTTTTAATTTTCTCTTGCTGGATAACCCCAACCATCCAGGCTAGGATCAGAGTGCGCATGGAAGCTTGGTGAACCTAAGGCTAAGGATAAGACAAGAAGAAAAGGAACATATAGCTTGCATGTTCATAGTTACCTTTATATATTAAGTTGTTTTGTTTGGAGACAATATTGGCTTAGTCCAAGTCTTCCTCTACCTAGATCCTATGCTTGTATAAAGTTGTACTCCCATTTGGGAAATTTTTATAATGTACTCTTTATACATTTTGAATAAAGTCAAGTTTTATTTCTTCTGCTGCCACACATTTGGTGTTTTCGTTTATCATGTTTAATAGTAGAGACTTGGTCTTTACAGCATGGTATCAGAGCATCAAGGTAGTCATATTCTTGACTAATTCAAATTGTCTCCTAGATAGAACCCTTACCATATATAGTTCCTTTAGTAAGTCTTTCACCTTATAGTTGACCTTTAATGAAAGTTTGATTTAGGATCATAATAATTTCATAATTAGAAATAAAATTTATCAACTTTTTTGGTGAATTGTCTATTGAGAAGCTACTAGAGCAAGAAGTTGAAAGTGATGGTGTTTAGAAAGTGTCAGAGCTTGGGGGCTAACAATATTTTCCTCCGCCCCACTAGCTTGGTAACGAGGACTCCTGAGCTCATATGACCTGGTCTGGCCTGATCTGATACAGACATCTCGAAATAGTCTATCTTTGGGCATGTTGCCTAATTGTTGAATACCTTAGGAAAACCATAAGTGATGATTTGATCTCTTACACAAAAATCATCCTTAAATACCTTATACTCCTATGTTTAGGGTTTAGTGTACCTTATGTTACACCCTGAAGATCGGTTAGTAAATCCTTTTAGTGTTGAGTTTTATGTACCCTTTTACCCTTATCTTAGTTTAACTTAGTTGACCCTTTTTAAGGGGTGGAATGAGGGTAATCGTGTTGGTACCCTATTTGGTTTTATAAATCTGATTTTGAGGACGAAATCCCATTTTATGGGGATGGAATCCCAATTAAAAGCAAAATCAAATACCTTTAGAGTTAGAAACCCTATCTATGTGGACTTATGTACATAATAACTTATGTGAACAAGAATTTACCAAACACATTATACTTGTAATTCAACTTGGTTGTTTATACACACGTGAATATGTAGTAAGTCATATAGGAATAATTCTTTTGCTTGAACCATAATATATTCTGGATACAAATAATAACGAGTTAGTCTATACTAATTGTGAATATACATAATGTTTACTATGCCACCCTAATGGTCAAATGTGTATGGATAATGCACTCTAAGGATGCTTTAACATGTAATGATCATGTTGACCTAAACCCTAATATGTAATCATCTAGCCTTGACAACATATACATATGTATACCCTTAATGGCTTTCAGGATACATTAGTGTCATTAGGTGTCATCATCACATAATATACCTTGATACATATAAATGGATTTTAGTCACTAAATTATCAATATATGTAAGGTATATCACCTTGTTATCTAATGAACACCTCATCATAACTTGATATATGAATTAATTCGTTAATATTTAATGGTTGCATCCTATTCACTAAAATGCATATAATGACTCAAACATGATAATGAATAATTGGATTCACATAAATATTCATAAATGCCTAATGTGAAGTAAAATATGTATAATTTATAATATGTAGTGTAATGGACGACAATGATTAATGATGTTATTAATATGAGTATGAAAGATGATATGACAATGTGCAATATGAACATTATTTGGAATTATTATAGGCTTAATAACTTGTTGGATAATATTAACTTTTTCAACAAAATAATTTGTGATAATTCTACGTGATAGTTTTAAGAGGATAATGGAAAATGAATTCATGTTATTAAGGTTTTTGACCTAATACATTAATTAATGTCGAAATTGCTTAGTAAACCCTAATTGGCTTAAAACCCTTGATGAGGGAAATACACATGATATAATATTGAGATGTAATTATTTTGAATAAAATCTGGAACAAGTGATAGTATAATAAATATGACACCTCTTCATGATGGAGATTATGCTAGCAAGGCAAAAATGTTTATTTGAGTTTGATAAAAGGCTATAGGTTTTGTGGAAACCTTAGTAGCACCTGTCTTATGTAGATTTTGTGTTGTACCCTATATTAAGGGTTATAACCGAGTGTTTAAGGTTGGGAAGTTGCACACTCACCCTCTCTTTTCCCTTGTTGTGATTTTGGGGACGAAATCCTCTTTAAGGGGTGGTGTGTTGTAACATACTGAATCTCAGGGTCTTCCCTATAATTTACCCATATTCTATCTTTTCATTTCTTTCAAGTCCTTTTGGACTAATTTCATAAATTTCCCTTCTTTTATATTCTTTTTGGACTCCTTGTGCAATTTGAGCACAATTTAAGGTTGAAATTACCTTTTTTCCCTCATTTATATAAATGGAGGGGTGTTTGCACAAATAACCCACTTAAGGTAATAATTAAGGACTAATAATGCAAAATGGAGTTTTATTTGAGAATATAAGTAGATAATATTAATATGGAGCTTTTTGGATAAATATATTAGTAATAATGTGTATTTGATTGTTTAATGAGAGTATTTCCCCTTTTTCCTTCTCTCTCCTCAAAAATGATAATAATATATCAAAATAGAATATAATGGTGAGATTTTGCTTTTAAAGTTAATAATGGTTGGATATCTCAAATTTCACTCATATAATCCATTAAAAGAAGTCTTTTCGTATAACTCATTCATTTTAATATATTAATATACACTTTAATGAGAAATATATTTATTAAGGGCCATATTATGTATAAAACGAGAAAGTAATTGCATAGAATTGTTCTAGACTTTAATGTGAGCTAATGGTTCAAATTTGTTGGCTTTTGGAGTTGATTTGACCCCGCAAAACTATTTTATACGTTTTTAATATAGTGTAAATTAAAATGGTGAATAATAACCCACCTTCATACCTCAATCATATTATGGACTAATTAAGCTTGAAAATACATGCTATTAGTGAATGGAGGACTCTTGGACTCCAAATCTCGAATTTGGGAACCAAGGGTTTCTTATAAAAACAACACATAATTATTTTCCCAAGCATTATATTAATATATGCTTTAATAATCAAAATGATTATTGGAGGCCAAAGATTGGGTGAAAAGAAAATCTAATTATATAGCATGAATCTAGTCGTCATTAGAAACCTAGGGTTAAAATTTGAGGTTAATTGGAGCTCATTTGACCTTCCAAAATGCATTAAACAAGTTTTTAATATAGTGTGACTTAATAGCAATCGATATATCATTCATTTGCATCATTTAAGCCTAAGTCAAGCCTTAATAAGGTGTCACGTGCGTTGAACCATGATGGTCCGAGATCTGAAGGCTCCTCTTCTATCTGGATCGCATCCAAGGGTAGACAAATGATCTTCTACCTTCAGTTAAACGAAGCAACAACCGAGCAGCCGTGGCTCGCTTCCCCTCCTTTCTCCCTCGTTTCTCCACCAAATCGAGTGATTTCTTCGGATTTGAATGCCTAGTGACCTAACCTTTCATTTGATCCCTTGGTTACCCATTGTGGTGGCCTAGAAACCAAATGCCTAAACTAACGGCCGAAGCTCTCTCACGGCCACCTCGACTAGGCCAAAGGACACCTCCACACCTATAAATAACTCCCCACACAATTGTGTCAGCCACCTAGCAACCTACCAATCCCATCAATTTTGTCCAAGAATGTGTGTGTAGCTGGCGACGAGGAGCTTTTACAGCTGTGCTTGCAGTGCCTCTCCCTAGAGCTAGAATTCTCGTGCGTCGAAATTTATTGGCTATGTGAGTTCGTCTTTCAATTCCCTTCATTTCGAGTACTTGTACGACCGATTTGGTTGAGAAACACAAAAACACCCAAGTACCGAAGATACACCTCGGCGCCATGGCTGCGCCCGAGCTTGAAGAAGCTCGGGTGGCTTTTTACCTTTTTGCCCCCACGTGCCCTCTTTTCCTGATCCTCTCGCCAGGGGCAGTTTCGTCTCTGAAACCTTCTTTTTTTGACCCATTTATCAATTAATTGGTCAGTTTTGTTTAATTCGTAGTAAATCGCTCGGTTATCAAAAAAATATAAATAAATGCTCATTAGAAAGCTAAAATCATGTAGAATCCGAATTTTCAAGTTTTTAAGCCTGTTTAACTTCCCAAACCTGATAATTAATTCAAAACTTAATGTATAAAGTGTTATAAAATGATTATAATAGTGTTTTTACTCTATTTTTGGTAAATAAATATGTTTTATCGATCAAAATAATATTAGGAATCATTTGGCCCTATTTTCAGACCCAAAATCCAAAGATTTAATCCATAGTTTATAAATGTGGACATTTTACACTTGTAGTACCTTTAAGTAACCTAATACATGTGTAATGCTTGCAACTAGGGAAATATGGAATTGGATACAATCAGACTAGTCAATGTGATGGTAATGAATGAAAACTAAGGTATGTGACACCCATTTATGTATGTGACCCCTATGTATGTGAAAACCTATTGGTGTATGTGAAGCCTATTTGGTATGTGATTCCTATTATATGTGGAATGTATATTATGCAATCAACCTACTCTTCAATTGGGCTCTTATCCAACCCTACCTCACTATTGTGCTAGCCTTGTTATCCTTATAAATCTCTTTATTTGGCTCTTTACTATGTGATGCTTCTATTGCCTATGTGGCTCATTAAATTGTAACTCTTAAATCTTGCTATGGTCAATGTTTGGCTAAGCCATTTATTGAGATTATTTATTTGGGTTTTATTCCCATTTTGCAATGTTGCAATCTTGTTAGACTTTTCAATACTACAAAGTGACTATTAAGCATGATGTATTTTAGGCCAAATGACACTGTAGTGTACATGAGTACAAACCACCCATAGGGCACTGAGGTTTTAGTCCTCCTGCCGGGCACTGGGGTTTTAGTCCCCCTTCCATTTTATATTAGGCACTCAGGTTTTAGTCCCCCTGCCACTTTATATAGGCACTAGGGTTTTAGTCCCCCTGCTATTGGTGAGGTCCGATAGGTGCCTCACCCTAGATTGGGATGACTTTGTATCTTAATATATTCATGCTATGTGATTGTTATTGTGGTGATTGATTATGGCAGTTCTCTATTTCTTATTTGAATATTTGTCTCATTCTCTTAAAATCATATAGCATAGAGAATCTTTCGTTATGCAATGTTGTTGACTATTACTTGTCCTATTCCTTTTGATTGACACATACTTTTATCTTTCTCTTGCTGGATGACCCCAACCATCCAGGCTAGGATCAGAGTGTGCATGGAAGCTTGGTGAACCTAAGGCTAAGGATAAGACAAAAAGAAAAGGAACATATAGCTTGCATGTTCAAAGTTGCCTTTATATATTAAGTTGTTTTGTTTGGAGACAATATTGGCTTAGTCTAAGTCTTCCTCTACCTAGATCCTATTCTTGTATAAAGTTGTACTCCCATTTGGGAAATTTTTATAATGTACTCTTTATACATTTTGAATAAAGTCAAGTTTTATTTCTTTCGCTGCCACACATTTGGTGTTTTTGTTTATCATGTTTAATAGTAGAGACTTGGTCTTTACACATACCAAGGTTATGATCATGTTAAGGAGGTTATTCCACCATCATTCCATCATATCAAAATGTTAAACATGAATATTCATCTCTATCTATTTGCATTAGAGTTAGGTTCTACATGATAAATTATATCGATGTTACTAAATAGCACTCATACCCAAACCCTAACTCACATCATCCCCATTGGATCATGAATGCATAAGGTGAAGCATCACCATCACATTCCATACCATTCTCAAGTATGAACCCACACATAAATGAAGGTATAATGATTGGGTTATAGCATACTAGGGTGTCAACAATAGTAATAGAGTACTTCATGATTGCATTAGTCATTCAAGGACTATTCATACCCAATTACCATCATTTAGTTATATTAAAGCTAGGTATAACAAGCTATACCTCATTAGGGTTACATATCAACACAATATGGTTATCATCCCTTCTATTCATATGTGTGAATAGGTAAGACTACCTTGTTAAGGGTAACCCTCCATTTGTTCCATCATCATTCAACATGTATCACCATACCATAATGTCACCTAGAACCATTGGATGTTTAAAATGTAAGATCTTTGGTTGTTTACATAAGTAAACACCTTAGATAAACCAAATATGAAGTCCATGATTTGTTCTCAAGAAAGAGTCACCATCTAACCCTAGACATCCCTTGATTAACAACACAAAAAGTTCCATTGAGAGTAGGGTAAAACCCACAATCGACTGTTCAGTTAAAACAAGCCATCCATTGTCAACAAGTAAGCTCCTTAAGTAGATCATATAAAGGAAACCATCTAAATCCCATTATTAGAACCAACATATTACATTATTCATCATTCCACTTTATTTGAGGAATAAACATTAGATCTTGACCATTGGGTCAAGTTCATATATTAAAACCATCAATGACAATATAGGTTCGACCATTGCATCAAGTGAACCAAGAAACCATTGGTCTAAGGCTTAATTGATGCTAAAACTATATGATTAACTCACCATAGATTGTATAGGCCTGATACACCATAATTAGTTATCATTAAACTACTATAGGTTGTTAGATCAACACTATATTCATTAATCAACTTCAAATATTAAGTTGATGTCATCATTGATTGATAACATCAGTAGGGTACTTAATGGTTGATAATTATACTTCTAGTTGATCCAAAACCTGACCTAAGGGGGTGACCATAGGTTTTCACCATCGTTTGAACCCCTTGTTCATGACCATGAGTTGTTATGAAGACAACACCATAGGGTTGTTCCAATTGTACCATCATCGGGTCATGGTTTATAGAAGAAATCAGTTTTAAACCCTAAAATTGACCATTGTTTGATAGGTACTTAGCACCATAGGTTGTCAAAACAACCTGATCCAAGTCATATAATACCTTAGGAATAATTTACACATTATCACAAGTTCATATATAACTAAAATCAGAACAGGAAACATTATAAAAATCAAAATCCTTGTCAAGCATAGCTTTTAGTGCATGGATCATCATTTTCAAGCAAGAACATGATCTAGAAAGCTTATGGTAAGAAATAAATGTAGATCAAGTTATAAAACTTTCCTCTAATGAGAAGGTAAAACCCCACACAAAATAAATATTGAGCAGGTAAGGTAGAAAATCCAAGAGTAAGCTATGAATTCATCCATCTAACACCTTTCTTCATCAAATGAGCAAACCCTAAGCATAAGAAGCAAGAAAGGTAGGGTTTTACTGCTTTAGAGAAATTTCGACCATGGAACAGAAACGTTTTGACCTGGAGAAATCTAGGAGGAAGGATAAAAAAGAAATAGACGGAGTAAAGAATGGAATGCTTACACTCTTAGGTCAAGATCACTAGAAGGAAGCTTTTTCAACCCTAAAATGAAGTCAATTTCAACCTTATATCCTTTCTCCAAGAAGATCCCCACTTTCTTCTTCCTTGGGCAGAAAAATTCGCAGATGAACAGAGGGAGAACGAGGTTGGGAGAAGGAGGGAGGTGGTGGGGAGAAAGTGGCTCGTTTTGGTTCTTGGGGATAAGTATATGACACTTTAAGATAAAGAAAAGGAAAAAGTTTAAGTTCTAGTATTTATCCAAGTGTCCATGGCCTTAATTTATTAAGAATATACAAGAACACACAAAATCAGCTCCCCCACCAAGTGTATATACCTGATTCTCTTTCCTTTTTTGAATTTCCCATCCAATCAAATAATTCATTTGTTGATAGCTACTAAAGGTAGCTCATCCGTGAAGGGGAAAACCCTAAATTACCCTTTGAGAAAACACCTTCAATCCAAGGTTTAAACATGCACCCCATGGATGAAAAATCTCAAGAATGATGATAGAATATCCAAGGAACATAATACAAGTTATGAATTGCAAAGAAAACCTATCAATTGGGTAAATTGTAGAAAAGTCCAAAATGTTCATAAAATTGCATAACTTGCTCAAACATAGTCCAAATTGGACCAAATTTGAAACTTAAGCTTGTATTATGATTTCAAAGCATAACACAAGGTTACATTAGGGTTATAAGAATTCAATTATGATAATTAATCTCATTCAACTCATTAAGTAAGTTTTGGGGCCTTACAGGGGGTAAATCCTACTGGTTGTAGAGGGTTTTAATCCTTTGTGGTCACTAGAATCAAAGAATTTTATTCAGTCGTGAGAGATTATTAGTCACAATGGACACTGGGATTCTACTTATCTTCTGTAACTATTGATGTTCTACTTATCTACTGTGATCGCTAATATTTCTCGAGCTTTAACAACTGTAGAGAGTTTTAGTTATAAGAAAAATTATGTTCACCTATTAGGGTACTAATTAATCTAAGGTAGATGTCTAAAAATGAATGCTAAGAGTCTAGAGAAATAATTATTAAAGTTAATATTGAATTAAGGTGAAAGGTTAGTATGCAAATAGAATCATTGTCTAGAAACAGAAAGGAAAAGAACTGATAATTAAAGGAGTTAGGAAATACACTTGGGTTGCCTCCCAAGAAGCACTAATTTTTAGTCTTTATCTTGACTCTTGGTTTTGATCCTTTATGTATATTTACGAGAGATGGGTTGTGGCTCTTCTATGGAGTTCCAACCTCCTCAGTAAAGGCTTCATCCTCACTATACCTCTTGACTCTATGACCATTCACCTTGAATGTCCTAGTCTTATCACTAGTGATCTCTGTCATTCCTGATGGGTATATATTTGATATAGTGAATGGGATAGACTATCTTGATCTTAATTTTCCTAGAAATAGCCAGATACTGGAGTTAAACAAAAGAACTCTATCCTATAGAGACATATATTCTCTTCAAGTGGGCATCATGTCACACCTTAGTCCTTTGTTTATAATTTTAGAATTTTTATAAGCATGCAGTCTGTGTTCTTTGAGTTCTCGTAATTGCAAAAATGGTTTCTTTATAGTTTCATTTAAGTCCATGTCCAATAATTTGATCGCCCAAAAGGCCTCATGCTCCACTTCCACTAGGAGGTGGCAACAATTTTCATAGATCAATATATAGGGAGTAGTCCCTATTGGTGTCTTGTATGTTGTACGGTAGGCCCATAGCCCATTGATGAGTTTCATCGACCAATCCTTCCTAGTTCTGTAGACTATTTTCTCAAGGATTTTCTTAATCTACGTAATGGAAACTTCCACTTGTCCTGGCATATGAGGGTGGTATGGCATTGCTACTTTGTGTTTCACTCCATATTTTTCAACAAGGATTCAAATTGACTATCGCAAATGTGGGATCCCCCATCACTAGTGATGGTGTGTGGGGCTCCAAACCTCAGGAAGATAGTTTTCTCAAAAAGTATGGTAACTGTTTTGGAGTCACAAGTAGGTGATTCTACCGCTTCCACCCAATTGGAGACATAATGTATTGGTTTTCATTTTAAGATGGAAACAGTCCCATATAATATATTCCCCAAACATCAAAAAATTTCCACTTCAATCCAATTTTCTAGAGGCATCTCATTCCTCTTTGATATCTTACTTGTGAGTTGGCATTGTATGAAAGTTCTCACTAATTCTGAGCATCTTTAAATAGAGTTGTCCAATAGAAACCAGATTGTAGAGTTTTAGTTGTGGTTATGTCTCTGCCTAGATGTCCTCTGTAAGGTGTATAGTGACATTGCTTAAGGATTTGAGGCACTTCTTTCTCTAGTATACAATGCCAATACAATTTGTCAGTGCATTTGTTGAATAGGAGAGGGTCGTCCCAGTAATAATTTGTCAAGTTAGAGAATAACTTCTTACTTTCATTCTAAGTGATCTCTGGTTGCAATTGGCAACAAGTAGATTGCTTATGGAAGCAAACCATGGTATATTGGGTTCAACGACTTTGGCCATCATAAGTGCTTCATCTGGGTAGTTTTCACTAATTGGCAATGGGTCTTCTTCAGTCACTTTTATCCTTGATATATGGTCAGCAACTACATTTTTTTCCCTTTCTTATTAGAATTTCATGGTCAAACTCTTGTTAGAGATGGGGCCGACGAAACAATCTTGGATTTGTATCTTTCTTCTGCATAAGATACTTTATAGCTCTATGGTGCGTATACACTTTAACTTTTGACCCTATTAATTAGGATCAAACATGTCAAAGTCAGAACTATTGCTAGCATTTCCTTTTAAATGGTGGTGTAACTGATTCGGGCATCATCCAACATTTTTCTAGTATAGTATATGACATGATGTTTCTAGTCGTTTCTTTAACCAAGAACAAAACTGATGGCATAGTCATTGGCATTGCACATGACTTCAAAGGGATGTTGTCAGGACATTCTTTAGAGTATTGAAGGCTTCGAGGCACTTGTCTATAAAATCAAACTCAACATCTTTCACCAAAAGGCTTGATAGAGGTTTGGTAATTTTTGAGAAATCATTAACAAATCTTCTATAGTATCCATCAAGGCCCAGGAAACTTCTTACCCCCATTATTATTTTTGGAGGTGGGAGTTTAGATACAACTTCTATTTTTCTCAAATCAACTTCTATCCCTTTTTAACAAATGGCACTTCTCCCAATTAAAGACCAAATGATTCACCTAAAAACATTGTAAAACTAGATATAGATTTTTGAGGTACTTATCAAAATTGGAATTGTATACTAAAAAATCATCCATAAATACTTCCATTATATCTTCCAACAAGATTGCAAAGAGATATATCATACATCTTTAGAAGGAAACTGGTGTGTTGCATAAACCAAATGGCATTCTTCAAAAAGAGTAGGCATCGTAGATACATGTGAAGGTGGTCTTCTCTTGATCATCAGTGTCGATTGGTACTTGATAGAATCCAAAATACCCATATAAGAAGCAAAAGTATGCATGATGAGCTAATCTCTTAAGGACTTGATCAATAAATGGCAGTGGGAAATGGTCTTTTCTGGCTGCAACATTCAATTTCCTATAGCCTATGTACATTCGCAATGTAGTCACATTCCTCGTACGTAGTTCATCTCCCTTTTCTCCTTTCATGATGGTTATTCCTCCTTTCTTTGATACTATCTAAATTGGACTTACCTAGTTACTATCACTAATATGGTATATAATCCATATATCAAATAATTTTATGTCCTCTTTCTTGAGTACCTCTCTTAACATCTCATTCACTTTTCGTCAGAGTTGGGATAATGGCTTATCCATTTATTCAAAATTGATTCTATGCATGCATGCAGCTACGCTCAAGCCCTTTATATCTTCTACTAAATAGCCAATGGATTTCCACCAAATCCTAATCTCCTTCAATATCTTGTCCATTTGTTCGTTAATCAATGTTGAGTTAACTATCACCAGGTTCCTTTCTTCATCATCTAGGAATTTACGTCGCAGTCCTATAGGTAGTTGCTTCAACTCTGGATTTATCTTAGGTGCCTCTTCCTCTTCAAGATTATGTTCTAGTGATGCATACATTGTTGTTTCTATAGTTATATCTTCTTCATCACTGAGTTCTTCTTCAGGGTGATTCAAGTAATCTGGAATCTCTACAACTTTGGGGTATTCTATGTTGGGATCCAGGTTATTTAGAGCTCGTGTTGTGCACAATTATCATTAGTAGATCAACAATTGAATTGTTTTCTTGTACCTTTTCTCAGTATCAGGTATAGCTATCCATGAAGAAGACCAACATGAATAGAGAGGACCCCCTCATAGAATCATGTACGTGAAAATCAATATGAACGTTTTAGACACAAATGGTTATCATACCTTCTACTACATCGATTAGTGCTCTTCCTGTGGCAAGGAAATGTCTTCCAAAGATCATTGGACTTGTTGGTCCTTGACTACGTCAATCACCACTATGTAACATGGAATGAAGAATCATCCCATCCAAATTGGGACATCCTCCACTACTACTATCGACTTTGTGAAAGAGTGATCATCCAATGGAATTCTCATGCCAGTTTTGATCATGTTAGTAAGTCCAAGCCTTTGAGCCAATGTTAGAGGCATAAGGCTAATGCTTGCTGCCAGATCGCTAGCCCCCTTCTTTCCACATTATCCGCAACACAAAAAGGGATATTAAATGCCCCTGGGTTTTTCTTCTTTATCGACAATTTGGCATGAACAAAGGAATTTTACATTTTTAGTAGTTGCATTGTCTCAATGTGGTATCCTCTTCTTTTCATGATGAGGTCCTTGAAGAACTTAGCATACGTAGAAATTTCTTTGAAAACATCAAGGAAAGGAATATCTAGATGTAGTTTCTTCACGACTTCCATAACCTTCTCATACCTCTTCTTAAGATGGGCCTCAATTAACTTGTATGAGAAGGGAACTCTAGGAGAATAGGGGTCACTTTGAGTAAAGACTTCTTCAGCTGGGTCTGGCTCCTTTTTCTTGGCACATTTCTTCCCTTTGCCTTCTTTTTTATTTTTGTTCTTTTTGGTGGACTCTTTCTTCTCAAGTTCTTTTACTATTGTAATGGGCTCAAATTGTTGCTTTTCAACAATGTCTTCTTTGTGATGACTTCCGTCCTATTACTTTTCTACAATCCTTCCATAATGGAAAGTGGCCATCTTTAAAAAATTTGTGTTAGAGGGAATCTTTCCTTGAGGATTTTAATCACTTGGATAGTTCTGCCAATTGTTGATTAATTTGTTTTTGATGTGTCTACATATCAGTCTTCTGGGTTTGCATCATTGCTAAGAAACCTGAATTAGTGATGGCATTTTAAGTCAGCTGATCATTCATGGAGACCTGCCTTTGTGAAATCAAATAGTTTTTCCATCGTGTCTGGATGATTGCTTCTTTTAGGTTGGCCTTGGTCTTGGTTTCGTCAGCTCGTGTTCTGGTATTGCCTTTGACCTTGCCCTTGGCTTTGGTAATTATTTCTATTTTTTTGGTAAGTTGTAGTCTTTTTGTAATGAACATGTCCAACTCCTCTTCTAAATCTTGGTGGTGGTTTAGATTTTCCACTTAAGTAGTGAGAGTTTTCCATAACATCTTTGTTTCCTAAACTGAACCAGGGTGATCTGGCCTTTTAAAATTTACATAAGAGAGATTCTCTATCTCTTCCTCTTCCTCACTTTTGTCTTCATCCTTCATATGAGTGTAGTTCCAGTTATCTACGTAATGTCCTCCTTCACCATAGGTGACACATTTCATAACATTCCCAGTCTTTACCTTACAATTTCCTCCAATATCCTTAAACTATTTGACATCCTTGGCAATCTTTTAGATTTGGGAAGTTATATTTTCTAGGGCCTTGGCCTTGACAAATGGTCCTTAGAGTTATCCCTCTTCACTAAACCTCTATCTCTTCTATGAAAATCCATGCCTGCTAGTAGTGTAGCCATGTTGTCAATGATCATCATGGTCTTCTTGGGTTTCTTGTCAAGGAAATCACTTTTGACTACACCATTTGACAATGTCTATTCTGCATACGTTAACCCATTGTATATATTGGTCACAAGACAACATTTATCATAATTGTGATGACGAAAATCACTCTAATATTCTTGGAATCATTCCCAGGCCTCATGAAGGCTCTCTCTAGGGTTATGTAAGAATTCAGTAATCTTGTGTCTATTTCTAATGTTTTTATCAATCGAGGAGAACATAATGACGAAAGCATTGGTAGGGGTCCCCATCCATTAATGGATCTATGAGGTAAGCAAAGATACCAGGACAATTCCTTGTCCTAAAAGGAGAATATGTATCCCTTGCAATATATAACTTCTTATGGTACCCTCTTCATCTTAATTGTGTCATAGATGTTTTTAAAGGCATCTAGATGATGATAGGGATTCTCATGCTTTGATTTTCACATAAAAGTCTTGTTTTGGATCATGGAGATCATTATATATTTTAGCTCAAAGTTCTCCTCATTAAACTGTGGAATTATGATGGGGCATCGAGACTCATTAGCTCTAGTTGCATCTAAGTCTATGAAGCAACGACCTTCTTCCTCTTCTTCTGCACCATCTTCATCATTAACATCATTATTGTTACCACAATTTTCATTGTTTTTGTTGTTCCTTCCATTCCTTTTCACCCTCTGACATTAATTCTCATCATGTCATTTCTCTTCTAGCTCCCCATCACTAGGTGAAAGTGTTGGTGCGTCACCAAGCAAATTTCACTTCATGGATGTTCTGGATTGTAATCCTCCCATTCAGATTCTTGGTCCTGTGGAGGAATAACAACCCTTGCATTCTGGTTACCTCTGACTTGATTTCCTCCACATGTAGGTGGCATGATGAAAACAAGGTAGATCATTGCACTTTTTCAATTACCTAAAATAGTGTGCATAACCAAGTTAGAAATGGACGTGTTCATTATAGTATTTGAGGTAACAATGATATGGCAGATTAAAAATTGTGCATTCAATTATATTATTAGAATTTAGGCACGGGTATATAGTGAGTAGACTCATATTCTTAACAGTACCATTTTGCCTTATCCCAGGAAATGGTGCCAAAAAGTTGATCGAACTAAATCACCAGTCCAAAATGGAGCACATATAGAGTAGTATGACTTTTAAATTTATAACCTGTCTCTCAAGCGCCCACAACTATTATATGGGGTCTGATGTAGTAATCAGGGTCAAACCATAGGGACAAGGGTGGTGAGGGTCTAAGAACATAGAATCTTATCTTAGTTACACCAAACCAGGAAAGGGTAGATTAAGATGGTGTTACTAATGGAACAATGTTACTCCAAAAAAACAAAACAAGTAACAAAAAGATAAAGAAACAAAACAAGAGAATAAAAGTAAACAATCATGTGTAACAAAATATGGTTAGGAACTCTGATTGGGTTTCACCGACTAAGCTCTCAGACCAACATGTAGTCCTCACACCCTTTTGTATACTCTTATCAAGACTACAAGCAATCATCAAATATGCCCATCCCTCCTCCCTCAAGCTTAGGATAGATCTCGATTATAAGGTTGTCCTTCTCTCAAGATGGAAAACAAACAATCACAAATATAACAATATGATCATTACCTTAATGATTTTAACATTTTCATGCAACTTCAAAACACTTAGATAAGATTAATACTACTCTTTTGTGTCACTATCAATCAAAACATCACTAGAAGGTAGCAAATATTACAAGTGAAGCATTAAGACCAAGAGGATGGAGATAATCTTTTCTAAGAGAATATGTTTTCAAATGGATATAAGTATATACATGTTGGGAGCGCCTTAGTGGATACTCCCAACCCAAGAAATGAGTTTAGCCACTCATGTTAGTGAGTAGCATTACGAGTTTATAAAAGTGGAGATACATCAAGATATATGAAGATGGCAAATGAATCAGCGTCAGAGAGATGATATATCTAAAGAAGGAGGAAGGTGATACACCAAAAATACTCCTTTAGATATGGATCTACAATCAACATAGAGGATGGCAACTTGTTCTCTTAAAGAAGATGGGGATGATCTTCTCTCTCCTCAGGACCTTTGTCTTTAGAGGTAGATCCCCCTCTAGAGATTGATGGATATGAATGAGGGTGACTCTAGAATGTGGCCACACTTCATCATCTCTTCATAGGGAGACCCCCCTCCATGCTCTCAGTGGGTCTCTATTTATAGGCGTGTATAATTGACTTAAAAGATCATGTCAGTCACAAGGGATCAGAGCTATTCAACTGTAGGGGTATCACAGGTGCTTTGGTCGCACGGGCGCCAGGGTTGAGTGATCTTAGAGCTCTTAGGGCAAGCGACCATAGAGGCACTAGGTAAGTGACTGCAAAGGCGCTACACGTGCTTTAGTCATAGAGGAATTCCTTCCTTGTTTGTAGGGGATTGTGCTTATTCGACCACAGGGAGGGTTGATGGTTTGTGACCTTTGTAGTGGCACAATATTTATCGATCACTTAGGTGTTATGGTTTGGTTAGAGTATAGGAAGAGTATGGAGTCCTAGGACAAAAATCATAAGATTTGTTTAGATAAATTACGGTAAAAGTGACTACAAGGGAATAAAAGAAGCAAGTTAATGGCCACAAGATTGGAAGTTATTAATAAGGATTTACTTGTTTGCTAAAGTGTTTAGGTAATCAACTTAAGAAGCATTATCTAAAAATTTGTGGACTCAGATGCAAGTCGACCGATTGGGAATGTGAGCAGAGTGAATGGAGTGCCCATTCGACATAAGAAAATGTCTAGTTGACCAACTAGATGGTCAGTAAGATTGGATCAAGAATTGATGTTGATTTCATGCAGTGCATTGATGGTCGTATTGCAAGCCAATATGTTTGTGAATAGGAAAACATTCCAATCGACCTAATGGAGTGCTAATTGACCAAATGGGACCCCAGATGGATGGCTAGGAGCCCAATTGTCTGAATCGTGATTCACAAAAACCAAAAATCTATGACATTCATCACCTTGTGTCACTGGGTTTATGGGAGCTCTGGCCCATCCACTCCTATATAAGGAGGGGGGGTTAAGGCTCTCAATACAACTCTCCTAATCTCAACATTTTTGTAACATGAGAGATAGAGGCATCTTACCTATAAAAGGGAGAGATAGTCAAAGGGGAGAAAAGTCAACACTGTCACATTGACAACACATGAGACAACTCCTTCCTGTCAGTTTTAGTCGAATGACATGAGTTTTTGGTAGTCTGTGTGAATTGTATAAATGCATGGAGTAGGAGGACATCATCAACCTCTTTCCACGATGATACAACAGGAGACCACCCGTGACAACCATCAAGGTGCCCCTTGAGAAAAAATGACATCACTTCAAGGATTGTCTTTGGATTTGTTTCAGCATTAGGTATATGACTTGCAACCTTCCTTTTAGTTCATAGCTATTGATGCAAATTGTTGGCTAAGGGGAAGATGGCATGATTGGTTTTTGTTTTCCTTTCCATCTCTGATGCTATATTTCGCTATAATTGTATCAACAAATATGAATGAGAATGATGGTTGCAAGGCATATACCTAGTCCTAGAGCTAGTTTAGACTTTCCACAAACACCAGGACACAAGGAGACAAATTTCATGAATTGTCGACTTGTTGAAAATCATGAATCAGTTGACTAGGCTCCCAATTGGTTCACTAGACACTCCAATCAACTGATTAAAATGTTTTACTATTCACAAACATATTGGCTTTTAATGTGATGATTCATGCCCGGCATGTCAACATAAATCCTTGATCTAGTCTCACTAATCATCTAGTCGGTCGACTAGACTTTTTAGTTGGTCGAATAAACACTATAGGTGGTTGACTCGCATTCCTAGTCACTCGAATTGCATTACCAATCGTCCAACTATCAACCAATATTGTTTAAGTTGATTACCTAAACACTTTAGTAACCAAGTTAAACCTCATCCATGAGTAAACTCCTATTCCAAGTAAATCCTATGTATGTGACCTTATAGGTCCCAGATTCCATTGGCAGTGTATAGTCCATAAATATATTATGGGATCATATACAATGAGTGGTATCTAGAAACACATAATTTGTACCCAAGTAATTGGAAATTTGGAGAACACTTCAACCTACGACTCATGATCAATGTTACTATGATCGTGTAGTTGCTTTGCCTCTGGTATCAAGTTTGAACTCGATGCATGGAATTGTCATCCTGTTTATATTGAATCCATGTTCCTTGAAATAGAACAAACTATCTAAGATGCATGTGAGCCCACATATCACATATGGATTCACATGAGTATGGGTGTATGTTTCTCTATCTTACTTATCCATTGGCCATAATATCAACTCCAGTGGGAGGTAAAAATCCCATCTATATCACTCATAGTCTATCCCCATGTGTCACAACATATCCAAGCACAACCTTTGTGGTAACCCTCATTCAAGGTTGTGTTGAATGGTATCAAAGTACATTGCATAGCATGTGATGAGCATAGTACTTAAGGTCTCAGAACCATAATTACCACTATCACTATCAGAACTAATTTTGAATACCATCCAATGGTTTCCACATATCACTCTGAATGTGGGTTTGTCTGGTATATTGTTCTCTAAAATGTACCTATGTGTGTGGCTTGATATCATATACCATGACTAGTGAGATTATGTCACCTAATTAATCTTGACCCAAAATCCAACATGATAATAATGCACCCTACTTGACATGCCCACATAACAACAAACACACTTCCACAGTGAAGCTTTTAATGTGTGTTGCTCATGGAAAGAATCTAAGACTTAGTATTTGACTGAGGTTTTTATTGATGTATAAATACATGTACATATGCAGTCACCACATACTTATAGTATTTATGATATACATACTATATCCAAAAATGGAACATGCAATTATAAAATACAAGCGATGGTTATGGACATAGTAATGCAATTCGTTGGATCCATGACAAAATACCATCAACTAAGGTCAAACATCACATGTTGCGACCTATAAAGATAAGTTTATGTGCTAGAGTATAAGTCGGTCGATCAAATGGAATCCTCCAGTCGATGTACATTGAACAACATGTGATGAGGTTAGCGAATTCAAGTCTAAGAGCCACAATCACCACTACCGCTATGAGAATTGATCTACCATTTAATGGTTTCCATGTATCATTCTCAAGGTGGGTCTATCAAGTAAACTATTCTCTATCATGTACCTGTGTGTTTTCTTGATATCATATATTATGACTAATGAGATTTTGTCATCAGCCAACACACATTGTAGTCCTATGCATTATTGTTGTCTATTTATCCTTTCACTATAATATCTAACTAGGGACATAACAATATTCTTTATAATTTTATCATACATATGATCTCACTATTCAGGTCGTCAACCTGAAGAGATATGTCATCAAGAAACATAATTCTTTAGACATATATCATGTTATACCGTCATATCATAATTGAAGAAACATATAAATGAAAATTACTTTATTATTAATCAAATCAAGTACATGATTAGAGTATGTTTAACTCTCTTACATACATACCAAAAATGTTTACATAGGACTAATAGCCAATCATGTACGTTCATATGGTATTTTTTTAGATGATTAGTCAAGGGGTTTGTGTCATTGTTATTACCAAATGTTATACATGATCGTCATTAGTTTTATCCTATTACTTGTCACTAGTACAAATATGCATATAAGTATACACCAATATGATGCATATAGATATAGATGAAAGTATGAAATATTAGGACAATAAATTATCTCAGTATGTGAAACCCATAAATATAAAGTGATTGAGATTACATATTAGTTTGTAGTAGTCTTAGTGATACACACATACATGGTATCTAACTTGATATATATATATACATATATATACATATATATATATACATATATATAGTTATATATATATTGATGATAACATATGTATTATGTTGTTTTAAGATAAAATAGCTTAACAAACTATTAGTAGTAGATTAATTTATGTACAATTCTTTAAAAGAACGAATCTAATAATGATAAATATTGTACATAAATTAATCTACTACTTTATTTTCCTTATCTAATTATCTATCATATTATATAAAAAATACTAAATGTATGTGTACTAACACGAATGTTACAAAAACAAAACACAAATGATCAAAGTTTAGAGCTTGTAGGATTAAAGTACTTGTTCGCAGATCTCCTTAGACCAGATCGAAGATAATCCCATGACATGGAAACATGAGATTTCCATGTGACTCTGATGAACTTTCCATTATTGTCATGAGTCCAGACGAAAGTATTACATATAGGTTCATACTGAGACTAGTTGGTAGGGGAAAATAACTCAGCAGCCACCCTCCTCTTCTGGTGTTAGGTTTGACATGGTGAGATGGCTCAAGTAGAAGATGATCAGACCATCATGGTTGTCTCCAAGGTTTTCCAAAGATGTCTCTCAATTAACCAAACACCAATTAGGACTAGGGATTTCTATTTTTTTCTATCTATATCAAATACCATCGTACATAGGTTGTTGGTTGTGGATCTAGATATGTTAGGTATGGATCGAGGCTAGTGGTTGAAAGGAGGTCACATCACATGGTTTAGGGTTGGTGTTAAAGATGTGTAATGAGATCTGTGACCTAGAGATGTTTGTGATGGGACAATACTAGCAAAACAACTATTTTCTTGGCATCAAGGGCGGTGGTTAAGTGGGGAAAATATTATCTTTGTTTTATTGGTTGAACCTAGTGAAGGGAGGGAGTTTGTCAGGTGACTTCCAGTTGGCACAAACAAATGCACTCGATGGCCATTACATTGTCCTTGAAGGTAGAAGGTGTACTACTAAGAATCTGGGAGGAGGTAGAAGGGAGGGTAATTATATGAGGAAATATCTAGAGGCAAGGGAGTAAGGTTGGTTTTTGTGTTCTTCCATATAAATTATAACGGGGTACTAAGTATCAAATAGGATAGTAAGTAGAGTGGCCTAGGGTTTTTAGAGAGAATTGTGGTTGATCATACATTATAGCAAGGACCTATTTGGTCATGAGAAGGGTGTCACACAATCTATATCATTGCTTTGACGAGTCCATATTGTGGTGTCGACAATGAGTATTCTTAGAGTTTTGATTGCTATTCTTCCTCCAGGAAGGTAGTGGGTCTATTGGAGGATTCAATGCCATTGTATTCAACAGAAATGGTGGGGAGGAGGGGGAGAAAATACTCATCATTTCCCTTCTATAATGTCTACCATGATTTTAAAGTGTTGGAGGGTTATAGATGGTAAACTCTAGTGTGACTAGAAAATTAACTTTTGTTGAGTTCATTTTATCCTATGAATCTCATTACTTTCAAAATTTATATCTCCTAACCTACATATCTGTTTTCCCAAAATTTTCACCATGTATTTAGGATATATTAGACTAAATTCTAAAATTACTAAATTATTAGTCTATAATTTTGATTTAGTTAATAAAATAACTCTCTTATATAATTCAAATATATTTATCTAATAAAGAAATTAGTATTTCCCAAGAATTCATAATGGAGTTCAAGTCTTCAATTGTGGATCTCAAATGGGATAAACTAATCAAAATGAGGAAAATTGTATTTTGATGCTCAAACTTCAAGATGAACTAACTGAATGCATATTTGATGAAAAATATACAAAAAAAAACTTCCAATTTGATATGATTATGGATAATAGCTCAAAATTAAATTTAGTACCAAAATTTGGTATGTTATAACACTCCAACCCTTAAGCAGATTTATTCCTCAAATATGGATATATCAACTATCTAGTCAGGTAGTACTCTCCACCCTTAGAAGGATTCAACTAGAGATCTAAATAGGCATGCCAACTACAATGTAGAATATTTAACCAAACTCTAGATTTGAAAGGTTTCATGTGAATCACCTCTAGGGTTTTCTCATACCTCCGAGATAAAGAGTTAGCTCATGAAATCATCGATGAAATCCCATAATTGTGTTTTATATATTTGGTATTATAAAGAAAACAATTTCTTGATTAAAGACTTTTGGATGCAAAACTAAAAATGGCCTAAATTTTACCAACATTCACCACACCAAATACTTGACTTAAAATCAATTTATATTAAACCTAAAAATCATTAGGGTAAATTTATTCTAAATATCTTTCCATTACACACCTCAACTCATCTACACTAACATGGTGATGGTTCATCTTAACTTATAGGTGTATTAGGAAATTTTGTTTAAGGTTAATTACATCTATATTTCTATTTATATCTTACGTAGATAGGACTAGAATAGGTAAGGTTCATTGTAAATTATTTGCCTATTTTATAGATGTATTAGATCAAATATTTACAAAATATTTATGATAAAATATTTAAAACATTATAAGAAAATATCAACAATACTTTTAAAATTAAAATTTACATTAGAATCCTATATATGAGGACAAAAAATAAGAATATTAATATTTCTTTCTACTCTTTGACAAAATACAACCCTTGCATGTCCTCTCTAGGTAACTATGTATCACTTATCCATGAATTCCCATAGGGAATAAAACCAAACATGGACCCCAAGAAGGAAACATATGTCTGCACTGAGCTATTTAAAAATAAATATTTATAAAATTAAACATAGATAAGTTTTCTTGGTGGATTATCACAATATAAGAAGATGAGCTAAATACAGTGCCACTCTCAAATAGGCACAACAGTATAATTTGGTATTAAGAAACAATAAAGATATTTTAAAATCAAATATCATGATATAAAGTTATTCAAAATGAGGTGATTTATCCATTGGCACAAGCAATTTGATATTTTGTTTTCACTAGGTATAGGTGCCTAGTGGTTCTTCCCTATATGAGATAATGACACTTTCACCAGTGGGGGTAATGAGTATTGGGGGACCTCTATGTCCATCATATATTGCATAGGGTTGGGGGATATGACCACTGAATCTAGTGAGATAAACCTCATATCCAATATTCAAAATTTGTGTGCCAATATCAAAATCAACCATGATTTTAATAATTCAATCATGTTCAAAATTTAAATATAGTTGTTGCGACCTTCAAGTGGAGGGAAAATTCTAATAAAAATTTGGTTCACCACTTTTGCAAAACTATTTGAATGATATTCAAGAGGGAGATAAACAATTCAATAATAGAATTTAGAATCTAGTACCTACTCCAAACAAGTTCCAATAAAGATGTCCACAAGAATAAAAGATGCCAACATCTCACCAACTTAGAAAGTGAGAATGGAGTAGGTTTATTTGATGATTGTTTGCTTGGAAATCAATTCTTTAGTGTGAATAGGAGAGAGTTTAATATTAATATTTTAATTATAACCTAGATTATATCATTTCTCAATGGTTGTATTTGAATTTTCTTTAAGTAATTGGAATTATGGATCATACACATAGTACATTATTGTCAACATCTAATAATATACTAGTAAATGTCAAGTTATATATGAATCTAATTTCAAAATTCCTATCTGACAAACATCAATTTATTCAAATAATTAAGTCAAGTTATTTATTATGATCATGATTACATCTATGAACTAACTAGTTTCCTATAATTGGGTAACCATATTTACATAAGACTAAAACCCTGACATGTTTATTGATATGGTATGTTTTAGGTTATTAGACAAGGGGTTTGGGCTATTGTTAGTACTATGTGTTATACCATCAATATCATCAATTTCATCCAATTAATTATCACTAGTGTTGGTATGCGTATGCATGTGTATAAGTACACACCAATATGATGCAAATAGTCATAGATGATAATATGAAATATAAGAACATTAAATTATCTCAATACTTGAAACTAAACAATATAAGAATGATTAGGGTTATCTATTAATTATTGAAGTAATAATATTAGTGATACACACATACATAATATCTAATTAATTTATAAATATATACCGATGATAATGTATGCATGATGTGGTTTTAAAATAAGATAGCTTACGTAACTACTAGTAGTAGATTAATTTATGTAGAATTCTTTAGAATTATCAAATTGTTTATTTTACTTATATAACTATTTATCTTCTTAAATAAAGAATACTAAATGTAGGTGTATTAATCTATAGGTGATGGAAACATAACACAACTGACCTCAGTTCAGGGCTTGTAGGATTAACATCTTTGTCACCATATCTCCTTAGGCCTAGTTGAAGTTAATCCCATGACATGGAGTCTTGAGGATTCCATGTGACTCCTATGAACTTTCAATTACTATCATGAGTCCATACAAGATGTCTTACGTATACCTTCAAACCATGATCAGTTGGTAGGGGAAAATAACTTCACATCCACCCCCTTCTTTAGGTGTCAGGTCTAACATGATGAAATGGATCATGCAGCAGTGGCTCTAACCATCATGGTTGTCTCCAAGGTGTTGTGAAGATGTATCTATGTTAACCAAATACCCATCAAGATGAGGGATTTTTGTGTTGTTCTATCGATCTTGAAGATCATCATAGTTAGGTTGTTGGTTGTGGATCTAGATATGTTAGGTTTGGATAAGGGCTAGTGCTTGTGAGGAGGTTATAGTGCATGGTTGAGGGTTGGTGATGAATACATGTAAGGAGATCGGTGTCCTGCATAAGGTCATGAATGGAAGGCATTGTTTAATAAATCATTCCCTTGGCATCAAGGATGGGTTAAGGTGGAGAGACTTTTCATCTCTATTTTATTTGCAGCACCTAGTGAAGGGAGAGAAGTTGGTTGGGTGACTTCCAATTGGGATGAATAAATGCACTCGACAGTTGTTGTGTGGAGCCTATATGTGTAAGATGTATTGTTGAAATCTATTAGGAGGTATAAGGGTAGTTGGTGTTCTAATATGATGGGTGGAGGTAAGGGAGTAAGCTTGGCGTATATGATATTGCATGTACACCACAAGAAGGTTCTAATAATTGTATAAGGTGGTAAGGAGGGTGACCTAGGGTTTAGAGAGAACATTGTGACATACATAGGATTGTAGGAGAGACCTACATTGTCGTGAGAAGGAGTTATGACATCTCTTCCATTTCTCCGATGTGTCTGTACAGTGATGTCAGTGGCGGGTATTCTTAGGGTTTTGATGGCTATTCATCCTCCGAGTAGGTAGGGGGTTTAATGGGGGATTCAATTCCATTGAATTCCTTGAATATGGTGGGGAGGGGGAGAAAAGACTTGAGCTCACTATTCTATAATAGTGTCTATGGAGTCACTAGTATATAGGGTTGGAGGGGGTTAGAGATGATCAACTATAGTTTGACCAGAAAATTAACTTGTGTTTAGTTCATTTGATCCTCTAAATCTCTTTTCCTTAGGAATTTATATCTCCTAACTTCCACATCCATTTTCCTTGAAACTTTTACCATGTATAATTTTATTATTAAATGAAATTCTAAAAAAAATATCTATTCAATACATTATTTCCACATAATTAATAAATTCACTCTCTTATTTAATTCAAATATAATTATCTAATAATGAATATAGTATTTTTGTGTTATTTCAATTCCAAGAGTTTATAATTGAGCTCGACTCTTTAGATGTGGATTTCAAATGGAATGAATAAATCAAAATGAGGATAATTACATTTTGGTGCTTGAACTTAAAGATAAATCATGGAATGTAAAATGTGATGTAAATTTTGCAAATAATGTTTCAAATTTGATATGAATATGTATTATATCTCAAACTTAAATTATGTACCAAAATTTAGTATGTTACAATACTCTTCCCTTTGTCATGTCATATGTGACTTGCTTCAAGTTACTATCACTCTATTCAATCTCTTTGATTTTGTCATAGTATGTAGGTCTAACATACACTTGTGAAATCAACACATCTTATTTTGACTAACCTAAATCTAAATCATCTTTCTTAGTTGACCAATAAGTGTTTTTTTACTCATGTTGTAGAAAGAATTTCTATAGGTGATGCAAATTTCCTACACAGAGCATCTGCCACAACTTTGGTCGTCCCAAAGTGATAATAAAAGGTCAAATCATATACTTTATAATATCTTACCATTTGTGATGCCTCATATTACAATCCTTATATGTTAAAATGTACTTTAAACTCTTATTGTCAGTCATGACTTGATGAGATTTACCATAGAGATGATGACACCTTGTATTTAAGGCATGTACTTTTGTTTCTAGCTCAAGATCATGTGTTTGATAATTTTCTTAATTATTCTTGAGATATCAATAAGCATAAGACACCACCTTTCCTTCTTGCATAAGAACATATCGTAAACCGCTCTTGGATGCATTAGAGAACACCACATCTCCCTTATCTTGCTTAGGTAAATTCAAAATTTGTGTTGTCGATAGTTTTCTCTCTAATGTTTGAAAGCTTTTCTCACATATTTTTAAATCAATCAAAAAGCACATACATCCTTGTTAATAGAGTAAGAGATTCTACTAAGACACTTAAGTTCTTTATAAATTTCCTATAATATATAGCTAACCCTAGAAAATGTTTGATCTCAATAGGGGTTGTGGGTTGCTCTTGCTAAAGGACAAATTATACTTTATTGGAGTCTACACTGACTCCTTATCCAGATAGGATATCTCCAATAAAGGAAACTTTTGACTACCAAAAGTCATATTTTTTATCCTAGCATACAACTAATGTTATTTCAACAACTATAAAGTTGTGTTCAGATGTCTCATGTTGTTTTGCAACTTTGGATTATATAAAAATACCATCTATGAACATGACTATATATTGATCTAGATACAGTCTAAATCACAATTTATCATGTCCACAAAATATGGAGGGGCATTCTTTAGCTCAAAATACATGACTACAATTTCATAATGTCCTACAAGGGCTTAGGTACATTTGATGCCTTTATCCTAAACTAAAGATAACCTGACTTGAGATCTATCTTTGAGAAAATTCTTTCTCCACTGGATGATCAAATAGATCATCGTCACTGGACAAATAATAATACTTCTTGATGACTATCTTATTCAGTTGCCTACACTCTATGTATGACCACATAATTCCATATTTATTTTTCAAAAAAGTAGTGGAGATCCCCTAAGTGATGTACTAGGTTGAATGAAACCCTTATCCAGTAACTCCTGTAATTGGGTTTTTTATTTCTGTAACTCTATAGGTGACACCCTATAAGACAGTGCTATTGGGTGACTACTAGGTCCAATTTATATCTCAAAGTCGTCATCTTTCTCTGGAGGTAAACCTTGTAACTTGTCAGGAAAATGTCTGTGCTAAAAAGGCCTATGTGTTCTTTTATCTACCTATGGAAACACTATGGAAACATCCTCTATATTATGTGTTCTTTTCTCTACCTTTTCATCTACTATGTGTGGTAAAAAGTCCTCACACCCTTTTATCATCAACTTAGCAACTACATATGATGATATTATGAAGATGGATAAGGCTTTCCTATCTCCATAAACATATAGGAAAAATCCACCTAATTTAAAGATAGCCGCTTTCTTACAATATTCTAACTAAACATGATATGTAATGAGGTAATCAATATCAAACATTATCTTAAAATAACTAATGCCTAAGGGTATGAGATTAAATTCTATTGTATACCCTATAAAATTTATAAGACATATGGGACAAACTTCTACCAAAACTGTAGGTTCACCTAACAATACTCTTCACAACAATTATTAAGATAATCCCTAAGTTAAAAGGTTTAATACATTAACTAATTATCTATGTATGAAAGATGTGTCACACCAGGACCTACCAAAAATGTAACTAAAATGTTGCTAAAGTGAGGCATCTTACCTATAAAAATAATGGGTGGGACTACTCCTTCAAATAGAGTAAACATGTAGATCTTCCTCTGCCATGGTGTCTTCACAATCCACTATTACCACTAGGTATTCCCTCTCTAGATCCTAAAGCCATTGAAAAACTTGCTCCTCTAGCTTGTGCCTGGCTCTATGGATTTTGAAATAGAAATTGTGAGCTATGTGTTGGTGTGATCTAAATCTTAGCAAACTGCCTCTTAAAGTGCCCCATTTGTTCGTAGTAATGACATTCTTAAAATTCAGTTCCCCAACATTGACTAGAGTGTTCCCTACCTTAAGTGTGACATACAACTGTATCTTGTCCCTACAGATTGATCACTGATGTTGACAACCATGAAGGCCTTTGATGAAGTTGCCTGCCTTAGTGGTGTATTCCATCTACTAGGCCTAGATCTTCCCTTACTATGAGAAGATTCCACATCACTTGAACCAGATTCTTTCCTTCCAAAATAAACAAGACCATGTCCAATTTGAAAAAGAATCCACCACTTCCTCTATCCTCCTTTGTGGAAATGTCTTGATCTTTTCCAACCCTCTAAATGGTTATCAATACTACAAGACTCTTTAATACATCTTTTTGTGTCCGCAAAATCTCCTATGTTTACTCTATTCTTTGGTTAACTATTGATATTTTATGTCTAATTTCTGGCCTTAGACCTGCACGAAACCTCCTATATTTGTCCATATCATCTGATACAAGTTGTATACAAATGGATACTAGCCTCATAAAATATTCCTCATACTCACCAACCATTCTGGTGCCATGTCTTACCCTATCCAATTCTCTGATATTATCACTCACAAAAGTAGAAAGGAAATACTTTATCTGAAACTCATCTACAAAATATGTTCATGTCATCACCATGTTTCTACTTTTTTATTCTACTACATGCCACCAAAACATAACATTTCCTTTAAATAGAAAGATATCATGGTTTATCTACTTGTACTCTTATAACTCCATTAGGAGGAAAACCTTTTCCAATTGTTAGGAACACACATCTATGGCAGTTCCAACTATTGTTCCAAAAAATGCAGTCCCATTGTGCTTCTTCACCAGCTCATAGGATCTCATCAGATCCTTTCTAGAAGATTAATCCCTCCTATCCATCTTATATTTCTCCTTTGTCTCTCATGCAACCCTATCTTAGGGCTCCATCTTGTGGCATATTTCATGTCAATCACATCTATACCTGCTAGATTACATGTTATTTCCTCTAATATGCATATTTATGTAAAATGCACTTATGGACATTATTTGCATGTTTTTCAGGTATTTTGACCACACTTGGATGGAAGAGATAGAGAGGAGTGATCCTAGGGTTTCTATACCCTTATAGAGGCCCAAAGTGAAGTCCAAGGTTCCATCAACCTACCCCTAGTGGCCAAAGATCAATGGAAGCAAAGATGTCCAAAAATGAACCAAGTACTAGATTAAAGTGTTGATACAGAGACTAGCACGACTGCGGTACCATAGAACATTTGTGCTAGCTCCCTCAAAATCAATAGAGACAAGCTATAAAGACTACACTTACCAACATGGTTGTGCTGCACAACATGCTCGTGGTACAAGACTGTGGAACAGTCATGCAACACAACAAGACCATGTGATAGTCAATGTAGAATGACTGTGTTGTCATGAACGGACAAGTCAACTCCAAGCCACCATGGTCGTTCTACCCTTGCCTCGCCACGGTAGTGGTGAACCCCACAGCCGTGCTACCTTCATTTCAAAACCACCACCTTCGTTGATCATTTTTTCCATTTTTCACAATTTTCGTTCCACTCCACCACAACCATTATCATCCCTACCCACCATGGCCATGTTGCCCAACACGGTCATGCTACATACAATTCTTCCACTACATTTCCTATTTTACCCCCCACTTGACCTAGTGCTTCCCCACCACCTATATATACCTAGGGTGGATGTAGTACAAGGTTAGCTACCTTCTATCCCCTCTTAGCTCCCCATTTTTTCATTCCATCCATTCCACTTCATATCCACCTCCATTCCACTTCATTGCACCATTTCCACCACTAAAACCCTAGTTTCCTGGTGTTTTAGCTATTTTCTTCCTTCATTCAATGCTCTTGCATCTTATAGAAGGAGGGTAGACATCCTTGCAGTAGTTGGTGAGGATGATCACTCCATCTACACTATGATCCATGGCTACTTATACCTCTTTATCCTTTCTTTTTGTATTTTTTATTTACTTGAGTAGCTAGGTCCCTTAGATAGGATGTTTGGGGCCAAAATGATACTTTGATACCACGTTGGGGGAAAATGATATGTAAACATTGTAACTTCATTTGCTAATGATTATGTTCTATTTCTATCTCATTCTTCATAAATTCTTGTTGTTTTGTGCTTGAAATCACTAAGGAATTTAGGTAAATTGCTTATATGTGTGAATTTTGGGATTTGCTCCTTGGTCTAAATGATGGATCCCTAGCTAGCTACCCATATTCCTACATGCTAATCAATTCCCTTAACCCTAGTTGAGATATCTACAAAGCTAGTTTGGATGATTTTAGTGTGATTAGCTTAGAGCTTTCTCAAGGCTAGAATGTGGGTGATGTGAGGTTTAAAACCACACTTCCACTCCCATTACTACCCTCTTCCCCTAACCACCCTAAGATCCTCTAACCTAGAAGTTTAGTCTTGTTTAGACTCTAATTGAATTCCACCTAAACCCTAACACAATTGAGACTCGTAAGGGTAGTAGAAGGTGTTAGGGACTAGATCCCCTATACACAATCTATCTTAGCCTCAACCAGTTAGAAGATTAGGGTGATTAATTAGCCTCTATCTTTTCATTTGTTTTGGAAATCTAAATGATAGCATAATGTTCACATGTCATCACCCTCAACCCTAATTGATATTTCCATGCCCAAAATAGTCCACATTTCCCTTTATTGCTTTAAAACCCTAGTTTCCTTCTTGCTTATCTAGTGTTATCTTAGATAGATCTTTATTTTCTTAATTATTTCATTTTCTTGTTCTTGTTTTCCTCTTTATAGTTTAGGTCTTTAATTACTTTTTTGCCCAATTTTCTAGGTTAGTGTAGTGTAGATATTTTCTTGCTTGCCTTAGGATAGCTTGTTCTTTTGTTACTTGTTGTGTCTTCTTTTGCTCATTATAGTTAACTTTCTAGGGTAATTTAGGTTTTGATTCTTGTTTGTTGTCCTATGCATTCTTGTTCACCATTAGTGTAACCAACAATCCGCCATCAAACCCTTCAATCCTAGACTCTGTAGTAGGATCCTAGCACAAACTAACTTAGCTCTCCCTTTGGATCGACCCTATACTTATCGTCTTCCTATAATATGACACGACCCTGTGCTCTTGAGGGTGTAGTGTTATAGTTTTTGTGAGTGTGTTCATGTAAATCCCTTATAAATTTTGTAAGATATCCAGTGTCTTCCAATCTCATGGGGTGCAACTAGTCAAATATAAATTGATTAGTGTGTGCACATATGGCGGGATGCACCAAGATTTATGGCGTCGTTGTCGGGGAAAAAAAGCACCATTAGTGTGTAGTAGTTTTTGGGTTGACTCTCCCCTTTGGCACCATCTTTTTCCAGTTTACTTGTTTGTGTTTGAGAAACACACCAAGCTCTTTGGCATTGTTGCCAAAGAGAAAGGTACTTGGCCTAGCTAGTTATTTTTGCTTTGATCTTTTCCTATTGCCCTCGTCATTGCTATTCTATATACGTTATTCTTTGTATTCTTGGTACATGTTGGTTTGATAACTTGCTTTCTTTTGTTTGGTCGTTCCTTGTGCATGTGACAATCCAATCATGGAAAATAAGGTGGAAGGCCAAAATGCACCTAACAAGCCACTTCAAGATTACTTCATGCCTAGCAACTACAAATCAATGATTTCTAGAAGAGTTGATCAAATGAAAGGGGACCAATTATCTATCCCTCTAGGTCTTTTTGGGCTCCTTCCCATCTTCTACAGCTCAGAGAGTGAGAACCCCTATAAGAACTTGGACTTCTTCCTTGAAGTATGCTCGACCTTCATGACACAGACAGCCAGTGACGATGCCATCAGGTTGACCTTGTTCTCCTTCTCCCTCAAATGCAAAGCCAAAGATTGGTATGATTAGATAAGGACATCATGAGATAGGAAGAGATGAAGAATCTCTTGTTAAGGAAATTCTACTCTATTGCAAGGTTGACAAATGTGGCATGCTATAGTAAGTTTTTGTCAAATGGGTAGTGAATAATTTCATAAATCTTGGGAGAGATTTAAGAATATGTTGAGAGAGTGCCCACACAATGAGATCCCTTTGTGGAAGTCAATTCAGTCCTTTTGCTCTGGTCTATCTCCAATGAGTCAAGAAATAGTAGATTCTTCTTATGGAGGGGTTTTCATGGCTATCCCACCTGAGGAGATATGGCCATTGTTTGAGCAGTTGGCAAAAGGTTTAGGAATCTAACCTTCTAGCATGATGAATGATGGTGGCCACACCTTTGGTGTGATGTCTACAACTCATAGTGATTCAAGCCCACAAGTAATGAAAATCCTTGGTGACATGGAGATGCTTTATGAAGAACGAAGCGACAAATGTTCCTTGCCATTTTGTGAATTATGTTGGTTCCATTGACAAGGGAAAAAAGACACCTCACACCTATAGCTACCCAAAACAACAAAGCCAAAGATATGGCTCAAGGTTTGAGGAAGAGGTTCTCTCTAGGTTGAAAAGTTTTGATGATGTTCAAAAGAATGTTACAAGGCTTGAGGAAAGAGTAGAGAAGCTATCTTCCATACTAGCTCTCTAAGAGGAAAAATTGTCTTCAAAGCCCATAATAAGTTTTAATGAAGAGAGTTGACCCATGCATTCCACTCAAGTTCTCTATAGTCCACCTCCCATGCAAGTGCAACCCATATACCACTTCCAAGGCAAACCCAATTCTTATACACGTCCTTCCCCTCCATCACCACAACTTCCTCAACAATTCACCTTCCAACCTCAATTCACCCCTCCACCTCAGTTCCAATACCAAGTGCCACCTCCACCTCCTCCACAGCCACAACTTTCTCCCTCTCTCTACCACGAGCAAGGTAGTGTTGTGATAGTTCTAAGGAGTGGGAAAACTATTAAGCAGACCATGAGTTAAAAAAAGATTGATAAAGAAAAGTGAAGGCAGCCAAGTGATGATACTGTGATTGATATTGGTGAAGATGAATTTGCGATACCACATGTTGAGTTTATGATACCATGTGCTCCACCTCACAATCCATTTTTCATGTCCCACCATCCCTAGTGTTCCATCTCCTAGCATGTTACAAGGAAATCATGTTAATTCAAGTGTTTCAAAAGCAAGAGAAGCACCATTCAAAGATGCATTTGATGATCCCCAGGAAGTAAGAAGGATATAGAAGCATAATATTCACATTCTTGAGGTGTTTTTCCTAGTGAAGTTCAACATTCCATTGTTAGATGCTATCAAGAAAATTCCATCCTATGTCAAGTTCCTCAAGAACCTATGCACTGTGACGAGAAGGTCAACGGGGAGAATACCAAAGAGAGTCAAGTTGACTGAACAAGTAAGCTCTATCCTCCAGCACTCCCATAAAGGGGAGAGACCCAGGAGCCCCACTCATACCTAGCTGCATTGGGGGGCATCGCATAGACAAATACCTACTTGATTTGGGATCTAGTGTGAATTTGATGCCATATAGTGTCTATGTTGAGCTGGGCTTAGGTAAGTTGAAACCACCACATTACACTCTCCAATTGGCAGATCGTTCCAATAATATTTCAAGAGGAAGAGTGGATGATATTTTTGTGATCATAGACAAGGAAAGAGGAACAGTGTTCTCAGTGGATTTCATTGTTCTTAACATGGAACTAGATGATAGGAAGATTCCCATTATCTTGCGATGACCATTCTTATCTATAGCTGATGCTGAGATACATGTTTGCAATGGTGTAATGATAGTCTCTTTCATGGACATGAAGATAAAGATCAACATATATAAGACCTCAATGTGATGAGTTTGAGATGAGGATATTGGGCATGGTTACTTCAAGAGTCCGACTGGTCATTTCAGAGAAGGAGATCCACATGAAAGTCTTAACATAGATCTAGTGATAAAAGGGATTAGGAACATATGTTGAATGCAAATAGAGATTCACTTACTGCAAGAATGGACACATGATAATTCCAATTGTATGAATGATGAAAGAATCTCCAAGAAGCCAAACTGAAGGCAGGAAACACATTGCTTGTGGGAGGCAACCCACATAGGTTCAGGAAATTTTCACCCAACCTTTCAATTTTGATAATTTTTGGTTATGTTTCCACTTTTCCAAGAAAACACACACTCACACACTTATTTTTGATAGTTTTTGTTTATTTTTTAGATGTGCAGGTGAAAACATGGTGAAATGAAGAAAATTAGATGAAATGTAAATAAAGGACTCATGAAAAAACACTTTGGATCAAAAATTTGATGTTTGATAAAGTTCAAGTGTGGAACACCTGCTACAATACTCACCACGACTATGCTATCATGGAATGGTCGTGCTGGTATGCTCAAATCAATAGGAGAATAAAAAAACCTCGAGAAGTAGAGAACAGACTTAGCACAGTCGTGCAAGGCAGTATGGCCTTATAGTGATCAAGTCAGAACGGACAGTGTAGGGCTCCACGGGTGTGCTACTGCCAAGACAACATGTTTGTGCCGAGCAGTACAACTCTGCTACGACCCGACCCATAACAATTTAAAATTGTGTTCATCACTTGTTTATTTTGATTCCTTGCAACAGAACGACTATTCCGTGCACGACAATAGTCATGCAACACCGTCAAACACCTTCCAACCTGTGATTTCACCACCAAATCACCTCCAATCCACCACAAGTTAGTTTCCTAACATTCTCCCTACCACTAGTCATCATTTCCACCCATTTTCCATCATGAATTCATCCTCTTTCTCTCCATTTCGCCCCACAATCGATGAACTACGAAAATCCCTAAAACCCCATATTTCTCCACCAAAATCCAACAAAGATGAAGAAAATGGCCAAGAAAGCAGTGGTGAATACCAAGGGCATACTCTCCTACAAACGTTGGCCTAAGAATGCATCATCTTTGACTTCAGCGTCTACAGCTTCACTATTTGCTTCTGGCTTCGGCGGGACTATCTATTTTTTAGATGTCAAGCTCGATGCCTTGGTGAACCCAAATTGTAAAGGAGGCATCCATGTTGCCTTGACGAGCAACGTCGTCATCATCTAGAGCTACACTACCACCACCCTCATCATCCCAACCCTTTGTGTCCTCAGCTTGATCGTCAATTTCAATGACACATCCTTTGACATCCACGACACCACAACTACCACTGCAACCAAAACCTCAACCTCAAGCATGGAGACAACTACCTTTAGATGAGGAAGATGAGATTATGTTGGATGTAGCACAAGAGAATGCACCTTATGGGTAGCATGAAGAAATGCCTAAAGTGAGAAGAAAGAAGGTGAAAAAGCCAAAGCGCCTGGAATGCCTCACATGCAAAATGATTGTCACTCACTACGCTTGCCAGGATACAATGGAGACCTTGGGCATCTTTGTTTTTTTCAGGATATCTTGGAACCCATTAGGTTATTTGAGATATTGACCACATACCAAGAGACTTATATTGAACTTACATAGTAGTTCTTTGCAACCTTAGAGAATGTCTCATAGGAAGCCATTAGTTTCACATTAGAGAATGAAACATATCACATCAATGCATCCTTTCTCAATAGAATTTTTGCTCCCACCCCTAAGGTAGCAATCCTACTTGATTAAGGTAGCACATATAGAGATACCAATGTAAACTACACAACTATGTGGAAAAGTCTTATAGGGCAAAGAAAATTTGTAGCGAGAAAATCAAAGACATATTGGAATCATAATCATGTGTTGAGATACATCTAGAAGGTCTTAGTGAATACCCTTTTTGCCCAGTGTGAAAATTGAGGTAGTTGTATAAAGAAAGACCTCTTTGTGTTGGGATGGATGGTGCAGGGCAAGCATATAAATTTGGGATCGCTCATCATTGATCATATGAACACAGTCCTGTCAAACACAACGAACCCTTTCATCATGGTAGGGATTGTAACTTCGATTGCTTTAGCCCTAGATCATCATGTATCTAGTTACACCAAGGCAGAAGGAGGGAAGCTTGTGGACCTGCACTACCTAATTTGCTCATCTATAATTTTAGTGGTTGATAAGAAGATATTCTACCAGATCAAGCCTCCTATTGCAAGAGTTTCACTAGATCTCCCCTACCATGCTACACCTCTCCTAGAGGAGTGTGGTCCATCTTTGGACTATTTGGATATCTTGGGGAGGTGGGAAGAGAAGTATCCTAGGGACACATGGAAGAAACAATCCATAAATCTTCCGGAGGGACTTGGAGAGTCACGAGTAGTAGCTGAGTAGAGGATAGAGGTAGATGATAGAGAGAAACATTAAGTTAGGAGAGAGGTAGAGGTGTCACAGTAACCACGACAACCTTTAGTAACACATACAACATTTCTACCATTCAGGCATAGCTAGAGGGTATTCAGAGTACCTAGGAGAGAATTAAGAGGGAATGAGAAGGATTCTAACATACATGTGATGCATTGTGGTTAGATCATCAGCAGATGCACTATCAGATCAACCGTATGTATCGATTCCAGCATGTCGAGGCCCATAGGAACCCCCAATGAGGGGAATATTATTGGGGTGCACTATCCACATATCAAGATTTCTACCCGCCTCCACATGCAGACTATTGGGATAGCTACTACCAACATCCTCCACCATAGGGAGGAGCACTAACAGAGCCACCACAATGATTGTCTACCATATCACTCCTATACTTTAGTGTCATGCAGAGGACAACACGGTTCAAAAGGTTGGGGTGGTAGGGTGGTATGCCCTCTTTCTCATTTAACTCTTTTTGCATTCACCTACCATTTACTTTTTTTTGTTGTTTTGCTATTATATTTTACCTGCTTTGCATACTTGAATGTCATGTAGTTTACTTTCTTGCAATTTTTATGTAATTTTCAAAAAAAAATTGCTCTTTTTCCCATGCATTGCATATCATGTATTTTTTTGTAATTTTGCATGTTTTAGCTAGGATTTGCTTGTTTCTTATTTTATGTTCCACAAAGTAGGTCTAGACTCCCCTTCCCCCGCGTCTAACTCCCCCGCTGCCCTCCGGACGTGGCTAGGGTTCGTGCGTGGGACTCTCCCGCTTGGGGGAGGTGGTCGGCTGCCGGAGTGTAGCCACCCTCTCCCCCTGAGCGTTCGTCGGGCAACTGTCCTCTTCGTAGATCGTGCAGCGTGGGGCTATGGCTGGCTGGCTCTCCTCGGCATCGCCTTCATCCTCTGTGCCTTTAGATCGGGGCTTCAGGGTGGTGGAGCGGCACTTTCCTGGATGGTGGCTTCGTCTCCGGCAAAGCTGGTCGCTTGGTGGAGGCAAGGAGGTGGTCGCCACGAAGCTTTTGGCGTGGATCTGCTGGGGGGCGGGCATTTCTTGATTTGTTGTTTTCACTCTATTTTTCAGTTCAGTCTTTATCGGCTCCCTGCCTTTCGTTTTGATCCTGGTTCTAGGCAGTTTATTGCCTTCTTCTCGCCGTGTTCCTTCGGCGTTTGTCTCTCCCTTTGGGGTTTGGGTGTCTCTCCTTTCGTTTTTACCTCAGGTTCTTTGCTGCTCGAGCCGTGCCATGGATGGTAGAGTCAAGAATCGGACGGAATCTTGGTCGGGTTCATGCTTAATGCCACTGCCTTATGCTCAAGTTGAAGGTATCTCTCACAATAGCTGCTTTGGTCAGCCACGAAGAAGAGAGTTCTATGTAGAAGTGTTTCAATCTCGTTCCAATATGAGTGGTAGTGGTGTTATATCTATGTTCTTGACTGATCTAGGTTTCTTCTGGTTGTACTTCTCTACTTGTAGATGCTGTATGGCTTGAGTAATGAATGAAACTGTTTGCTGTCAAAAAAAAAAGTAGGTCTAGATGTGACTGAAGGCGATTTGGCACCATTTTGGCCAATTTTTCCCAAGTTTATATATTCTTGCCTAAAAAGTGTCTTTTGACCCAATCTCTACTTCTTTGATTGAAAACGATGACCTTTGACAAATGCAAATGAATTATCATGGTTTGTTGCTAAATGGCCTCAATCCTGACTTTTTACATGTGAACCAACTCTCTCATGCTTGTGAATTGTTTCATTGAATTGTGATTGAAGCAAGCCATAAATGCTCATAGTTTTGTAGAATCTCATGATAGAAATGTGGTTTTAGTATTGCACATTCATGTGGTGTGTTATTGCTTGATGAAATTGTTGGAGTAACTTTCATGCAGGAGATCTCATATTGATGTCCTCACTAGAAACCCCTCTTTGACTAACTTTATACTCATGAAGGGTGTATTCAACTTTTCACCTATATTGACACACATTCTATTTATTTATAGTAGTATTATTCTACTATGTGCATGGCGTAAAAATGGTATTGTTTTGATTTCATCTAGGGAAATTAGGCCCTTTCACATATATTTTTCAAATAGTCTAAAATATTATTTTGTGTAAAATTCATAAGAAAATGTTGGATTATCCAAAAAAAATATCTAAGTACATTTTATAAAATAGAAAGATATGATAAATTTCATGGGATGGGTTTTTATGCTTGCTTTTTGGTTTATAGCAGGGTCACTCTCTAATTGATAAATTCAATGAAATCAATATTAACTCATGCATAAACATTATGACTCAGTTGTGAAAGTCTTTGACCTTGATCCTAGATAGTATTTTGAGATAATTAGGTTTTATTTTATGGTCTGTACATTCTCTATTTTATTTTGGGTATTATTTTACTAAGATCTAAATTCAATGAGTGAGGCATCTCTTGGATTATTATTTCTCCTAGGAAACTAAATGTTCAACGTGTATCCTGACTTGAAATCATATGAATTCTTATGAATATTGAATTACTCTTTCATGATGGGCCCTTTGACCTCTCTTATCATGCTTTGTCTTTCTAAGTGATAATGACTAAAATTATAACCTTGTCTTTCTATTTCACATGTTAAATATTTTTACAGAATTATCTAAAGTAGCGATACTTATATACAACCATACTTATGTAGGTTGTGTATATTCTTCCCAGGGTGTGTGCTTCCGCCTTTAATTTTTTGGTCATATCATGTGGTGTCATGGCCCTATTTCAGTATACCTAGTCTAAATTATTTATGCATGTGATGTTTATTGTTTAAATTTAAAATTTTGAATTATTGTTGTGGTAAAATATTTTATTCTCCATTCCTATTCTCTAAAATTATTATGTCTATTTATCTTTATTTAAATCTTTTTGACTAAGCTAATTGCATATAGCCCCCTCTTTGTGGGAACATCTCTTTTGTACTTATAACCCGATATAGTGCTCAAATGGTTTATTATATGTATATATCCAATGTTTGCTCATTCTTACCTTGTTTCCTATGTTATGGGTGATGTTCCCTTCCAATCAAGTGTAGAGTAGGTAGTTGATCACTTAGTAGAGGACCTAGTATTTGAGGATCTAGGGTTCGAGGAGCCCATTCTATAAAAGTTTGTGGAAGCTTCTAAGATGCCTGGGTTTCCCACTATAACTAATCCATTTAATGTTAGTTCCGTTCATTTTCTTTATGTCCCTGTGGACTTATAATTGGAACTATTTTTGATATTGTAATAGCTTAGTTTTTATAAGGATCCATGTCATAGAAAAAGTGACAAAGTTTTTATGGTTGTATGTCAATCTACCACAAACCCTCCTCCTTTATACGTGCTTGGGACCGACAACATTTGCACAAAATATGAAAACGTAGGCTCGTATAAGAGAAAGGAAAGGAAGAAACTTGAGTCAAGTAAAATGCATCAAGAATGAAGATGGTAGAGTGTTGGTAAAGGATAATGATATGAAGAACCAATGGAGAAATTACTTCCATAAGCTTTTTAATGGAGATACTATAAATAATGTTAGAGACTGGTATGATAGGGATACAAAAGATATCATTTACACACAACGAGTTTCACATTTTAAGGTCAAGAATGCCTTGACAAAGATGAAAATGAGAAAGGCATGTGGACCATATGGTATTCCCAATGATGTATGGAAGAGTATGGGGGATGAAGGAGTTATGTGGTTAACAAATTTATTTAACAAGATCATGAAGACAAAGAAGATGTCGGATGAGTGGAGAAATAGTACTATAGTCCCCATCTACAAGAATACAGACATTGTTCAGAGCTGCGCAAACTATAGAGGTATCAAGTTGATGAGTCACACAATGAAGCTTTGGCAGAGGATTATTGAGTAGAGGCTAAAATCTATAATGCAAATACCAAACAACCAATTTGGTTTCATGACAACAAATGTTATTTTTCTTATTAGAGGCTTATGGAGAATTATAGGGAAAGAAAAATAGATCTTCACATGGTTTTTATCAATTTCGAGAAGGCTTATGATCGAGTACCCAAAGAAGTGTTGTGGATGGTTTTGAGGAAAAAGGGTATGCCAATCCAATACATTGACTTGATTAAAGACATGTATGGTAGCTCTACTTCAAGTGTGAAGACTCTTGGAGGAGAGACACCAATATTTCCCATCACAGTTGGGGTACAACAAGGATCCACAATCAGTCCATATCTGTTCATTCTTGTTATGGATGAGTTGACAAAGAATGTTTAGGATGATGTTCCTTGGCGTATGTTATTTGCAGATGATAGTGTATTGACTGGAAAAACTAAAGATGGTTTGAATGATAAAAGTTGAACTTTGGAGAAAGGCATTTGAATCAAATGGATGATGATTAGTAGGAGCAAAACTGAGTATATGCATTGCAATTTCAGCCAGGTGGAGTGGAATGATCGTCATGAAAAATGGAGAAAATGATCACGTAAAGTGGTGGTTTTGAACTGAAGGTAGCAAGGGTGTGAAAGTCACCACATCTGTGGTGAGGCAAGGGTAGTATGACTGTGGTGATCCACACGGTCGTGGTGCCTTGGAGTTGACTTGCCTTTTCTTGACAACATGATCATTCTACACTAACTGTCACACAGTCGTATTGCATTGCACAATTGTTCTAGGGTCTTGTACCATGAGCATTTTGTGCAACACTGTCGTGTTATTGAGCGTAGTCTTTGTAGCTTGTCTCTATTAATTTTGAGTTAGCAAGCATGGCCGGGCACCATGGTCGTGCTGGTCTCTGTATCAACACTTTGAGCTTGTACTTTGTTCATTCATGGACATCTTTCCTTCAATTAATCTTTGGACACTAGGGGTAGGTTGAGAGAGCCTTGGACTTCAGATTGTGCCTCTCTAACAGTATAGAAACCCTCATATCACTATTTCTCTCACTTCCATCCAAGTATAGTCCAAATCTATAAAAACATGCAAATAATGTCCATAAGTGCATTTTGCACAAATATGCATATTAGGGGAAATAAAATGTAATCTAGTAGGTAGAGATGTGATTTAAATACATATGAAACAAGATGGAGCCCTTAAATAGGGTTGCATCACCACCCCAAAACTTAAAACATACTTGTCCTCAAGTATGCTCCAACTCAATCTCTCTATAATTTTATTCACAATCAAGAAATGACAAATACAATGCAAAAGATGAATATTGACTATATGGTCTCAAAGGTGACTTGGTACATGCAATCCACCTCTCTCCTCTCCTCTTTCAAAATCCAGTCATGATCAAAGCACTGAGTATGCAAACTTCAAATATAGAGCGTAGAAAACACAATCAATCCATATGGCTATCCTATCACTCTGGGTAAACTATTTCATGGTGGTGAAGGTCAACAATGACTAATTTGGCTATTTTACTTTCATGCATTCAATATCATATTCCCATATAAACTAAATAACCCACATGGATGTGTAAAAGGGAAAAATGAGCTAGGTTTGATGTTTCCTAGATCCATTGGAATGCAAAAGGAAGAAATGGTTGATGTGAGAGTTTGGAGGGCTTCTACACACTCATCTTTTATTTATTTAGATACTCTTCTCATCCCTACCCACCATGGCCATGCTACATACAATTCTTCCATTGCATTTTCTATTTTACCCCATACTTCACCTAGTGCTTCCACACCACCTATATATACCTAGGGGGTGGTTGTAGCATGAGTTTAGATACCTTCAACCCTATCCTAGCTCCCCATTTTTACATTCCATCCATTGCACTTCATCCCCACCTCCATTCCACTCCATTACACCATTACCAGCACCAAAACCCTAGTTTCTTGGTGTTTTGGCCACTTTCTGCCTTCATTTTATTCCCTTGCATCTTGGAGGAAGAAGGAGGACGTCCTTGTAGCATATCAAGAGGAGGATCACTCAATATACACTAATATCCATTGCTACTTCTACCTCTTTGTCCTTTCTTTGTGTATTTTCCATTTCCATGAGTAGCTAGGCCCATTAGGTTGGTTGTTTTGGGCCAAAAATTTTACTTTGATACCATGTTGGGGGGAAATGATATGTAAACATTATAATTTCTTTTTCTAATGATTATTTTCTATTTCTATCGCATTCTTCATGAATTTCTTATTGTTTCATGCTTGAAATCACCTAGGACTTTAGGAAAATTGCTTATATGTGTGAATTTTGGGATTTGCTCCTAGGTCCAATTTATGGATCCCTAGATAGATACCCATCTTCCTACATGCTAATCAATTCCCCTAACCCTATTTGAGATATATAAGTATCTATTTTGGATGATTTTAGTATGATTAGCTTAGAGCTTTCTCAAGGCTAGAATGTGGGTGATGTGAGGCCTCAAACCCTAACCTAAGCTTTTTTAGACTCTAATTAAATTCCACCTAAATAATAACCCAATTGACCCTCATAAGGGTAGTAGGAGGTGCTAGGGACTAGTTCCCCTATATAGAACATATCCTATCCACGACTAGTTAGTAGATTAATGTAATGACATGGTTTCAAATTAGTCATCTAATTAGGGTTACTTGAATGATTGTATGTTCAGATTGACCATTGTTTAACGTTTGACTAATGAAGAGTTAAGTTTTTATGTTATAAATCTAACAAAAAGCTTCAATCATTTGATTCACATAATTAGGGTTTAAGAGATGGAAACCCTAATCGGCAAAAATTAGGTTTTGATGGCATATGAATACATAATTTGATAAGTATAATGGTGTACTAAATAATTTTTAGTATTTTATCTACAACTCTTATTTAGTGGAAATTCGGATATGCTTTATAAAACTTAATTATAAGTTCTTTTGTAAAATATCAGAATTTTTTACTTTTTTTTGACCTATTTTTTGATCGAGTTGACAAACTCGACCGACTATTCATTCTAATTCAATTTTATCTTTTTATTTGTGAATACAATTGATCTTAAATTTAAAATGTAGTTGGTAAACTCTACTATAGACATACTTATAAATTTTATTAATTTTTGGATGATTTTTGAACTCTACAGAAAGGGGTGTCGATCGATTTTTGCCCAGGACAAACTCGACCGACTATGCTGCATACTGTAATATAGAAGTCTAGTATTTGATTTTTATTTATTTATTAGAACTCCAAATGATTCAAAATTTTATCTGTGTCTTATAAACTATATTTTAGATACTATGTTAAATTTTCTTAATTTTTTCATGATCTTTGTATTCTACATAGGGTGGTGTCGGTCGAGTTTATAACTTAGTTGACCAACCAGTATGAGGAAAATAAAAATATAATGAAGGGCTTATTTGCAATTGTTCTAAGCACCTCATTTCATCTATATGACTAACCTAACACCCAAGTATCTCTCATAAATCTTCTTTCCTGTCTAAGAAACAAAATTCTAGAGATAGAGGAGAGTAAGGGTTTTGAGAAGAGAAAGTGGTGGAGATGTTGACCTAGGGTTTCTCTATCTGAGATATGATGAAATCAAGTAAGTTTAGCTTCTTTGCATAATATTTCATGGTGAATATCCTCTCACATGTCAAGATTCTATCCCTCCTCTGATTTGATTTGAAATCACATCAAATCTCCCCTGTTTCTCATTCTTTCTCTTCTAATCCCCATTTCTAGGGTTTCCAGGCTGATAGGAGGAAGAACATGATTCAATTGCTAGAGTTTGATTGAATTTCCAAAAATTCAGAGTTTGACCTACGTTTTTAAGGTGCTTGACTCCTTAGGTGATTTTTTTTATCTTTCCTAAGCTATGTATTCATGTTGAAAGCCTAATTCTATCCAGCTAAAATAATCATAAACCTTGCTTGTATATATATGTGATTGGGTATTGATTTACGAAAGATATTAGGAGATAAAATTCTACTAATTTTTATTATTTCTCATTGATTTTAACTTAATTAATTCCTAATATATTGATTGAGGATCCATGGAGAATCCTACAAATAGATGACTATGATATTTCAGTGAATTTTGCCTAAAAATCAACCCAATGGCCAATATCCTTAGGAATTGTACTGACTTGTATAGAATCATATTTGAATTGTATTAGAACGAATTATACATATGGTTTTTTAGTCTTAATGAAATTAAATATGATATATACATATAGATTGTTATGGGGTGGAGATATTCCCTATTTATGGTTTATGTTGAGGAACTGAACCAAAAGAGCTAATGAATCAATGTATACTTATGATTGATGAATGTAGTATGTGAAAATGGAAACTAGGGTTTCCATGTGTGTGTGAATAGAACTAATGAAACTCTATGCATCATGATGGAATTACTAAATGATATGATTCCTATGGTATTTTGAACTTAGAATGACTTATTGAAAATTGTAGAAGTTTAGTGTTAAGCTGAGTAAAAGTGGTAAAGCTGGAACTTGTATATAATGTTGTAAAATGTGATTAAATGTTGAAGTGTAAGTATTAAGGCACCAATTGAATATGGTGAGTCTTACTAATATGATCTAAGCCTAATCATCTGTTTCAGTATGGCTTAGAAATGATGAGTAAACCCTCACATTAATGTAGGTCCTTTTGTACAAGCTACATAACAATGAATTGGGAAGAATGATTAGAGCTTATGATGTAATAAGATTTTACCTAAATCATTCTTTTAAGATAGTGTGATTAGTATAATAAACCATGATCATTTTTATTATGGAAATGACATTAGAATTCAATGACATGGTACACTTATCTAAATATAAGAGATAATATGTAACATCCCTAACCTAGGTTATGCTTTAACCCTAGGTGTTTTGCTTAAGAAAGATAATAATATGCTTGATATTATCTTTTGAAAGGTAATTAAGGGTCAAGAGGAATTTATATTTCATTTTAGGCCTTTTTGAATAAAATTGAAAATAATGTTTTGTTTGTTATGGACTAAAGTGCAATTTACCCAAGTTGAGGGGTTAATTTGCAAATGTTACATGATAATATGTTCCTCATGTGTTGAAGCATCATGGGAATGAAAATGATGCAGAGGTATGGCTAGTGAAAGCTTGAGTACCAAGAAAGAGTTGATAAAGCAATGTTTGTGCATTAAGACCTAGTTTTTGTGTAATGTGCAATTTACCCAAACCCAGCGTTCAATATGCAATTTACCAATTCAATAAGGTCCTTAATATTCTTGTCATCTTGTAGAGGCAAGAAAATGACAGGGGCATCTCATTTGAGCTACTTTGAAGGAGAGAGAATCTTGATATTAAAATAATCAAGATTTAATCATAAATGAACTTTACTTCAAATTAATGCAAGAATAAATATAATAATTGAAGGGCCTTCAACCAAAAATGGGATGGTTGGTTTTGTTCAAGTATGAACACCTTTGTGCCTTTTCTATGACATAAAATATCTAACTTGAGTGGAGAGTCCACTCACATTAAGTTAATGGGAAGTAATATCCACTAAAAATGGGATATTAATATAATATGATTAAGGTGCTTAATTTATTTTTCCTTAATTCATGATGGCACAATTTTTAGAATTAAAGGATTTTTATAAGGAGTTTTCTCTCTCATTTATTTTCTTATAAAAGCACCCTTTACCACTCAAACCAAGGACTTTTTTGAATCCACTACTTTCCTTAGCATGCAAAAATGTTCAAGGGAGCTAGGGACATCAGGAAGACGACCCTCAACCTGTTGGTAAGCTTCTTGACCTTTGTTCATCTTGATTTCATGGTGGAAATTACAAATCAATGCATACTTCGTTCATATCTCAATCCCATCTTCACTTCTAACCATTCCTTTTCACCGAAAAGCTTGAGGAATGATCCTTGTGGTTAGAGAAAGCTTCTTCCACCATTGTTGATGTGAAGCTCCAAGCTTTGAAGCTCAATTGAAGGTGGGTTATATAACTTGAACCCCTATTCATTGTTATTGATTTCAATTTCTCAATCAACTATGTTTAATTGCTCTTCTTTCAATTTTTTGGATTAGTTTATGCAATTACCATGATAATGGAAGTAGTTTTCGATGGTCTAAGGCTTGATGATGATAACATCATCTTAGGCTCACTTTGCAACAGATTTGAGTTGCAAATGGTTTTAAGGTTTTGGTCCAAATGGTTTCACTAAACCGTTTGGAGGCTTGGGCCCCAAACCATTTAGAGGAGTTGACCGTTTGGATGGGTTGACCATTTGAGGTCAGAACCCTAGAACATGTTGGATGATGATCAATTTGATCTAATTGATTAAGTCAATATATAGACAATCCTCCAAGTGGAAACCCTAATCGGCTAAGTGTTGAATTTACAATTAATTAAGTTGATGTTTTGGGTTGATTATCCCGAATGGTTTCAAAACCAATCGGATGTCATCCCAAACGGTCTCAAGACTATTTGGAGGTCAACCAAGACCGTTTGGAGGTCTAGGGTTGAATATGGTTGAGTAATTTAAGAGTTAGAGATATTAATTCTAAGTGCAATCAATAACTATATTGATGATCAATCCAATGATCTAGACCCTAATTGGATTGTACAAATTTTAATGCTTTATGAGGCAAACGACCTCAAGACCATTTGGAGGTCATCCAAACGACCTCAAGACCGTTTGAGGTCAGGTCATATCATAAGTTGATGATGGTTCATTGTTTTCAATTGGTTTGGTTCCACAATGATAACCATTGATGGTTCCTCGATTCCAAAACCCTAATTGAAGGAGTCTTGATTATAAACCCTAGTTTAATTGAGTTTAAAACCCTAATTGATGGTCTAATAGAGGGGTGATTCTATGGTTCAATTGATGAATGAATCAAGTATTCAATCGAAAGGCAGTTCATGGATTGAAACCTTGAAATGATTAAGTATTGAAACACCTTTGTGGTCCATTCAGTTTTGAGAGGGTTTGGACCAAATGGTCTCAAGACCATTTGGGACCAAAGGATCCCAAACCATTTGGAGACCCAAGCTCATTTGGTTTCAAGACTTTCTAGCTCATTCGGTTTCAAGCCAATGCTTGCTTAAACGGTTTCAAGGGCAATATGACCAAACGATTTCAAACTGTTTGAACTTTGAAAGTCCAAGGACGTTTAAGGTCTAAGTAGGCAAGACCGTTTGAGGTTCAAAATGGTTAATCCATTTGGATATATTTTGTAATTGAAGATTCAATTGGTCAATTCATTTGAATACTCATGTGATTAAAGGATCAATTGATCAAATCTTCTGGATATCCTAGAAGAGGATGAGTGAGAGATATTTATACATGCATGATAATCATGTATCAATCAAGCCTAAGACATTCAAAGTAAGTGTAATGTACAATTAGGGTATGATCCTTGGTAAAGAGATCATGAAACCCTAATTGAGTTGATTGATGAACTCAAACCCTAAATTAGGGCAATTCTTAATGGAACCCTAATCAAGGAAGATAATGTGATATGAATTTAGGGTAATAACATGAGTAACCCTAATTCATTATATTTGATGTAAAACCCTAATTTGGATGAATAGTAAACCCTAATTGTGGGTTATTGAATATAAACCCTAATCTAGGGTGATGTGATGTGAATAGTAAACCCTAATTCTAAATAGGGTGAAGTTGTATGAAACCCTAATTCTAGATTATGCTATTTAGCATGAAACTCTAATCTTGGACAATGAAATGTTGAATCATTGGTCCCAATTGAATAAAGGGGGGTGAGTAACCCTAATTGTTATAAAATGGGAAACCCTAACCCTGGTATGGGAATAGTGGTGTTCCTTTGGAATAGCATGAAACTGAAATATGATTGATATATCCGTTATCATCTGTAATAACCATGCATGTATCCTGAGATGATGAACATATCCAGGTATGAGCTATGATGTTTTATTATTAAAATTGTTATTGGGCCTTGTGTGCCATAATATGCCTTGTTGCTTAGTAAGAGGTAACAAGAGAATTGTTGGGCCTCAAGTGCCAGATAAGATGCTTGTGAAGCAAATATCATGTGTACCTTGATTAGATGACCTGAAGGTGATGGTTACCTAAAAAAGTGGTAATAGTGCTCTGTGATGAGCTGAGGGTTTAAATACCCAGAACCATATGTTTATATGAGGGACTGAGATCCCAATGTCTTTTAAAGACTAAGAGTTAACTGATGAAAATAGTACATGTTTCTTTATAGCATTTGTCTTAATAAGTTATGTTTGAAAACTTGACTGATGTTAAATGAATATGATAATGTACTTAATTAATCAAGTGAAAGCTATTCATGTAGTGCTCTGACCATAGATCCATCATCATCAGTAGCTGGTGATGGTGAAACATGTGTTCTTATGAGATTTTGTGGAGTTCGCATATTCTTGAATATGTGGGGATCGATGGGTGAAAATATCCTTACGTCCTAATGAGGGAATTGATGGAAGGTAAACATTAAACCTCTCAATCCTTCATTGTATGTTCTGGGATGGATGTATCACTAATCTCCCAATGATGTTAATGTTGGATCGATGGAGGTAAACATGAAATCTCTCGATCGTGAAGAGAGTGCAGCCGCCATTGTAGATGTATAGTGAGTTGCCACTATACCCTGGAAAGCTATGTAAGAAGAGACACAAGATGTCCTGCATGTAATATTGCACTGATCGAGATGTGGGAAGTCATGGAAGTCGTCTCTTCCATTGATTTTGTATGGTACCGATTTTGACTTCACAGTGATCGGTTGGAGTATGAGCTGTATACCTCATCTCCTTAGAGCTTAAAGAATTTTTGTAAAATATAATCAGCCGTGTAGCGTATTTGCATAAGATTGAAATACGAAAACCACTGGTTGATGTTATCCTACTTAGTATGATTGTGATACATAAATGTTACTTATGTTCTTCAATTCCATATTGAATAAGAGACATGTTGCCTTGTCAAGTTATAACTGAAATACTTGAATAGGAATGTTTCTCTAATCTGCATAGATATTGATTTTCCTGCCAATGAAATATATTATACCACTGCTCAGTTTATTTCTATTAAATTGGCATAATAGTATTTACGGCGGAGAGTTATATCTCTCGCTGGGGAATTGTATAATTGTCTCACCCCCGTGGGATTCAACATTTTTAGGTAGATGCAGACAAAGAGGGAGAACCTCTATAATAGAGGAAGAGCAGCAGTAGCAACAGAAAGCACAACAGTAATATCCCAGGTGGGGATACTGGTTGTCAGGCTTTGTACACAAAGTCCTATGTGTCGTCTCTTTACTCTAAGGTCATAGGAGTTAGTAGATAGTGTTTTATAATCGATCTGAGATTTTGGTTTGATGCATCGAGGTTTATTTTACTTGTGTTGTTTAGCAAAGTAATGATGTATATATACTCATCGAGAAGAAATGATACAACAAAAATGTACAATGTGGACCAGTTCGTAAATATACTATTGTGGTTTTTGTTTTAAAAAATCTCTGGTAATGGATCTTTTTATAAAAGGTTTTAATTTTTAGTGATTTTTAGTAATTTTGTTGCTAACAATCAATTCCGCATTAGTTAATCATGTTAGATGAGTCAATAATGTTTTGCTCAAACGGTGTATCACAATTAGTGGTATCAGAGCTCTAGGTTCGCTGAGTGTACATAGACATAGGATTAAGGTTGTTGAGTCTGCTCTAGTGTCTTCCAGTTTATCTAATAGTGTCTTCTGCTCATATAGGAGGAGAAGAAGTTGAAGATGTCTGGATCGCATGATGAACATGCTGCTAAGAGCAGCGTTGTTGCACTAGGTGGAGGTGCAAGAGATGCAGATAGGGAGGAACCCGTACCTGAACAACCCCAGTTTAATCAAGTTGATATGAGGAACCCAGCCTTCCAAGCTATGTGTGGGCAATTTATGGAAACTACGACTCACATGACGGATAGGATGCCACTACCTGCACCAAGGGCACTAACCCACAATGAAAGATAGGGAGCTGGCAAGACCTTTGAAAGGCTTTAGAGGGTAGGAGCCACAGAGTATGCTAGCACAGCTGACCCAGCAGATGCTAATTTTTGGTTAACTGAGCTGGAGAAGGCTTTCATAATCCTTATGATTCTTGAAGATGAGAAGGTGAGACATTTTGTCTACCTACTGAAGGGGAGTGCTGGTCATTAGTGGACCATTGAGGAAGGTAAAAGGCCAGGAGTTGAAGTCGGATGGGATGAATTCTGACGGGAATTTGTTGCGAGATACTTTCCCAAGATGTATCTAGATGAAAAGATCTCTCAATTTGAGAGGTTGAGGCAAGGACAGATGAACATTAGCAAATATGAAGCTAGGTGCATGGAGTTGTTGTGGTTCTGTCTGCACATGGCAGCTACTGATGAGGAGAGGATTCGACATTTTGAGAAAGGGTTGAACGCTGAATTGACCACTCTTGTGTCTGCTATAGAGAACAGGGAAAGATTTTCCACTTTTGTGGAGTCCGTGAGACGGATTGAGAGGTCTGTGATCGAGAAGTGACAGACTAGTAATAAGAAAGTATATCCTCGGTTTCAAGGACCCTTGTATGAGAGTTTCAAGAAGTCGAGATTCTATGCACCACCACCACCAAAGTTTAATGCCCCGACGCAGTGGATGTCAAGTAGGGGTAGGGGTCGTAGTTTTATTCCAAGTAGAGCCCCCACTATAGCATCAGCATTAGTGACACGACCACCCAGGCAAAGTTTGGTAAGCTACAACTGCTACCAGTGTGGAAAGTCAGGACACTTGAAGAGAGATTGTCCTGAGAAAGTCAGAACTGTGACTCAACCCCAGAGACAGAGTCACTAAGGCTCAAAGAGGCGACAATTCAATAATAATGCTAGAGGACGTGGACAGGCATCCCAAGTTGGATCGTTGGCACCAAACAACCAAGCACAGGGTCAACAACAACCAACAACTAGATTCTATGCCATGAATCAGCCTGAAGCAGTAGTCAACCCTCGAGTTGTGACAGGTCAGATGGAACTATTTTATTCTGATATGTCTTCATCCTGCTTCGTATCGATGTTAATTGATCCGGGTGCTACACATTCCTTTATCACTCGAGAAGTGATTTATGACTGCAACATGACTGCCAGTCATAGAGCAGACAGTTTAATGCTAGAAACCCATTTGATTGGATCTATAGTGTTGCGGGAGGTGTGTTCTCCCTACAATCTTTTCTTTTCTGAACATCGCATTCAAGTGGATCTTATACCACTTGAGATGCAGGGTTTTGATATAATCCTTGGAATGGACACCTTAGAGAAGTATAAGGTTGTCTTGGATTGTAGTTCCAAACAGGATGTGTTCACAGATAATGGTGACACATGGATCATTTAGGGAGATATAAAGATTCTTCCAACTTGTCTGGTGTCATCTATGGTAGCTGAGAAGTTGATGAGACAGGGATGCTTTGCATTCTTGGCTCATGTGGTAGATACCACAATGGAGATCCCTCATCCTTCTGAAGTTCCAGTAGTCAAGGAATTCGAGGATGTATTTCCTGAAGAACTTCCAGGTGTTCCTCCACCTCGAGTGATTGATTTTGTAATTAATCTAATTCCGGGCACACAACCAATAGCACAAACGTCATATAGAATGGCACCTACTGAGATGACATAGCTCAAGAAACAACTGCAAGAGTTGCTTGAGAAGGGTTTTATCCGACTGAGTACTTCACCATGGGGTGCTCTTGTTCTTTTTGTTAAAAAGAAAGATGGGTCTATGCGATTATGCATTGATTATAGACAGTTAAACAAAGTCACCATAAAGAACAAATATCCTTTGCCATGGATTGATGACCTGTTTGATCAGTTGTGTGGTGCAACTATCTTTTCTAAGATAGATTTGAGGTCGGGATACCATCAGTTGTGTATCAAGGAGGGTGACATATCTAAGTTTTCCTTTAGGACAAGATATGTTCACTATGAGTTCACAGTTATGTCATTTGGACCAACTAATGCACCAGCTACATTCATGGAACTCATGAATAGAATCTTTCGACCTTTTCTTGATCAATGTGTAGTCGTATTCATAGATGACATCTTGATCTACAGTAGAGATTCTCAACAGCATGAGCATCACCTCTGTCAGGCTTTGACTTTGCTAATAGAGCATAGGCTATATGCTAAGTTTAGCAAGTGTGAGTTTTGGCTACCAGAAGTTTCTTTTCTAGGACACGTTATATCTGCTTCAGGTATTCATGTTGATCCTAAGAAGGTAGAATCTATCCTGCAATGGGAATAGCCAAAGACACCGACAGAGATTTGTAGTTTTCTTGGACTAGAAGGCTATTACAGTAGGTTCATCAAGAACTTCAGCTCTTTATCTTTACCCCTGACCAAGTTGACCAGGAAACAGGTTCCTTTTATCTGGAATGACAAGTGCCAACAATCTTTCCAGTTTTTGAAAGAAAGGCTAACAAGTGCACCTTTGCTAGTGTTACCTCAGCATGGGAAGTGGTACATAGTTTTCTGTGATGCATCCAAGAATGGCTTAGGATGTGTGTTGATGCAGGATAAACAAGTGATTTCTTTTGCTTCTCGACAACTTAAGAAACACGAGGAGATTTATCCGACACACGATCTAGAACTAGCTGCTGTGGTCCATGCCTTGAAGATCTGGAGACATTATCTCTATGGAAAAACATTCTAGATTTTCACAGAAAAAAACCTAAAGTATATCTTCTCACAGCATGAGTTGAACATGAGACAGCGTCGCTGGATGGAATCAATCAAGGAATACTGCTGTACGATTGATTATCATCTAGGGAAGGCTAACGTGGTAGCTGATGCACTAAGTAGGAAATCAGCAACACCAGCCCTAGATAAAGAATGGTTAAACTTCTTAGTGTGCTCCAAAAGAGATATGCTTATCTCCTTAAGGCAAAACAATGTACTGCTCAAATTATCATTATTAACCGGGCTATTAGCTGAAATGCAAGTGAAACCTACTCTGAGACAGCAGATTAAAGAAGCACAACAAGTTGATACTGTGATTCAGGAGATCAAGTTTGAATATGGAAGTGAGAAACGAGATGGCTTCCATGATTCAGATCATCAGGTAGTCTGATACCATGGTAGGATGGTAGTACCTGATGTTGATAACTTAAGAAAGTTAGTTCTGGAAGAAGCTCATTCTTCAATGTATGCTATGCATCCAGGGAGAACCAAGATGTATCATAACTTAAAAGATATGTATTGGTGGCATGGATTGAAGAAAGATGTTGCTGAGTTTGTTATGCGGTGTCTGGTGTGTCAGTAGGTTAAGGATGAACATCAGAAGCCCACATGAACAATGCAACCTCTACCTATACCACAGTGGAAAAGGGATCATGTAACCATGGACATTGTGGTTGGCTTGCCTAGAACAACTAAAAGTCATGATTCCATTTGGGTGATAGTTGATAGGTTGACTAAGACAGTGCATTTCTTACCTATCAAAACAATCTACAATGCTGAGAAGCTTGCACAGATATACATAGATGAGATAGTGTGGTTGCATGGGGTTCCAGCTACTATCATTTCTGGTAGAGGTCCCCAGTTTATGATTTGTTTTTAGGAATGAATGCATAAATCATTGGGTACATAGTTAAGGTTTAGTACAACCTTTCACCCACAGACAGATGGATAGTCTGAGAGGACCATACAAACCTTGAAGGACTTTCTTAGGGCGTGTGTCCTTCAGTTTGCAGGAAGTTGGGATCTACACCTGAGCTTGATTGAATTTTTTTATAATAATAACTATCAACACAGTATTAATATGGCACCATATGAGGCATTGTATGGTAGACGTTGCAGATCTCCCTTATGTTGGGATGAAACCGGAGAATATCAACTTTTGGGTCCTGAATTAGTACAACAAACAACTGAGAAGATTGAAGTCATACAACAACAGTTGAAAGTTGTCCAGGATAGACAGAAATCTTATGCTGACAAACGTCATAGACCCTTAGAATTCCAAGTTGGAGACAGAGTATACCTCAAGGTTTCACCTTGGAAAGGTATCTTGAGATTTGGAAAGAAGGGGAAGTTAGCTCCTAGATTTATGGGACCTTATCCGATCATTGAAAGGATGGAAGGGTAGCCTATAAGATGGAGTTACCACCTGAGTTGCATAGATTGCACCCAGTGTTTCATATATCTATGTTGAGGAAGTGTCATCCTAACATAGAGTTAGTTCTTCAACCTGTTGAGGTAGAATTAAATGATGATATATCTTATGTTGAAGGACCTATGTTGGTTCTTGACAGAAGAATTGAAAAGTTGAAAAAGAAAGACATTAGTCTTGTAAAAGTTCTTTGGCATCATTGTGGCATTTAAGAATCTACATGGGATCTAGATGAAGAGATGAGGAGGAAGTATCCTTCTCTTTTCTCTTGATGTTTTGTTAATGATTTCGGGGACGAAATGCTTGTAAGGGGTGGATAATTTGTAACATCCCGGACTTGGGTTATGCTTTAACCCTAGGTGTTTTGCTTAAGAAAGATAATTATATGCTTGATATTATCTTTTGAAAAGTAATTAAGGCTCAATAGGAACTTATATTTCATTTTAGTCCTTTTTCAATAAAATTGAAAATAATGTTTTGTTTGTTATGGACTAAAGTGCAATTTACCCAAGTTGAGGGGTTAATTTGCAAATGTTACATGATAATATGTTCCTCATGTTTTGAAGCATCATGGGAATGAAAATGATGCAGAGGTATGGCTAGTGAAAGCCTGAGTACCAAGAAAGAGCTGATAAAGCAATGTTTGTGCATTAAGACCTAGTTTAAGTGTAATGTGCAATTTACCCAAAACCCAGGGTTCAATATGCAATTTACCACTTCAATAAGGTCCTTAATATTCTTGTCATCTTGTAGAGGCAAGAAAATGAGAAGGGAATCTAATTTGGGCTACTTTGAAGGAGAGAGAAGCTTGATATTAAAATAATCAAGATTTAATCATAAATGGAACTTTACTTCAAATTAATTCAAGAATAACTATAATAATTGAAGGGCCTTCAAAAAAAAAACGAGATGGTTGGTTTTTTTCAAGTGTGAACACCTTTGTGACTTAGCTAGTGCACGAAATATATAACTTGAGTGGAGAGTCCACTCACCTTAAGTTAATGGAAAGTAATATCCACTAAAAATGGGATATTAATATAATATGATTAAGGTGCTTAATTTCTTTTTCCTTAATTCATGGATAATGGAAGGGAATCTGGAGATAAGTAAGATAGCTTTGCATGCATGGAATTGAGGAGGAAGAGGTGGCACAATTTTTCGAATTAAAGGATTGTTATAAGGTATTTTCTCTCTCATTGATTTTCTTATAAAAGCACACTTTACCACTCAAACCAAGGACGTTTTCGAATCCACTTCTTTCCTTTGCTTGAAAAAATGATCAAGGGAGCTAGGGACATCAGGAAGATGACCCTCAACCTTTTGGTAAGCTTCTTGACCTTTTTTCAACATGATTTCATGGTGGATATCACAAATCAATGCATGATTCCTTCATATCTCGATCCCATCTTCACTTCTAACTATTCCTTTTCACCCAAAAGCTTGAGGAACAATCCTTGTAGTTAGAGAAAGCTTCTTCCACCATTGTTGACGTGAAGCTCCAATCTTTGAAGCTCAATTGAAGGTGGGTTATATAACTTGAACCCCTATTCATTGTTATTGATTTCAATTTCTCAATCAACTATCTTTAATTGGTCTTCTTTCAATTTTTTTTATTAGTAGATGCAATTACCATGATAATGGTAGTAGTTTTCGATGGTATAAGGCTTGATGATGATAATATCATCTTAGACTCACTTTCCACCAGATTTGAGTTGCAAATGGTTTTAAGGTTTTGGTCCAAACGGTTTCACTAAACCGTTTGGAGGCTTGGGCTCCAAACCATTTAGAGGAGTTGACCATTTGGATGGGTTGACGATTTGAGATCAGAACCCTAGAACATGTTGGATGATGATCCATTTGATCTAATTGATTAAGTCAATATATAGACAATCCTCCAAGTGGAAACCCTAATCGGCTAAGTGTTGAATTTGCAATTAATTAAGTTGATGTTTTGGGTTGATTAGCCCAAATGGTTTCAAAACTATTTGGGGGTCAACCAAGACCGTTTGGAGGTCTAGGGTTGAATATGGTTGAGTAATTGAAGAGTTATATATATTAATTCAAAGTGCAGTCAATAACTATATTGATGAACAATCCAATGACCTCAACCCTAATTGGATTTCACAAATTTTAATGATTTATGAGGCAAACGACCTCAAGACCGTTTGGAGGTCATCCAAACAACCTCAAGACCATTTGAGGTAAGGTCATATCATAAGTTGAGGATGGTTCATTGTTTTCAGTTGGTTTGGTTCCACAATGATAACCATTGATGGTTCCTCAATTCCAAAACCCTAATTGAAGCAGTCTTGATTATAAACCCTAGTTTAATTGGGTTTAAAACCCTAATTGATGGTCTAATTGAGGGGTGATTCTATGGTTCAATTGATGAATGAATCAAGTATTCGATTGAAAGGCAGTTCATGGATTGAAACCTTGAAATGATTAAGTATTGAAACACCTTTTTGGTCCATTCAGTTTTGAGAGGGTTTGGAGCAAACGGTCTCAAGACTGTTTGGGTCCAAAAGGTCTCAAGACCATTTGAGTCCAAACGGTCTCAAGACTGTTTGGGACCAAACGATCTCAAGACCGTTTGGGACCAAATGATCCTAAATCGTTTGGAGACCCAAGCTCATTAGATTTCAACACTTTCTAGCTCATTCGGTTTCAAGGCAATGTTTGCTTAAACGGTTTCAAGGGAAATATGCCCAAATGGTTTCAAACCGTTTGAACTTTGAAAGTCCAAGACCGTTTAAGGTCTAAGTAGGCAAGACCGTTTGAGGTTCAAAATGGTTAATCCATTTGGATATCTTTTGTAATTGAAGATTCAATTGGTCAATTTATTTGAATACTCATGTGGTTGAAGGATCAATTGATCAAATCTTCTAGATATCCTAGAAGAGGATGAGAGAGAGAGATTTATACATGTAAGATAATCATGAATCAATCAAGCCTAACACATTCAAATTAAGTGTGATATACAATTAGGGTATGATCCTTGGTAAAGAGATCATGAAACCCTAATTGAGTTAATTGATGAACTCATACCCTAAATTAGGGAAATTCTGAATGGAACCCTAATCTAGGAAGATAATGTGATATGAACTTAGGGTAATAACATGAGTAACCCTAGTTCATGGTATTTTATGTAAAACCCTAATTTGGATGAATAGTAAACCCTAATTGTGGGTTATTGAATATGAACCCTAATCTAGGGTGATGTGATGTGAATAATAAACCCTAATTCTAAATAGGGTGAAGTTGTATGAAGCCCTAATTCTAGATTATGTTATTTAGCATGAAACACTAATCTTGGACAATGAAATGATGAATCATTAGTCCCAATTGAATAAAGGAGGATGAGTAACCCTGATTTCTAAAAAATGGGAAACCCTAACCCTGGTATGGGAATAGTAGTGTTCCTCTAGAATAGCATGAAACTGAAATATGATTGATATATGTGTTATCATCTGTACTAACCATGCAGGTATCCTGAGATGATGAACATAGCCAGGTATGAGCTATGATGTTTTATTATTAAAATTGTTATTGGGCCTTGTGTGCCATGATATGCCTTATTGGTTAGTAAGAGGTAACAAGAGAATTGTTGGGCCTCAAGTGCCAAATAAGATGCTTGTGAAGAAAGTATCATGTGTACCTTAGTCAGATAAACTGAAGGTGATGGTTACCTGAAAAAGTGGTAACAATGCTCTGTGATGAGCTGAGGGTTTGAATACCCAGAAATATATGTTTATATGAGGGACTGAGATCCCAATGTCTTTTAAAGACTAAGATTTAACTAATGAAAATAGTACATCTTTCTTTGTAGCATTTGTCTTAATAAGTTATGTTTTAAAACTTGACTAATGCTAAAAGAATATGATAATTTACTTAATTAATCAAGTGAAAGCTATTCATGTAGTGCTCTGACCATAGATCCATCATCATCAGTAGCTCGTGATGGTGAAACATGTGATCTTATGAGATTTCTTGGAGTTTGCATGTTCTTGAATATGTGGGGTCGATGGGTGAAAATATCCTTACGTCCTAATGAGGGAATTGATGGAAGGAAAACATTAAACCTCTCAATCCTTCATTGTATGTTTTTGTATGGATGTATCACTAATCTCCTGATGATGTTAATGCCGCATCGATGGAGGTAAACATGAAATCTCTCTATTGCGAAGAAAGTGCAACTGCCACTGTATCTCTATAGCGAGTTGCCACTATACCATGGCAAGCTATCTAAGCAGAGACACAAGATGTCCTGCATGTAATCTCACATTGACCGAGATGTGGGAAGTCATGGAAGCCATCTCTTCCATTGATTTTGTATGGTATTGGTTTTGACTTCACAGTGATCTGTTGGAGTATGAGCGGTATACCTCATCTCCTCAGAGCTTAAAGAATGTTTGTAAAATATAATCCTCTGTGTAGCGTATTTGCATAAGATTGAAATACGAGAACCACTGGTTGATGTTATCCTTCTTAGTATGACTGTGATACATAAATGTTACTTATGTTCTTCAATTCCATATTGAATAAGAGACATGTTTCCTTGTCAAGTTATAACTGAAATACTTGAATATGAATGTCGCTCTAATCTGTATAGATAGTACTGATTTTCCTGCAATGAAATATATTTTCCCATTGCTCAGTTTATTACTATTTAATTTCCATAATAATGTTTACGGCGGAGAGTTATATCTCTCACTAGGGCAATTGTATAATTGTCTCACCCCAATGGGATTCAACATTTTTAGGTAGACGCAGACAAAGATGCAGAACCTCTGTAGCAGAAAAAGAGCAGCAGTAGCAACAACAAGGATAACAGTAAGATCCCAGGTGGGGATACTGGTTGTCAAGCTTTTTACATAAAGTCCTATGTGTCGTCTCTGTACTCTCAAGTCCTAGGAGTCAGTAGATATTGTTTTATAATCGATCTGAGATTTTGGTTTGATGCATCGAGGTTTATGTTACTTGTGTTGTTTAGCAAAGTAATGATGTCTATATACACCTCGAGAAGAGATGATACAATGAATGTACAATGTGGACCAATCCGTAAATATACTACTGTGGTTTTTGTTTTAAAGAATCTCTGGAAATGTATCTTTTTATAAAAGGTTTTAATTTTAGTGATTTTTAGTAATTCCGTTGCTAACGATCGCTTTTGCATTAGTTAATCATGTTAGATGAGTTAATAACGTTTTTCTCAAATGGTGTATCACACAATATGAACAAAATGTACTACATGGTGATTGCAAGTTAAAGATGAAACTATTAAATTTATTATGATGAAGTCTTTAATATTTTATTTTAATTACATGTGTCTTAACCCAAATTGAATGAAATATATTGAGAACTGGACTCTAATGAATGTTAATGAGAAGAGAAGCATTGTATGTAAACTGAAGTAAGAAATATGGATCTGAATAATGTAATGAACATGAAATGAAATATGTCGAGACTACTTAATATAAAATGAAGGAAAAAAATGGGAATTAGTACATGAATCTAAGAATTTAACTCTTACCCTAATATGATGAGTTTTATGATGCTAATGAATGAAAATATCAAATGAGGGATTAGGGGATGTATATAATTGTAATTGAATTCAATTATAACATGGGGTTCAAGCATTTCAATTGATTTACAAGAATGTGTTCTTGATTGTGATTGTTTGATATAACACTTGTACTCTAAGAATGGACTAATAGTACATACTTCAAATGATATTCAACATATGTTGATTAGTAACCCCAACATAAGAATGTGAAATAAAATAAGAAGACAACTAAGTGTATTATGCATGTATATGCATGCAATTTATTTGCATCTATTGGGATAAATAAGCATATGTTGTATGATAAGTTTATTTAGAGTATGATTAATGATACAAGATATCTATCTACTTTTAATGTTGCTAGTTCTAATGCCTCTGTGAATATTGTTAAGAAATGTGATATACAATGAATTAAAAAGAAATATGTTGAAATTGAATTTAATATGCACTCCTTACATTTGATAAACATTAATAAGTGTAAATGTTGCATAATGAGATTATGTCTTGGTATGAAATCCCACGAATGATGTTAAAACCCTAATGGGGTAAATGCTAGACAATGAGATTAGGGTTGAAAGCCCAATGATGATGACTTCTATGAGATCATGTATTAAATGGAAAGAATCATATGTGTTGCAAAATACATATTTATTTTGTTTCTTGCTTTAATCATTGTCTTTGTCGGTAAGATTAGTATGTTTCATGTTATTCTAGTTATGCAAGAATACACACACATGATATACAATGATTTTAATTCTTTTATGATGACTAAAATAGATTAATAACAAGTGAAATGATGAAACATCTACTTAGGTTCCCTGAACACCGTGAGTTTCCCTAAGGACCACACTGGGGGAAAAAAGATCTCCTTGTAGTAATCGATGAATTATGAGAAATATTTCCAGAGTGTAGATTGAGACCTTAAAGGTTACTGATGAAATGAAATATGTGAAATGTGAAAATATGTGAAATGTTGTAATATGTAATATACTATTATGTTAGTTCCTATCATGTATACCTGAGATGAATATGTAGCCTCTTTAGGAAACCCTGAGGGGGCCATGGTTTGTTGTTGATATCTTATGGTCTCTGGCTAAACCCTAAGATAGTGACGGTGAGTCATTAACATGAGAATCAGGAGTGGTGACTTCTACCTTAATGAGGAACAAGCAAATTAGTTTTAGGGAAAATGAATAAAAGATGACAAACCGTGTTTGTTACATTCCTTGTATTGCTAGTTGATGAATTTCCATTGTTTATTATGTTTCTTGTTGTGGAAAATTATCATTCAGTTATAGAGATTATCTATTTCATATTTTGATTCGTCTTGTTTTATGTAGTAAATGTTATAATTTATATCCACTCTAAAGATGATTTGGATTTCTTGTCATTTGATAGTATTGTTTGATAGACATATCTTATGTGTACTTCAACTTCAAGACTACATGATGTGTTCCTGATCTGGCTGGTGGGGTATCACAAAGATGATGTTATTGTTATGTGTTGATTCAGAATGTTTAGATCTTGACTTGTTATTCATATTGAAGGATTGTTAGCTCGATTTTTTCATAGACATGCTCTAATAGATGTTTTAATGTTATAATTGGTTCAAGTGATTACCTTATCTTTTTTATTAGATTACCACTATAAACTAGATTTTCCTTATGCTAGAACTATCTATTAGACTTTTGGTTATCTACAAGTTTCTTTTAAGTTCATTATACTTAATCTGATGTTAATGCATGTACCTAGCTTGAGTGGCAGGTATATACTCACTAGGGCTCTATATGAGTCTCATGAGGTTGTTTTAATGTTTTTAGGTATAATGCTATCAAGCAAGGAGATCATGACAAAGAAGATATAAATACAATAATCTAGATAAATTACAATGTCCTTGTTCACTCACTTTCTCGAGATGGGTTGTAGACTGAGTTTGTTCGATAATGTACATGTATCTGATGTAAATTGAACTACATTTGAGAACATGATTTGATTCTTGTTTTGATGGAGTTGAATAAGGTTTGTGTTCTTTATTATAAGATCCTTGATGTGATAATGGTTTGTGAAAATTTTGAATAAAGAAAAATAAAAAGGAAAAATTATCTGTGTTTTTGTATATTGTTTCTATCCTCTTTGTCGACAATGAAGTGTTTTGTTTCTTAATCTTGGTTGAGCTTTAGGGATTCTCTCTAATGGTTGGCATTTGTGTTAATAAAAAGAGTGGTCTTGAAATTTAGGATAATTCATTAGTCTCTAGCTTGTTGTTTGGTTTGGTAATATCAGTGAAAGAATAATGTTCACATGTCATCACCCTCAACCTAATTGATAACTGCATCCCACAAACAGTCCACATTTCCCTTTATTGCTTTAAAACCTAGTTTTCTTTTTTGCTTATCTAGTGTTATCTTGGCTAGCTCTTTACTTGATTAGTTATTTCATTTCATTGTTCTTGCTTATCTCTTGCTAGTTTAGGTCTTTAATTTCTCTTTGTTGTGGTTGCTAGCTTAGTGTGGTGTATATCTTTTCTTGCTTGCCTTAGCATAGCTTGTTCTTTTCTTTCTTGCCTTGTCTTCTTTTACTCATTAGAATTAACTATCTAGGGTAATTTAGGTTTTGATTCTTGTTTGTTCTCCATTGCCTCCTTGTTCACCAGTAGTGTAATCAAGAATCAACTATCAAACCGTTCAACCCTAGACTCTGTAGTAGGATCCTATCCCAACCTAACCTAGCTCCAGTTCCCCCTTTTCTCCTTGTGGATCGACCCTATACTTATCTCCCCATGTTCTTGTAGGTTTAGTGTTTTAGTTTATGTGTATGTGTTTGAGTAGGTCTCTTATTAATTTTGAAAGATATGTAGTGTGTTTCGATCTCAGGGGGAGCATCTAGTCAAATCTAAATTGATTAGTGTGTGCACCTCTAGCGGGACACACCAAGCTTTGTGGCACTGTTTCCGAGGATAGAAAGCTCCATAGGTACCTAGTACTTGTGGTGTTGACTCTCCCCTTTGGCATCGCCTTTTCCAATTTACTTGTCTATATTTGAGAAACACTCCAGTCTCCAGAAAGATATGATACATTTTGGCTGCCTCATCTCTATCATCTCCACCTTGAGATATTTTCTAAGCGTTAGGGACATAATGGATCTCATCCTATCTGTCATCATGACCATTTCCTCTTCCTACCATCTGCATATTCATAAGAGAAGATATCTAGTAGAAAATTATAGTTCTAAGTGCAAAACATCCTATCCTATACGTCTCTTACCAACTCTATCCAAAATCTAAGCTCATCCTTGGATATGATGTCAAGAGTTGACACAACCTAAACTCACTATCCCAACCTTAAGCCTCTCAAAGAGGGATTAGACTTACCATTCACTTTTAATTACTAATTTAAATCAACATCAAATTATTCTTTTTTAACAAATTTAAAGAATCATCATTTAATGAACTAATAACTTCTTGTTAAAAATAATAGGAAGGTTACAACAGAATTAAACTTTTACATAAGTAAAGAATTCTCACTCGATATACGTCACATACAACTAACTATAAAACTGCTCTCAATCCTCACTCTCACATTCTCAGGATCTAACAAAAGGATAAGAGACCTTCTAACTAACTAGCTACTCCTCTTGAGACCTCAACTGATCCACTGTTGATTAAAGCTAGTTTCTAACTCCTCTCGAGGTAGACATTGCTACAAAAATGTTTTAGTGTATTGTATCATCTACTGGCTCTGTGCCTCAAAAACCTTCAAGGAATCATCATAATTTAAGTGTATAATGTTGATAGAATTAAGTAATGAAGAACACAACTTGGAAGCAAAACTATAAACTATCAAACATGGCAGTAGTTTTGATAATATCATCAATATATAAATCAATGTAAGCCCATTATCAAATATTATTCTTTTTTTATTACGCATTAGACCCACATGAAGTGTAATACAACATGTAGAATTATCACAACAAGCTACAATCTTATCTTATAAGAATTTGAGTTGCTCAGAGATTCTAAGTCTACTAAGCTAGCTCGCTGGTCAACAGCAGTGCTCGTTGTGTCTAGCCTTGATTGCTAAAACATATGATCGGACAAACTCAACACTTGTAAACCTGGGTACTTAGGTGGAGGGTTTAAGAACTTGGCTTAATACTTGCATCAGTAGTCCCACAAGTGTTGACATACTGGGTAATATCTTAATTAACTAAACCATACTGGATAACACCAGAACATTTTAATTGATGTTGGGTAGCTCACTATTTTAAGGAGACCTTCCTCACTGGGCTTAGTCTCTTGTATCTCTCTAGTTTATTCCAACTACCTCATCCTTGACTCATCCATTAGGTAGCCATGTTTCCTACTTCATGGTGTCAGCATCCATGATGGATTCCATAATATTCAGGGCATTTGTCATCTCACTAGTTTCCATAAGTAATATTTTTATCTTGCCACTCATATCTCATCTTTTTTCTTAGGTTTTCTCTATTCATTTATTGAATTCTAATAGCAAATAATGTGTTACTTCTATACTAACTTATACTTGAGCATATTGAAAACTACAATTTAAATTGTTCATTTAACTTCATATTCATTGGATAGAAAAAACTATCAATGAAATCACATGATTGTAAAACATAATGTTATAGTAGCAATTAGGGCAACCAAGAACATCAGTGCCTCTAACTCCACCACTGGGAATTTCCATAACCATGAAGTAGCTTGATTTAGGATTAAAATTATTATTATTTAATCACTACTATACTGAATCATTTTTGAGATAACTAAGATCACATGTACAAACTTATCAAATTTGAAATCATTCAATAGATAAATCAGTAGATATGAATGATCATTTTAAGCTTGATTACTTAAAAAAAAAATCTCTTGATAATGATTTTTCACTCACTTGTATGCATTCTAGCTTACCGATCACGTTTGTGAACTTTGAAATACATTGGATCTCAATCTACAAATCTTGGACTTGAGCTCAACACCTCATAAACCAACTTTGAATAGCCTAAAAATAGGTAGATCAACCTAAAAGAAGCCTTATGGATGTACAAGACAAAGAAGGAAGGTCAAGAAAATTCTTGGGTTGTTGAAACAAAACATTTTGCACAAGAGAACATACTAGAGATACTTACAAGTGTAGCTATATTTATTATTACCAACTAAGATTTATTTGGGTTGTAACATTCACCATTCCTATCTTTATCTTTTTACAATACTTGTTGCAGTTTAATAATATTTTGTGCTAGCATAATACAACTAATTGACAAGATCTTTATTTTATAGTACTAAATTATCACTTATAAATTTCAAAATACGTATTTTACTACACTATATTATGTTCTAATTAAATCACATTAGCACATCACTTTAAACTGCCATAACATTCCCTATACCAACACAGTAAAAATTTAGCACAGTAAGAACAATGGAAGAGGTTATATTAGTACAATACCAAAACATACTACATTGATAAACTACATTACGTACACAAGTTATACTTTCTTTATTTGTTTGAAATGTTGGTACTATACTTTTCTTTACTAAACAAAGCTACTACTTCATAATTGTAGCTATTATTATCATAATATTAGAATTGTACATCTTTTTACTAAACTAAGTTACATGTCCAATTCATACAACTGATATTTGTCGTGATTCATATATGTATCTAATCTTGACTATGTTACTGGAATAAATTTGTTGCCAACTTATTCCAGTAACATAGTCAAGATTAGATACAAATATGAATCACGACAAATATCAGTTGTATGAATTGGACATGTAACTTAGTTTAGTAAAAAGACGTACAATTCTAATATTCTGATAATAATAGCTACAATTATGAAGTAGTAGCTTAGTTTAGTAAAGAAAAGTATAGTACCAACATTTCAAACAAATATGAATTAGTGCGGTACCCATATCCACACAAGTAATATTTTTACACTTGATATTATCACATTTTATCATTTGTAATGGTTGCCTTACACACAAGAATTTTGTTGACTTAAGTCATCCTTATTCAAGTCAAAATTCTTGGTCATCAAATGAAGAGAATGCTCATCTTGAATTGATTTCTCCTGATGATCTGGGGGATGTTGAAGCTTGAACTTGGCTTTATGTATATTTCCATACTAGAAGAGAATTTTACACCAAGTATGCTAACAAATGCAGATTTTGTGTTATAATAGCACACTATGCTAAGGACCCTAGCGATGAGCTTTTTCGAATAGTAGCATTTACTTGTACAATGTTTGGCCTTCCTTCTGAATCAAAATCTCAAATATGTCTACTAAAAAAATAATATATCCATCTTGTATTAGGCTTTTTTAGAATTTCTTAGTATATATTATATATCTATATTTGAGGGAAAACATAACCACCTACTCTTAGAGCCTATATTGATCAGACTTTTACCTTCCAAAAGGAAGATTCCTCAAGACATCCAAAGTTGGATAAACCTCAATGATGGTGCAGGTTACATTATAACCTTTTTGGGGTATAGTACAACAACTACAATACAAACATACCATATGTTTTTTATAAAGTATGATATAGTAGTCTTCATAATTGTACATGTTCCATAGGATAGACTTTGCCATCCAAAAGGATCTTGTGGCGCAACTTGTTTTCTATCTACCTTCTTTTTCATTGTAATTAAACTCTTCTGATTATGATATGAGATTATACTCATAACCACAACAGACGCCATAAAGTATAGAAGGTACATAAACCATCTAGTTAAATCTGTGACCAATATTGTTGTAGAAGTTGGATAATTTCATGATATTCCATTTACTCAGTAGGAATTGATGATATATGTTGCATCAACTAGAAATATTCACTATGGAAAATTCGATGGTCAAGATATTCATGATTATCTCATTAGAATGAAAAAAAGAACAATGGGATTTCTTCTATACTCTAAAAACAAATGACCTTGGTGTTCTATAGAATGTATTCTAGGCTGAGTCATGATCAAGTCACATATGCAAATACTTTAATGATGTCATAACAATTGACACTACATATCTCACTTTTTTAAGATTTAGTGATTCTATTTATGTCGTCACCTGGACTTGAACTTGAGACCTCTTAGTAACAAACCAAGGATATTACCACTATGACATCCCATCTTGGATGCTACATATCTCACTAACATATACTAAATGCCTTTTTCCCCATTCGTGGGAATTAATCACGACGAGAATCAAATTCATTTTAGAATGTGCTTTATTATGTAAGGAAACAAAAAAATCATGTATGGTTATTCAAAACACGCCTTGACTATATGGGTAAGTCATTGTTATATCTCCTACCTATTCATATCTCAGGTCAGTACTGACCACTTCTACTATGGTACTTTTATGTTGTACTAGTACAATACCTTTTAGAATATTGAATGTAAGCTTTTTCTTTAGGCGGTGTGGAACTAAAGGAGAATCATAGTGAGGCCCAATACATTATAAATGTTACAAAAGTTGTTTTTCCTAATATACTCCATCGCTTTTGTATGTGACATTTTTTTGAAAAACTTCATGAGAAATTAGGAAAGAACTCACATGTTTCTTAACTAGTAAAGATGCAATTTATGAGAGCACATAGGTAGATGAGTTTGAGAATACTTGACATCAAGCTTTGGAACTCACGATTAATAAAGAACATAGTTGGCCTAGTAGTATTCGTGGTATAAAGGATCTTTTGGTCCCTATTTATATCGATCATTTTTTTGGGCCAACATGTCTATAGCTTAGAGAAGTGAATCAATGAATGCATTTTTGACAGATTTGTCAATACATGTACCTCATTGAAATAATTTATTCTTGGTTATAATTTAGCTCTTCAATTAAAATATGAAAAATAGAAGCAAGCAGAATTCAAAACCTTTCTACCAAAAAACCAAAGTAGAAAAAAAACTCATCACTGAGACACAGTACATTGAATCATACACCATCAATATATTTAGTAAATTCCAAAATGATACGGAAGGAATGTTGTTTTTGAGTTAAAAATTATATTAGAGCATTCTTTCCAATCATCATATGTTATTCGTGAGAAATATGTTGTAATGGTAACTTTATTCAATATAGTACATTTTAGGAGTTTCACATTCCTTTAAAAACATGAGGAAGAAATTAAATATTCATGTCTATCTTTTGAATCCCGTGAAACTTTTTATTGTCACATTCTTTGTATTATGAGTAAGAATCTATAGTTTGACAAAATACCTCAACAACCTATATTGGACATATTATAGGAAGATATATTGTGACTACACTATGTCTAACACCTTTCTTGTTAGTGTGGGGGATAAGCGAGAGTGAGGAACACATTTATAACATATGTGGTGGATTTGAAAATTTTTACAAGATCAGTTGATAGCTATGATTAAGATAGTTAAAAGAGGCATATGATAAACTGAGCTCTATTTTAAAAGACAAAGGAGAAATCACAAGTACAAATGTGATATTTATTACTTTACTTGAGAAACCAATGTCGAACCTAACTGTACTTACATTCATTTTATTTTATTTTTGTAGGAAAATACACCCTCTATACAAGATCATGTTGTAACTATTCATGTTGAAAGACCGTCATCTTTATAGAAAAAAACTAAGAGAGTTGTCACAACCAAAAAAATAACTTATAACAAGAAATCCACAAAAGATTCCACCACCAAGAATAGCATTCATGTAGATTTAAGTACCTTGGGTATAGATAGAACATGATTGGAACCCTTGTAAACACATGACTGCAACTTCTGAACTCCAATTATTAATGACAATAACCCCAGTTAACTTGTTCATGACCTATATAAATACCCTCATATCATAGAATAATTTTCAAACCCATCACTGCCTCCATATATCCCCAATAATTTCTGTCCTGCTGATCTTGAAACATAAAAAATAGTTATTTGCATCATGTGTAATCATTGAACTTATAATTAATGTAATCTGATACGATGCAATGAAATGCTTTCTTAATTTCCTCGTATAGCCCCTTAAAAGTACACATACGATACGAATCCATATGATATTGGTCTATTTGTAATAGAAACTAGTTATTAAATGGTACCCGAATGTATAAATAGACCAGCCCTATGTAATACATATGTGACTAAAAAAATATGAGTTAAATAGGAAGTAATTTTTAAATCCCTGTACAGTATCCATATATGGTATACTTATATTATGAAACACATTTTACATACTCTTATGGAAGAAAGCTTCTACTAACCGTTTTTGTATGTTAACCAACTCTTCCAAGTTGTCAAAAGTTCCAACCCAAGAATTCGTAAAGTGATCCCGACTCTACCCACTACTGACCAGTATAATGTATTCTATATTCGAAACTCCACATGCAACACAATGCGTATTTCAACATTCGTAAAGTCAACCAAACCTATTTCACAAAAATACGGCACTATACTCACATATGTAATACTTAAATTATTGACCATATTTTACATTATTGCAACCAACTCTTCCAAGTCGGCCACAATGCCAACAAGTTTAATTCAAAGATTTCTACTAATTGAATCGACTCTACACAGTTGATATTAAGAATAGTACATACTATACAATTTCGTATTGCGCTTTCCATACTAATCATTTTAAAGTCATCACCTTTTAAGTTACTTTTGTAAGATTTGAGCACAACAAAGACTCCTACGTTTAAGTTCTCATTATCAGGTTTCTGCACCTAAGCAAGTCCAACAAATTCCAATTTTAAAGTACCACTAATTTTATTTGACCAATGAGAAATTCCAACAAGTCTTGTGTAACATTATAAATTTTTTTAAATAATTTGAAAGTTTTGCTGTGGCTTTCTTAATAAGAGTTATTTGAGGGACTTATTGCCAAAAGATCAGAAAATAGAAATAGTTTTAAAATAATAAAGCAAGGAGAACAAAAGGAACTTGAAGCACCTTTTTCTTTTATAATATGTTTCAGTTAATTTGAAAGATGGCAGACTGGCAGTAATCATATTTTTCTGTTCATTCTTCTTTAAAGGAAGTTTAAAAGAGATGGAAGAGAAAGGCAAGTGTCATGAAATTTGAAGATACAAATATACTTCTTGAAAAAGAAGGATTCTTTTCTTTTTAGCTTTCAAAATAAAACATAAATACCATTAATATATTTTTTCTTGTCTCCTGCTCTTTGGATTAAAAAATGGAATAATAAATGTCCTATGTATTAATTGAAAAAATATGAGATAAGTTACTCGATGTACAATAAATAAATGACTTTCTCTTTTCTTTTGTATACATATGAAGAGAATATCATTATATTCCATTTTCCTCTCTCTTTCAGAAAATTTCACCAAAAGGCATTAAAGGTAAATAATTTAAATCTTGTGAGAATATTCATATCTCATCTCACATTTGGAGTCAAAGAAGAAAATAAGAATTTTTTTTCACATTATCGCATCCTTTAATCAAGTTAAATGACCCATATGGAAATTGTGTACAAAATATATGCAAAACTCAAATTTTATTGTCTAGGAAGGATCTAGACTACTTAAGTAGAATGTGGACCGCATTTGGTGCCATTTTAACTTTGTTTGACCCTTGAACCCAACTAGGAAAGTTAGTATATAGTAGGAATAGGAAATATATGGAAATACATGTAATACATGTAGCAAGACTGAGATCTGGATTATTAATTTGTCACACGCTTCTTTTTCTCTATGATGGATGACATTTATTTCCCCACATTCTAACATCCGGATTGTTGTCTCCTACCTTCAGCTTTGTCACAGACATAACTCAATTTTTCAGTGTTACCTTCAACGACCCCTCTTTCCCTCTTCTCTCCACCATTTTGAGAGATTATTTCTCCATTGATCTTGTATCCCTCTCCCAAATCTAACAAGCCATATCAAACTCACTCTCTCACCTAAGGGAGGAAATGTCTAACTAGGTTTCTTCACCCCTCTTCGCCATAGACTCACAACTAACACCACAGTGCCTTCCCCATCTATATTAAGGTCCCAAAAGCATTGTCGACCTCCACTCTTCCCTCTTCCACTGCCAATTAAACTCCCACTACCTCCTAGTTCCTCACACTGTGTAAACCTTCATCTCTAGTGACCTTGGCTTTGTTCCTGCCCCCTTCGTCTACTTATGAGCAACTAAGTGCCAGGTAAGCATCACCACCACCCTTGGTTTTCATATCATCAGGTTGCCATGTGATTGCCTCACCCTATAGCCAATTATGAGGCATTTTCCGGATCTCATCACTATGGCCCTCTATAACTCATTGAATCTGGAAAATCTTGTCCTAGCTTCTCCAGTTCTCCAGGATCACTTCTTGTGCTTCAATGAATGATTTTATGATCTTTTTCCCCCAGTATCTAGTTCGATCCTCTCCCCTATTTTTCATGGTTTTTCTGGTGAGACTTGTGCACAGAGGTCCTTGCCCCTCTATTCCTGCTCCTTTAGCTTAGAATGACCAGGAAGAATCAGTTTCTCCTTTCTTCTTTCTTATTCTATCCTTAACATTACCTTCTCACTTTCAGCTATAGCCGCCCATTTACATGGCTTGTATTTGGTTCTCTAGTGCACTGGAATGCCTTTCCTTTGGCTTGTTGAATTTGCAGGGCATTATTGAGATAATAGGCCATTAGTTGTATTCCATGGGACCATAGGGACCCTTTGCGGTCATAATCTTTGGAGCTCCATTATTTCTCATAGAGATGGGATCAAGGAAGGAGATTGGAAAGGGTAGAGTTACCCCAATGTGAACGTTTCATTAAATTGAAAAATTGACGTCGCAAGGGAAATTCAGCCATTTTACATGCATTTTTATTTTTCATGAAGGGCGACTTTGTTTTCATGTAAAATGGTTCCTTTTCCCTAGCGTGTTTGATTTATGTTTCATGCACATCTAGGCTTTTCCATATATTCACATTTTATTTACATCATTTTATATTTGAATTAAATCTTTGTCACAATATACTTCTCTACTCCCTGATAGGACAATATAGTAATATTTGTAGAAATTACATATGAACTCAAAAAAATGAGCAGAAATACTCGTTATGACTTGTTATAAGGAGCTTGGATTTCTACATTGCAGACTCTATTTTCTCTTCGAACAAACCCATGTTTAATATTATAAGTAGATACATATAAATAAGGAATGTGTTATAAACATGATAATTAAGGTCCTTCAACCCCTATAACGTGATTAGGGTTTCCTCAAACTAGGAAGAGAAGTAGGATCTCCTCTAAGACAAAGGTAAGTGGTCCATACTAATTGAACATAAGTATTGTTTGATTTTATATATGTATGTATGTATGAAATACAATGAATGGTATTACCTATTATTTTAATTGTTTAAATACAATGTATCTATAATGAATTGAAAAGCATGTTTTATGGACAAAGGTCATAATAGTATCTATCATGCAGATTAAGAGTAAATGATAAGATTTAATAAAGAGTTTCTAAGAGAAAGAAAAGTGATAAAATATATCCTTTATAAGACCTTTAGTGCATAAGAGAAGAAGCACTTTGATGTAACCCAAAAGGCACTTCAGTGCATAAGAGAAGAGGAACTTTGGTGCAAACCAAAAGGAAGTTTGGTCCATAAGAGAAGAGGCACTTATGTGAAAATATAAGGATTATTATATAGGTCAAGATCAATAGAAAATGGTTTAAAAGAAATTGTGTGACTTTTTCAATGTTAAATGATTATTTCTATTTTTAGTTTATATGTTTTCTTTAAGATATAATATGTTCAATTCCAGGAACTCTAACAATCACCTTTCCAATGCATTATTGGGGACGCAATGTCTACATGATTTGGAGCACAATTGAAGATCAAAAGAAAACGTAAGGGACTTTAAGGACATCAATTTTAGTATGCTTGAGTGCCATTTGCCAAGCCAGTCTCATTTAGTTTTTGCTAGTAGATTTAGATTCATGTTAAACAAGTGTTAGTTTCCATGTTCAAGAACTATGTATAAATCTATTTCCAATTAATTAATGGTGTTTCACTTATTCAAAATGGTTAGAATTTTGTGACATCTCTTGAGAATAATTCTTACGCTCAGTGATATGTATATGTTTTAAATACTGGGATGTTACATTATTATATAAGAGCAATTTAGTAAATGTCCACTAGGCTAGTCACCATAGAATTAAGATATGAGATTAGGTATAGGAATGGACTCTCAAGAAGAAATATCATGCCCATGAATGACTAGAGAAGAAATAGATGTGATGAGGATAGAGGCTTACCTAGTTAGATCTCGACTATCAACCTAAATCTAGATAATGATATATTCTATCCATTCTTAATGGTCATGGACAACCAGTAGAGAGTTGAAGAGGGATTCCATAAGCATGATATTTATCATTTCTCCATTCTTACTAGTATGTGTGGTATAGGACCTGTAATAGTAGCTTAGTGAGAGGTTGCATGAAAAGATAGCATATCTATGGGTATGCACTTGATCACCACATATATATAAATATAGGAGGTACCTAAAAGTCCTAAGCTTAGATAGTCATCTACACCAAATGATAGAGAGTCATGATAACATCAAAAGTAGATGCCCTATGTATATTGATGAGTTGGTTTCATAAACCCTAAGTATAAGTTTAGAAGCAGACCAAAGTAATAGTTAAGTCACATTCACATAATTCTTTTGTGAAATTTAAATGCCATATGTAGCATATTTCTTTTCAAGAATTTTTTTTGAACATAAATGAACCTTTAAATGTTAACTATCATTAAATAAAGAGGTAAGAAAACCCTATGGTAGGTAGTAACCCAAAGAAAATTTTGAGGAAGAAAATTATTTAAAGGTGTCATAAAGTATTTTGAGCTTTTAATGTGGCTTTTTTAACAAGAGTTATCTGAGGGACTTAATGCAAAAAGTCATAAAATAGTATTACTTTTAAATAATAAATCAAGGAAATTTAAAGGAAATCAAAACACCTTTTTATTTTTAATGTATTTCAATCAATTTTAATGATTTTAGTAAGTACCATTTTCCCTTCCTTCTTCTCTCAAGGAAGTTTAGAATACATGAAAGAAAAAGGAAACATGCATGGAATTTGAATATACAAATAGACTTCTTAAACAAGAAGTTTTGTTTTCTTTTTTTTTAATAAAAAATAAATATAATCAACATCTTTCTTCCTATCTCCTCCTCCTTGGATCACAAAGTGCAATAATGACTTCCATGTGTACTTGAAAATATAAGGTAAGTTACTCACTCATACAAATAATAAATGACTTCCTCTTTTGTTTTCTATATGTATGAAGGGAATAACATTATCTACTTTTCTCTCTCTCTTCAAAAAAATGTATCCAAAAGGCGTAAAAATCTATATAACTTAAATCTTGAGAGAATATTCATTTCTCACCTCGCGTTTGAGTCAAAGAAACAATTAAGGAAAATCTTTTCACATTATCTCATACCTTTGATCAAGTTAAATGATCCATATATAAATTGTGTACAAATTATATTCAAAACAAATTTTTATTTTCTAGAAGGATATAAACTGCGTAAGTAGTATGTGGACCGAATTTGATACCATTTTGACTTTATTTGACCCTTCAATTCAACAAAGAAAGTTGGAATATAGTTGGATAATTAAATAAATGGGAATACATTTATTGCATGTAGCAAAACTAAGATCTAGATTATTGATTTGTCACACACTTGTTTTTCTTCAGCCTTCCTTCTCTTAGACGCAACTAATGGCTAACATTTAATTCACCACAATCCTACGACTAGATTGTTGTCTCCTGCCTCTGGCTTTGTCAAGGAAAGAACTCAATTTTTTAGTGTTGCCTTCTGTGACCCCTCTTTCCCTCATCTCTCCACCTTTTCAAGAGGTTCTTTCCCTATAGATCTTGTATCCCTCTATCAAATCTAGTGATCCATATTTAACCCTTTCTCTCATCCTAGGGAAGAAACAGCTAACAAGTATTCTTCACCCCTCTCTTCCATAGTCTCACAACCACCACCATAATGCCTTCCCCATCTATATAAGGTCCCAAAAGCACCATTATCCTCCAATCTTCCCTTCTCCACCACCAATTAGACTCATGGTACCCCCTAGTTCCTCACCCTACTCAACCTTCATCTCTAGAGACCTTGGCTTTTCTCCTACCCCTCTTCTTCCTTTTAAGAAATTGAGTGTCAAATAAGCATCCTCGCCACCCATCCTTCATTTGTGCATCATCAGGTTGCCATGTGATTCTATTAATCATTTTACCCTATCACCAACTATGAGGCCTTCTCTGAAGCTCATCATATTGGTCCTTTGTAACTCTATGAAACTAGAAAAAAAATCCTATCTTTTCCTGTTATCCAAGATTACTTGTTGTTCTTCATCAAATGATTTTCCAATCTTTTTCCCATAGCTGCTAGTTCAACCCTCTCCCTTGTTTTTCTTGGTTTTTCCAATATGCCTGACAGACATATAGGTCCTTTGACATATATGTCGGCTTCTTTGACTTTGATAGACCATGAAGAATCAGTTGTTCATTTCTTCTTTCTTCTTCTAGGCTCGACAATACATTCTCGCTTTCAACTATAGACAAGCATTTCCATGGCTTGACTTTGGTCATCCAGTGCACTGAAGAGCCTTTTCTTTGGCTTGTTGAATTTTATAAGGCACTACAAACACATCATGCCATCAACTGTGCTCCATGGGACCACAGGGACCCTTTGAGGCAATAATCTACAGAGCTCCATTGTTGCTCATCGACTAGGGAGCAAGGAAAGAGATCGAAAAGGGTAGAGTTACCTCAATATCAACCTTTCATTTAATTGAACAGTTGATATCACAAGGGAAATTTAGCCTTATTATGTGCATTTTTATTTCTCTAGACGTGCAGATTTGTTTTTATGTTAAATGCCCCCTTTTCCCCAACGTCTTTGATTTATGTGTCATACACATAAAGGTTTTGTATATATTTGCATTTTATTTACATTGGATTTATATATGAATTAAATCTTAGACATAGTATAATTCACTGGTCCCTGATTGGTCTGTATAGTAATATTTGTAGAGATTACATATGACCTTAGAAAAATGAGAAAAAAATACTCCTTGGAAAGGATTTTTCATAAGGAACTCGATTTTCTATGTTTAGACTATATTTATAAGCAAAATGCATATTAATATGAATGTGTTATGAATAGGATAATTAAGCTCCTTCAACCCCTACAATTTAATTAAGGTTTACTCAAACTAGAAAGAGTAGTGAGATCTCCTCTAGTTAGGAGAAAGGTAAGTGGTTCATGTTTATTGAACATAAGTATTGCTTTATTTGTGTTCATGTATGAAACACAATGAATGCTATTACCTATTATTTAATTGTTTAAAGTCAATGAATCTCTAATAAATTTATTGTCATGTTTTATGAACAATGGTCATTATATTATCTACCACAATGCACATTAAGAGTTATGATAAGATTTAAGAAAGAGTTTTTAAGAGAAAAAAAATAGTAAAAGATAGCTTATAGAAGATCCTCATTAAGAGGGACTTAGATGCATTAGAAAGAGCACTTCAGTACAATCCAAGAGGCACTTTGGTGCTTAAGAGAAGATGCACTTTGGCGCAACCTAAGACCCACTTAGGTTCATAAGAGAAGAGGAACTTATATCCAAATCCAAGGATTCTTATAAAGATCAAGATAAAAGAAATTGATTTCAAAGAATTATGTCTCTTTTTTAATGTTAAATGATGAAAGTATATTTTCAATTTATATGTTTTCTTCAAGATATAATATATTTAGTTTCACTTACTCTGAAAACTATTTTTCAAATGCATGGTTGGGGACATGATATCTGTTACGACCCCACCTCCCGATAACCCCCAATTAAGGGAGACCGAGAGGTCGAAGCCGCACCCATGACTTCCGGATCAAAGGTTCAGCAATTAACCAAGAATAATTATCAAATTTTAACATACTATACTGAAAGCTATAATAAAAATAAATTTTTGCATACCTCTTTGAAAACTTGGATCTCTAAACTTCTATCCACACAGATACTAATCTATCTAATCCTCCTTTGCACTTTAATTCTCATTTAGTACCACATGTGCAACTTTATTGTTTGTTCTTTTCATTGTTCCTAAAACGCCGAAAAACAAAACGTCGGTCAGTCGAAGCTGGTATGTGGGGGAAACAAATAATGTTCAACTATGTTAACAATATAATCACTCAATTAATCTTTTAACAATCAAGATTACATTTTAAGCCAAACTACTCAATCCATACCTATCCACAACTCTGTGTTGTCCCTATAAGGACTTATATGGTACCTATGTAAAGGTGACTTGATGGACCTACCCTCTAGGCAGCCATATACTAAGTCATTCATGACCTGATGGACCTACCCTCTAGGTAGCCATATACCAGGTCAGCCATTATGACACAGAGGGGACCAGGATCTGAGCTGGAAGGCATATACATTGTTTGATAGTCATAGTCACTTTATAATTGCACTATGAACATCCAAACAATTTAGTTGCATTCAATGCAATTAAACATTCGGGAATCCATCGGGAAACTAAATAGGTTATTCATAATTAACCACATACCTTATTTGATGAGTCATGCAGATTATTCAACATATACTTCATGTATATACAATCAAGCCAATCAACAGATCCAAGCAAGTAATTCAATCATCACATAATTCCTGAAAAGAATATGTACTCTATTTATTACACACTTTATCAAGAATCTACTTAATTGACTTGGATTCTCTTTCTAGGGTTTCTAATCCGCATTAAGATTTCATTAATACTCATTAGGGTTTCTTAGATCCATTTCTCAAACTTTATCCCTTTTAGGTTAACAAACCCTAAAATACTCTTTTCCATTTATATGAACCTTAATTGCTCAAATATTCATTTTAATAGTCTTTTATACCCAAATTGACTTAGGATCATCACATCCCTATTTATTCATGGATTTGAACCATTAAAACAATTAAAAGACATATTCAACTAAATTAGGGTTTTCCAAGCTCATTAGTGCATAATCATGCACAAAACCCTAAATTAAACCAATTATATAAAAAGATCATCTTTTTAGATCCTATTTTCACTTTTAATAACAACAGGTTAATATCATCTTGAATTATCCAATTAACATCATCTATCATCAAAACTAAGGGTTTTTCCTTAATTAAATCATTAAAGATGATAACTTTATGTAGTTTTCCAATTTCAAGATTATTTAACCACATAAACTCTAAATTAGACTATTCATGTGCAAAGTTCTTCCTTTTTGAACATTATGTACCTTTTTACATTTAACAGGTAAGCATCAACTCTAATAATCCATTAAACCCAATTAAACACATTAATTATATCAAAATAGGGTTTCTTAATCTTTAATTCATTAAAGATGATGATTTACACCACTTTTCAAATAGCATGCAAAATTAGGATCCCAACATAATTTCTTTGTGTTCCTCTCGTTCTCCTGATCAATTTTCATATGTTATTCGCATTTATTTGAGCTACGGTTTATGAGATATGAATTTTGCAAAGATCCACTTACTTGGCCAATGGCATACTGACACGTCAGCCTACCCATGCAACTCGCCCTTTGGGAAACATAACCGAATTACCAGGTTACCCTCCTTTAAGTCAGTCGTTGCTTCAGTCCGCGAAGGGCAAAAAGGTCCAACACCTTGAGCTCCTTCTTCTTCCTCTCGATGGCGCACACAGCTGCCCTAGAAGGATCTTGCGCGGCTCTTCCTCCTCACCTCCGACCCCGACGACCCCAAGGGTATCTTCCTATGCCTCCGTCACCCCTCCGCGCTCAGGGGGTATCCATATGTCGTGGTTTGAGCGGCTGACTTGAGCACACCAAGCTCCACAACTCAGGCCGACCTGCAGCCCTACACTGGCTGCCACACCAGCTTTAGAGCACGGAGGAGATGGCCATGCTTCTCGTGGTGTCGTGGAAGCATCGCGGTTCCATCCAACTCCAACCCAAGGATTCTCGTGTCCCAGAGGTTGGTCTACCCTCTTTGTTAGGGTTTTGCCAAAGAAGATGAAGTAAACGAAGAAGGGAGAGAGAGAGTTTCCGTGGAATTCTCTAAAACTCGAGCCATATCCTCTCCCCCCTTATATAGGGGTGGCTATCCACGCCCTAACATGACCATCAAAAGGTTCTATTCCCAATAGGATTCTTATTCCTTCATGGAGAAGTAGTTCTTCTCTCTCCTACTTACTTCCTTGATATTCCTTATCTCATGGACACTTAGAAAAGCAAGAATTATTTCTTTCACTCTCTTTTTATTTTCCTTTTAATCAAAGGTCACAAAATTATATTCTCTTTTATTAGAAAATACTTCCTTTCTATCCTAATCACAAAAACCATTAATAATGTATCACATTATCCTTTATTTTGCAATTATGGTATTTTATCTTTCTTTCCTCTTTATTGGGACTCCTTGGATCTCAAGAAACTTTATTATTTAGAAATTCTTTTCCAAGGATATTTATCATCCCTCTAGATGCATCTTTATGCAATATTGCTCATTATCTTGTTTATTTCTCATTAAAATATCTCTTTTTGAGGATTTCTCTTCATTTCTCTTTTATTTTCCTCATTGGTATTCCTTTTATCATTAGAAATCCTTGGAACACTAAATTCCACCAAGGATCTCCTAATTACACCTTTTCCCACTTATTTCCAACATTTTAACATTATTTCCAATTTCTTTCTTACTAAAGAAATTCTGAACTAAACTTTTCTTTTCTTATTTCCTTTTCTTTGCAACTTTGAACTCCTTGGAACCAAAGGAACCCAAGAGGCACGAAATCCTCTTTGGATTTGCCTTCTAGAGGTTTCCACATATTTCTTTCCTTAAAAATTCAATTATCCATTTACTAATTGAATTTCCTTGTTATTTGGGCCCAATAGCCAATAAAGCCCACAACACAAACATCAAGGCTATTGTAAAAAAAATCTATTTATTTGAAGCAAATTATATCATTATTTGTTCAAATATCTTTAATATGAGAAATTACATTTCTCACCAAATGAACCCAAAAATTGGGGTTGTAACATCCTTCCCCTCTTATAGGAATTTTGTCCTTAAAATTCAAACAAGCAAACAAACAATCAATTCAGGAGAAGACTTTCCATGTCCATCATTGGCCCCTATGTGGCTTTACCGTACTCATGGCGCTTCCACAGAACCTTTATCATCACATATTCTTTTCTCTGAGTCCTTTCATCCCGGCGTCTATAAACTACACAGGTGACTCAGGCCATGTCAGCCTCCCTTGGGGCTCACTAGGTTCATTGCTCAGCACATGGTCGGGTACCTCACATAGTGCTCTAAACTGGACACATGGAAAACATCTCCCATTACTCTATCCTGAGGGGTAGGGTCAAACTTAACCTTCTCCACCAAACCATGTCAAAAGAACCCATGCATCGGGGACTCAGCTCTCTTAGTTATAACTTAGAGGGGTCGGATTTTCATGTCACATTTTCTCCCACAGTAACTTGTAGGTCAGTCTACTTTGCATCTGCTCACGACTCTCATCGTCTTTAGGCTCCTTTCAGCCCTTGCACAATCAAAGTGACTTCATCTACACGCACTGTGGTCCCTTTTCTAACCATCATGTGGTCCTTTTCTAACCATCATGTGGTCCTTTCACCAACATCACCTTATTGAAGTGGTGACCGACACAACTCCCTTATAGAGCTTCTTATAAAACCCGATACTGGCTATGGTGGTCATTGTCACATCTTTCATAGGACAAGAACTGTCTCTAGATATCACCCTGAACGAGCACACATGCCCTCATCAGACCCCTTTAGTCTGTATCATACTAACCATAGTTAGGGGTGATAAACTATATTAACATCGAGTTCTTCACGCACCTACTTCCATCTTTTGGAAGGAAACCTTTAGGTCAAACTCAATAACCTTTGAACTTGCTTCATGGTGTAGTTGATCCATCTCTCTCATGGGTAGTTCAACTAGATCTGTCCCTTGACAGAACTCTTTCTTTCTCCTGTCATCTAGGTAAAGCGATCCACCATAACCCATATTGCATCTTGACCTTCCTTGGTCTAGGGGATACTTATCACAACATCCATAGTGATGAACTCCCATTCCCTCTCAGGGACTCTTTTGTCCTCTATATTGATACACTGGGTTATTGGGATTTGTCCTTTACCTCCTGGCTTGCATGGCCATAAACCACATGCAACTTCATCTTAAGCATCCAAAATGCTATTTCCATTTACCACGGTGTATGGTGATCTTTAACCATGATTTCCTATATGTCATGATTCTTCAAGATCGATTCCTCTGAAACCCTAAACCATTTAATTTATCAGGGTTTCATCACTTTCTTTTCCAAAGAAGTGCACTTGAGGTTCTACCACCATCCTTTCATCGTATCAAGGACTAGACTGGCTAACCAAAAAACCCTTAACTTTTCAACGTATCTTATTACATCTGAGTGTTGTCCAAACACCTCTCCTTTCCAAACTTAGGGTTAGCCAAACAACCTCTTCTAGCTCCTAGTCCAACAAGTCAGATGTATCTCAACCAGAGCATCCATTACCACTTCACGTCCTTAGGTATTAGCTAAAGTTGATGACATACACCTTCATGTTTTTCACTTATCATTTCACCTCAAATTCTATGTTTATTTTCATTAAGAACACTCTCTGATTTCATCATCATGGTAATCAAACTCATCCTGGTATAACTTGTAAGTTCCATATAGCTCATGATAAAAACATCCTCATAAGGTGACTACCTCATTCCCTTTTATCATTCACTTTACCAAGGTAGGTTATCTTCTCTGTCCCCATATCTCGTGGCAACGTTCCAACCTACATCATCTCTTATCCTTGGTGTATGGCATGCGTAATGTCATATCTCTCACTCCCATAACAAGAGGAAATAAGCATTTCGCTGCAGTCCAAATACAGAGCTCTTCCTATTCCAAGAGTAGAGATGGTACATCCCACCTTGCCAATAAACCTTTATATCTAAGTTGCAACATGCCACATATGTCTCTACATCACAGACATCATGTTATCAAGGTTACCTCCATGGAAAACTAGTCTTGAACCTACTGAGGTTTATATCCTTGGTCATCTCCTCTAGGTCTATACGGTACCGAATCTTTTGGGGTCATCCCTCTTCCCTCATGCATCAAGAGAGTGCCCTACTCATCTACCCTTTGGGTCCCATGAGTTCATGAAGGTGATCAATCTCCTAACCCATGTCCCTCAGACAATGATAGCTGTTACCTCCCGACCCTATGGTCATGTGCAACTCGGGAATTAGGCAACTCCTACTGTCATCGGTCTTATCCCTACCTGACCCTAGGATAGACTTAGGATTCACCATTATAGTACATGTTCACTTAGAACCTTACCCAAGTCTTCATCATCTCTCTTTCTGCATTCATGGGCTGGGTCCCATCCTTTCATAGGGATCATGGCAACCTGCCTACCCTGGTCAAGCCCCATATTGGTTACCTCCATGGTAACACATTCATATGCAATTAGAGATGTATATCTATGGGTCTACAGGTTCATTCTCATACTTAGCTTCTCAAGATCCTATGAGACCTCTTTAGGTTACTTAAACCAACAAAACTGATATACACCCTTCCAAAGGGGTCCCTCTCCCAGGATGGGAGGAAAACTATCTCTTGACAATAAGGTCACAAAAGCTCTCAGGTCTAGGGTTTACATACACACGAGCCTACTTAACCCTAGCAAGCCATTAAGGCACAGCAGATCACCTACCAAACCATGCTAGGTCATACTTGTCCTCTTTCCTCAATGTTGGATCAAGATCATACCTCTCTTTATCATCAACCTAGTTGTGAGGGGTTCATCAAACACACCTTAAACTTAGGGGCTTCCCCTTTTTCCTCTATACATGAGGAGTACCATGCTCGCTTCTATAGGAACTCAACTCCTCATTATGAGCATTAGGTACCCCACTTCCCCTCTTAGGCCTAGGAACCCTAGGTTCACTTTTTGGTGTCCAACTGCATGTTCTATCTCTTAACCATGAATCAAGCTTACAAAAGGAATGACATGCACTTCTTGTCATCCTTCAACTCGAGCAACACTTAGAGTTGGATTTTCCTCAAGTACAAACCATAAAGTACAAGGCCTCATAACCTATTACAAATCCACTTCAGGGTATACAAAACATCTTCTTCCTTTCTCAGAAGGTAAACACTTATACCCTAGGCACATAGGTTCCAGAAACCTCATCCTTACTCTAGGTTTGGTCCCTCTAAAGACAACCAAGGTATCATCAACTTTTAGGGATCGATCATGAGGCAACCACTATCATCCATTATTCAGGGTTTTAGGCTTCCAACCTTCTTGCTGGGTTTCCTGCTCTTTCTAGAGATAACCCCACATCCAACCTCACCATTAGAGGTCCTTTCGTCATGAAGGATCATCCTCAAAAGCATGCTCTACGTGGGTGAAGCCTAGGTTCGAACTTATGGTTGCTCAAGATCATCCATAACCCTTTATGCTCCATCATAATTCCTTATCCAGGGTTTCATACTGTCAGCACTATGACGTGCCCTAGGTTCCAGCTATACCCTACTTGCACAAGCCCATAGGGTTTCTAAGGTCCTTCACTAACATCATCATCTAAGGATCTATCCTTTACCCTAACATGCATGACCCTTCCCAGGGTTGGGTTGTCAATGGTGCTAGGTCACCCATGGATCATATGGCATCCCAAAGGCATGTCCTTTCAAACACCTGGTCCAACTCATCTCTCTCTAACCTTCACTTAGGATTAGGGTTAGCATCATCCTTAGAGGATGTGCTAGGTCTCTACTTGAAATGGAGATCTCTATCTCCAAGACTAACTCATCCTCCTCACAAGGAGGTCTAGCCTCAGGTCTCTTCAGGGGACATGACAACTTATGTCATACTACCTAAGCATGTATCTATTCTTTAATTTGCGCTTAATCTATTAAGCTTATGTCCATGACATCTTATTTAAATTCTTTTCATTAATTTGGTAGAGGATTCCTTAAACTTATTAACATTACCCATACCTCAAGAGGGTGAGGAGAAGAAAGAAAACCCTAATTCTTTAGGTCCTTATCATAATTTTGTGATGAGAAGAGATGAATAAGATGAGAAAGTCCTAAAGGTATCTTATTTCGATTCATACCCTAAGACTTTGGCCAGGCAGTCAAACGGATCTGAGACTCCTCGTATTCTGACTAGCGGTGCGGAGGAAAATATTGCCATCCCCCGGTCATGATCCTTTTCTAGACACCTCCGTCTTTCAGATAATCCTCTAATAACTCCCTTGGGCTCTATGGAGTTTGTAAAATTTAATAATTATTAATGGTTAAATGAGGAACCTAAGCTCTGATACCAAATTTTACAACCTGACCTCCCGATAACCCCCAATTAAGGGAGATCGAGAGGTCGAAGCCGCACCTATGACTTCCGGATCAAAGGTTCAGCAATTAACCAAGAATAATTATCAAATTTTAACATACTATACTGAAAGTTGTAAGAAAAATAAATTTTTGCATACCTCTTTGAAAACTTGGATCTCTAAACTTCTATCCACACAGATACTAATCTATCTATTCCTCCTTTGCACTTTAATTCTCATTTAGTACCACATGTGCCACTTTACTGTTTGTTCTTTTCATTGTACCTAAAACGCCGACAAACAAAACGTCAGTCAGCCGAAGCTGGTATGTGGGGGAAACAAATAATGTTCAACTATGTTAACAATATAATCACTCAATTAATCTTTTAACAATCAAGATTACATTTTAAGCCAAACTACTAAATCCATACCTATCCACAACTCTGTGTTGTCCCTGTAAGGACTTATATGGTACCTCTGTAAAGGTGACTTGATGGACCTACCCTCTAGGCAGCCATATACTAAGTCATTCATGACCTGATGGACCTACCCTCTAGGTAGCCATATACCAGGTCAGCCATTACGACACAGAGGGGACCAGGATCTGAGCTAGAAGGCATATACATTATGTGATTGTCATAGTCACTTTATAATTGCAGTATGAACATCCAAACAGTTTAGTTACATTCGATGCGATTAAACATTCGAGAATCCATTGAGAAACTAAATCAGTTATTCATAATTAACCACATACCTGATTTGATGAGTCATGCAGATTATTCAACATATAGTTCATGTATATACAATCAAGCCAATCAACAGATCCAAGCAAGTAATTCAATCATCACATAATTCCTGAAAAGAATATGTACTCTATTTATTACACACTTTATCAGGAATTTACTTAATTGACTTGGATTCTCTTTCTAGGGTTTCTAATCCGCATTAAGATTTCATTAATACTCATTAGGGTTTCTTAGATCAATTTCTCAAACTTTATCCCTTTTAGGTTAACAAACCCTAAAATACTCTTTTCCATTTATATGAACCTTAATTGCTCAACTATTCATTTTAATAGTCTTTTATACCCAAATTGACTTAGGATCATCACATCCCTATTTATTCATGGATTTGAACCATTAAAACAATTAAAAGACATATTCAACTAAATTAGGGTTTTCCAAGCTCATTAGTGCATAATCATGCACAAAACCCTAAATTAAACCAATTATATAAAAAGATCATCTTTTTAGATCCTATTTTCACTTTTAATAAAAACAGGTTAATATCAGCTTGAGTTATCCAATTAACATCATCTATCATCAAAACTAAGGGTTTTTCCTTAATTAAATCATTAAAGATGATAACTTTATGTACTTTTCCAATTTCAAGCATATTTAAGCACATAAACTCTAAATTAGACTATTCATGTGCAAAGTTCTTCCTTTTTGAACATTATGTACCTTTTTACATTTAACATGTTAACATCAACTCTAATAATCCATTAAACCCTATTAAACACATTAATCATATCAAAATAGGCTTTCTTAATCATTCATTCATTAAAGATGATGATTTACACCACTTTTCAAATAGCATGCAAAATTAGGATTCCAACATAATTTCTTTGTGTTCCTCTCGTTCTCCCGATCAATTTTCATATATTATTCGCATTTATTCGAGCTACGGTTTACGAGATATGAATTTTGCAAAGATCCACTTACTTGGCCAATGGCATGCTGACACGTCAGCCTACCCATGCAACTCGCCCTTTGGGAAACATAACCGAATTACCAGGTTACCCTCCTTTAAGTCGACCGTTGCTTCAGTCCACAAAGGGCAAAAAGGTCCAACGCCTCGAGCTCCTTCTTCCTCCTCTCGACGGCGCACACATCCGCCCTAGCAGGATCTTGCGCGGCTCTTCCTCCTCACCTCCGACCCCGACGACCCCAAGGGTATCTTCCTATGCCTCCATCACCTCTCCGCACTCAGGGGGTATCCATATGTCGTGGTTTGAACGGCTGACTCAAGCCCACCAAGCTTCGCAACTCAGGCCGACCTGCAGCCCTACGTTGGCTGCCACACCAGCTTCAGAGCACGGATGAGATGGCCATGCTTCTCGTGGTGTCATGGAAGCATCGCGGTTCCGTCCAACTCCAACCCATGGATTCTCGTGTCCCAGAGGTTGGTCTACCCTCATTGTTAGGGTTTTGCTAAAGAAGATGAAGAAAATGAAGAAGGGAGAGAGAGAGTTTCCGTGGAATTCCCTAAAACTCGAGCCATATCCTCTCCCCCCTTATATAGGGGTGGCTATCCACGCCCTAACATGACCATCAAAAGGTTCTATTCCCAATAGGATTCTTATTCCTTCATGGAGAAGTAGTTCTTCTCTCTTCTACTTACTTCCTTGATATTCCTTATCTCATGGACACTTAGAAAAGCAAGAATTATTTCTTTCACTCTCTCTTTACTTGCCTTTTAATCAAAGGTCACGAAATTCTATTCTCTTTTATTAGAAAATACTTCCTTTCTATCCTTATCACAAAAACCATTAATAATGTATCACATTATCCTGTATTTTGCAATTATGGTATTTTCTCTTTCTTTCCTCTTTATTGGGACTCCTTGGATCCCAAGAAACTCTATTATTTAGAAATTCTTTTCCAGGGATATTTATCATCCCGCTAGATGCATCTTTATGCAAAATTTCTCATTATCTTTTTTATTTCTCGTTAAAATATCTCTTTTTGAGGATTTCTCTTCATTTCTCTTTTATTTTCCTCATTGGTATTCCTTTTATCATTAGAAATCCTTGGAACACGAAATTCCACAAAGGATCTCCTAATTACACCTTTTCCCACTTATTTCCAACATTTTAACATTATTTCCAATTTCTTTCTTACTAAAGAAATACTTAACTAAACTTTTCTTTTCTTATTGCATTTTCTTTGCAACTTTGAACTCCTTAGAACCCAAGGAACCCAAGAGGCACGAAATCCTCTTTGGATTTGCCTTCTAGAGGTTTCCACATATTTCTTTCCTTAAAAATTCAATTATCCATTTACTAATTGAATTTGATTGTTATTTGGGCCCAATAGCCAATAAAGCCCACAACACAAACATCAAGGCTATTGTAAACAAAATCTATTTATTTGAAGCAAAGTATATCATTATTTGTTCAAATATCTTTAATATGAGAAATTACATTTCTCACCAAATGAACCCAAAAATTGGGGTTGTAACAATATCCACATGATATAGAGCAATTGAAGATTCGAAGAAAAACCAAGGGACTAGAAGGAGTTGAATATTAGCCTGGTGGTGTGCCATTTACCAAGCCAATCCAGTCAAAGTTTCTACCAATACACTTAGATTCATGTTGAACAAAATTTAGTTTCCATATACAAGAACTATGTACGAATCTTTTTCCAATTAACACATGATGTTTCATTTATTCAAATTGCAATAGTTAGCATTTTGTGACATCCCCTTGAAAATAATGCTTCCTCTCTATGATATATATGTTTGAACAAGTGGATGTTACATGAAGACATCAAAGCAATTTAGTAAATGTCAACTAGGAAAATATGATTCTTGTAATTACCCTAGAATGAAGATATACGATTATGTATAGGAATGGATTCCCGAGAAAAGATATCATGCCATAGAATGAATAGAGTAGAAATACATTTGATGTAGATAGAGATGTACCTAGTTAGATCTTGAGTATCAACCTAACCGTATCTAATGAGATATCCGCTCCATTCTTAATGGTCATGGCCAATTAATTAATAGTTGAAGAGGGATGTCACAAAGATGAGACTTTTGATGCATTTCTCCATACTTACCAGCCCATGTGGTATGGGAAACATGTATTACTAGGTTATTGAGAGGTAGCATGATTAGATCCCACATCTCTAGGTATGCTCCTAATCACCACATATCTAGAAATGTTAGAGGTACCTAAAATGCCAAAGGTTAGATAGTCATCTACACCTAATGATAGAGAGTTATGACAATATCAAAGGTAGATGTCCTAAATATAGTGATGATTTGGTTCCATAAATCCTAAGTATAAGTTGAAAGGTAGACCAAAGTAATATTTAATTCATATTCACAATAATCTTTTATGAAATTTAAATGCCATACGTTGCTTATTTTTTTCATGCAAAAACTTTGAACATAAATAAAACTTAAAATGTTAACTATCATTAAAAAGCCCAGCAGGTCACGGCTCGGGGCCCCTCACGAAGGGTCTCGGGTTCGACTCCCACTGGAAGCACTGCTCAGAAATGAATTTCTCGCAGCGTCAGCCAGCCTCTGATGCGACTTATTGAGATACCGGTGTGCGGGCGCACGAGTCTCCCGGGTTTACCATCCCTGCTATCTGGGCCTCCACCTAGGGGGTGGATTTCCCCCGGCAATAAAAAAAAAGAGGTAAGAAAAACCCTAAGGTGGGTAGTAGCCTAAAGTAAATTTTGAGGATGGAATTTATTTTAAATGTAACATCCCAAATTTTAATAAATAATTTGAAAATTTTGATATGGATTTTCTAATAAGATTTATGGTGGACTTAATGTGAAAAGGTCAAAAAGTAGTATTACTTTTAAAATAGTAAGTCAATGAAAATAAAAGGAACATAAAACATATTTTCATTTTATAATCTATTTTAGCTCATTTAAAAGATGATAGTAATTTTTTTTTCTTCCTTCTTCTCTCATGGAAGTTTAAAAGATATAAAAGAGAAAGGCAGGAGGCATGTAATTTGAAGACACAAATAGAATTCTTGAGCAAGAAGTTTTCTTTTCTTTTTATCTTTAAAAATAAAAGATTAATAACATTATTATCTTTCTTCCTATCTTCTCTTCTCCTCTTTGTATTAAAAAATGGTATAATAACTGTCCTATGTACTAATTTTATAAATATGAGTTAAGTTACTCACTTAGACAACCAATAAATGACTTCCTCTTTTCTTTAGTATACATATGAAGGGAATAGAAGTATCTTCTATTTTTCTCTCTATTCAAGAAAATTTCTCTAAAAGGTGTAAAAAGACATATAACTTAAATATTCAGAGAATGTTTGTTTCTCATTTTGTTTTGGAGTCAAAAAAACAATTAAGGAAAATATTTTCACATTATCTCTTTATTTAATTAATTTAATTGACTCATATATAAATTGTGTACAAAATATTTTTAAAACTCAAATTTTATTATCTATAAAGGATGTAGACTGCTTAAATAGCATGTTGACCATATTTGTTACCATCTTGACTTTGTTTAACCTATCAATTCAACTAGGAAAGTAGGAATATAGTTGGTTTATGAAATAAATTAAAATACATAAAATGCATGTAGAAGGACTATGATCCAGATTATTTGTTTGTTGCATGCTTGTTTTTCTCCAGACTTCCTTTTCTTGCATATGCATCTTATGGCTGGCATTTAATTCACCACAATCCAATGGATGGATCGTTATCTCCTACCCCTGAATTTGTACCCAACAAAGCTCAGATTTTCAGTGCAACCTTCTACCACCCCTCTTCCCCTCATTTCTACACCCTTTTGAGAGATTCTTTATCCATTGATTTTATATCCCTCTTCTGATTCTAACGAGCCAAATCTAACCAAGCACCTAACTAGAATTCTTCACACCTCTCTACCATAGACTCACATCCACATCTGTAATGCTTTACCCATCTATATTAAGGTACCAAAAGCATTGTCGACCTCCACTCTTTCCTCCTCCACTACCAATTGGACTCTCAATGCCCCCTAGTTCGTCACCCTACTCAAAAATTGAGCATCAGGTAAGCATCGCCACCACCCATCCTTGGTGTTTGCATCATCAGGTTACCACATGATTGTCTCAGTCATTTTATCCTTTAGAAAATTATGAGGCCTTCACAGACGCTTGTCTTCGTGACCCTCTATAACTCTCAGAATTTGGAAAAAGTTGTCCTAGATTCCCCTGGTCTCCAATATCACTTCTTGAGCATCATCAAATGTTTTTCCAGTCTTTTTCCTCCGACTGCTAGTTTGACCATCTCCCCTAATGTTCTTTGTTTTTACGATGAGCCTCATGGACACAGAGGTGCTCACTCATCTATGTTTGGTTCTTTAGCTTTTATAGACCATAAAGAATTATTCTCTTATTTCTTATTTCTTCTTTCTTCTTATGACATTTACAATACCTTCTCACTTTCAACTGTAGTCAGCCATTTCCATGGCTTGGCTTTGGTGCTCCAGTGTGCCAGAGAGCCTTTTCTTTGGATCATTGAATTTTCTAGGGACCTGCTAAGATAGTAGGCCATTAGATGTGCTCCATAGGATCACTGGGACCCTTTGTGAAGATAATCTTTGGATATCCATTGTTTCTCATAGAGCAGTGCACAATTAAGGAGATTGGCAAGGGTAGAGTTGCCATTATACCCATGTTTCATTTAATTGAACAATTGATGAAAGGAAATTAAGCCTTTTTATGTACATTTCTCTTTCTCAGGGCATGCAACTTTGATTTCATTTTAAATGGTCACTCTTGTGTGTTTGAATTATGTTCATGTGCATCCATGTTTTTCCATATATTTTCATTTTATTTAAATCATATTTATATTTAATTTAAATCTTTAGCACGATTTAGTTCTCTGCTCCTAGATTGGTCAGTATAGTAACATTCATAGAAATTGCATATGATCTCAGAAAAAAGAGAAAAAAAAATTTGTTAGAAAGGATTTTTCATAAGGAGCTCGAATTTCTAAGTTTCAGACTCCATTTTCTCTTTTACTAAAGCCTAGTTTTCTAATAAGTAATATTAGGGTTTAATGTAATAAGTAAAATACATATTAAAATTAAATGTGTTATGAATAGGATAATTAAGGTCCTTCAACCCCTAGAACATGATTGGGGTTTCCTAAAAATAGGAAGAGAAGTAGGATCTCCTCTAAGATATAGGTAAATGGTCCATGCTTATTGAACATAAGTATTGTTTGATTTTATGTATGTATGTATGTATGAAATACAATGAACGTTATTCTTTATAATTTCAATTGTTTAAAGTCAATGATTCTATAATGAATTGAATGACATGTTTTATGGACAATGGTCATTATATTATCTATCATGCACATTACCAATAAATGATTAGACTTACGAAAGAGTTTTTAAGATAAAGAAAATGATAAAAGATAGCATATATAAGATCCTCACTAAGAGGAACTTTGCTACATAAGAGAAGCGATATTTTAGTGTAACCCAAGAGATACTTTGGTGTATAAGGGAAGAGGCACTTTAATACAACCCAAGAGGCACATATGTGCAAATCCAATGATTCTTTTATAGGTCAAAATAAAAGAATTTTTTTTTGGTGACCGAGAGAACCCACCCCAGGTGAGCGTAAAATGATAAACTCTCGAGGCATGAGAGGGTGTGGTCCGGTCACCTCCCTCATGTGCCTAATCAGTGTGGATTGTCGTTCGTAAAGTGCCTTTAGTGAGGTTCGAACCTGGGTCCTTCATTGGGACTTACCGAGCTCTTACCACCCGGGCTACTATGGCCAGACAAAATAAAAAAAATTAGTTTAAACATAGTTGTGTGTCTTTTTTAATGTTAAATGATTAAATTGTATTTCCAATTTGTATATTTTTTTAAGATATAATAATATCAATTCCACTTACTCAAACAAACTATTTTTTCAAAGCATGATTGGGAACATGATGTCCATAGGTTTGGAGTAATTGAAGATCAAAAGAACAAGAAAGGGACTAGAAGGACTTGAAGCTTAGTCTGGTCGGGTGCCATTTACCAAGTCGACCCACTCTTAGTTTTTGGTAGTATTACATTCATGTTGAACAAGTTTTAGTTTCCATATCCAAGAACTATGTATTAATCTATTTTCAATTAATGCATTGTATTTCATTCATTAAAATTGTAAGTGTTAGCATTTTGTAACATCCCTTAGTGATATAAATACATCTTTAAAAAGTTGGATGCTACATGTTACTAGATTCATTTAGTAAATAATTTGAGAAAAATATATTTCATTGACTATAGATCTTACAATATTTTTATGCCATTCTCTAATAGCAGTCATAGCTGCCAAGTATGCTATGTAGAGAAATCAATTGATGTACCACACATCTAGTCTTAATTTTATGTCATAAAAATACATCAATGATACCTTTTTCATATTTGTCCAAAACCAGCATATCAACACAACCAGAAACATGAACAATACAACTACATATAACATCTGACCATGTTCAGAATAGCTAGTGTACTCACCACAATTCCAAGCGATAGATAATTTTACACAGATGTATATATAGGATTCATCAATGTTGAATGATAGAACCATTGAATTATATGCACATCACCACAATGTGTGTCATGCACACTATCATTCTCAAGTAGCTCATCAATATACCTAATTATGTACATTGTAAATCATTCAATTTAGGTGGTTCTTGTGATGCTTTTCTATCAAAAAACAAATTACCAACCACTTTCAATCCCAGCATGCCAAATTTGATAATATTTTATACAATCATCCTTTTATAAGATATATTTAAAGTCAAATTTAAAAAAAATATTACTTACATATAATATACATATACTACAACATTCTTAGCACCATAAAAATTTCATTATTAATTCCACCTATTTCCATGCATTATTATATAGGAACATCTTCCTAAAAAATGTTGTGATTAGGAGATTCCATTAATCACCTATAAGCAATGGCAATAGTAAAAATCTTGTCTTTTTTAACATTTAAATTTTAGAAACATAATAAATACCCATTCCTTTTGGATTTTATTCTCTTATCATTTGAGGACTGGTGTATAGAATGTAAAAAAATTTCCAAGTACCATATCTGTATAAGCCATCTATTTTAACTCGAATACATCTTCCAACACCTACTTAAAAATGAGTATATCACATACCATAATTAAATCATGTATATTATAAGATTATTTACAATAATACAAACCATTTACCTACTTTAGGACCATCTCTCCTAATCTTAGCATATCATTCAAGTCCCTTCTCATTATGGAAGTGGTTGGAGATTTAAACATTACAATATCAAAATATCTTCCTTTACAAGTAAGTTGTATTTGTGCTCAAAATACTCAATAACTTAGCACATACCTTTAATAAATACTTTTATTATTTTAAAATTTCTCTCTAATTCACTACATATATTTACACGTATGTCTTGTTCTTTCTCGCTTATCATCTAATCTTCCATAGTGTCAGAATCTTTGATTTTATGTAGTGGTCCTTTTAGTTCTTCATTTTCCATTCTATTTTGCTTTATCTTTGATTTCGTTTTAACATTATTGACAAGAGAAGTTGGACTCATTTTATTTTCCGGCCTTTTCATATGATCACAGAAAACATCAGACCATTCATATGTACTAAAGAGAGTCATCATGTTATTTAGAAGAAGAAAAAAATTATAATCCAATATTATGAGTTGACATATAAATACATGTTCTTGTTTTCTCATCAAATTAATAAGTTTAGTGTGGATTTCCTTTTTTGTCTCAACTTTTATAACTTTCACAGTCTTTTGTGTCTTTAAAGTTTCTTATATGTTGACAAATTCTTTATTCAGAATAATTTGACTTTGACCATCTCCAATTTTTTTATTAAAATTACATTATAGTAACAAGTAGTCAGTACTTTTCTCCAATATAATTGTTGTATTGTACTAAACTACATTTTCAATATTTAATGAAGTACATGACCAATTACTATATAGGAAATAAAGAAATTGAAATCTAACAATTGGTATAAGAAGTAACATCTAATTGTAATAGTACACACTCTACTAGATATCAGTCATAACATACAATACATACGACAAAATTAAGCAATGCAACTCAACACTTTGACATACCACTTCAAATTCTAAGAATAATTTTTATAATGTGTTATACTTGTGAGATAATTAATATAGAAATTGTGTATTCCATTGTATTGTTTTCAAACTCTAAGCCGTACACTCTACTAGAATTATGTAGACTATTTATAGGAAATGTACTGTTAGTGCAATCGTTATACTGGAACAAATAGAATATATTTGTAAGTGTGTGCTAAATATAAATGCATTGTTAAGTTTAGTACTCTACTAAAATTATACCTCTTCATCATCAACCTTATCATCTTACATAGATATATTTTCATTACCAACCTTATCTTCCCTATTCATTTCTAATATTGTTTGATATATATCTTTGACTTCCTTACTCTCCAATTTATTTTCCAACTTATATTCAGATAGATTGATGAACAACTCAGATTCTTGAAATATAATTTGCATTTTTCATAAATCCTAGAAAAATTAACCAGAACAATATTGATGACATACATTGATTATATCGAAGGTGTACTTACATTGGAGACATTAATCTCTTTTTAACTCCTTAATTTTTCATAAATCAAAAATATATACAAACATTTTTAGATGAACTTCATTATCTATCAAAACATCATATGCATATGCATGACTATTTACTCTTCACGTTGTTTATAGCCCCTTCACAAGAGATGTATCAACAACTTCATGCTCTATAACTTCTTTGATTTTGTCTGTTGTTTCTTCTACATGTTGGTTTTTTGTAGTCCCCTTTACAATAGACTAGTCAAAAACTTCATTATCCGTGACCTCTAAGATTTTAATGGCTATTTATTCTCTGTGTTAATTTTCTACAGTCCCTTTCACAAGAGATATCAAAAACTTCATGCTCATAACCTCTAAGTTTTTGCATTTTTTATCCTTTTCCACCGCACCATGAGCCGCCCTCCATGTTGTATTTTACAATTTCAACTTCAGTTCCTTCCTTCTATTTATGTCAGACATTCATTATTAGAAGTTTACGTCTCATGCTAAATGTCTTAAATAATCTACTACTCTAGAGGAAGGTGAGAAGCATTAAGCTATCTACCCACATAAGGAGGATTCATGAACATAGCGCTTTTGACTTCTCATTGAAGATTTCCATAAGAACCTCTAGCAAAAGAGATGGCATCAAAAAGGTGACAATATCCTTCCTTTCTTTTGTATAAAAGCAATGGATATGCCGCATCCACCAGTATGGCCGAGAGAACTAATCCTAGGTTCCTTAAAGAGCATATTTGGTTGTCCTAACTTCTTTTGGGAGTAGAGATACTCATGGACATTGAATACAAATAAATTGTCTATTGTGGTCCCTTTCTCCAACTACCGATTGCAAGTATCAGTTAAGCACACCATACTTATACTTGTGCTATCGAAAAGGCAATGCCCAATTCTATCCTATGCAAAAGGGGAGACAAAACTCTATGGATATGAGTGTATGCCCAATGGTGTGTGAGCAAGTAACCAATGGCATAACCATATTCTATTCTTCAACACTTTGAGAGTAGAATAGACGAGGTAACCTGCTCCTCAAAATCTATAATTGTGGAGTTTTGAAGATGGACTCTAGATAAAGGGAATGCTAGGACGAACCCACTGTACTCTTGATTTTACTACTATTGCAAGAGACATCCATGTGATACTCTTATTATCAGCTCCATGATCAAACTTTTATCTATTTTATTTATCTGAAACAATTACAAATGAATAATGTGTATTAATGGTTACTAATCATCAATATTGTCTTTACTTTTTTTTTTTTGAAAATTTCTCAATGTCATTAAAAGGGAGCCATATGGCATCTACAACATGGATTTCTCACGTCAAATAACCATACTACAACTCTCTTTGAAGAACAACATAGCACAAGACTCAAATTGGGATGCGATAAGTAAACTTCAGTTCCGACCAACTCTAGCAATGGTTGTCTTAAGCAGCTATCATGGATGGAAGCCTTCAATCTGCAAGTGTCGTTGAGTATATTGGAGAGGGAGTGTGCAAAGCTGCCGACAGAGAGCCCCATAAAGAAAACACTGAAGGTCACCCTGGAAGAGAACAAGCCCGACACACCCAAAACAGCTAGACACCAACACAACAAAAACTACACAAGTGCAACAGCAGCCTGCGACACCCATATACACCAAACCAGCAGACTGAAAGTAAAGGTAGAAAAAAAAACAACACACACTGGAAAAACCCCAAACATGTAAAGTGCACACCTAGGGAGCCACCGGAAAGGGAGCTAAAACCACAAAGGAGCAAAGCACAAAGGGCAAGAGAGCCCTGCCAAGTGCGAGGTGGGGGTAGAGGGAGTAGGGAACCTGATAAGACCCAAATTAGCGCATATTTTCTATGCTTTTTATCTATAGTTTTGTGCCACTTTAGTCCTAATATGCACCATTTTGCTTATGTTTTAGGACTTTTGTCTCTCATTAGATAAAATAGTAAAACTAGCCAATAAATGTAGCTAATTAGCCAATTTTGACTTGCAGGCACCGAAACTAGCCAATTTTGGGACTTTCAAGTACCAGACCAGGAAAAGACAAGAATAGAAGCAGCTGGCCGATATGGCTGCCCGATACGGGTGCCCGATACAGCTGCCTGATATGGTCTGGATGAGATGGCCGCCCGAAAAAGACGCCCGATATGGCCTGGCCGATACGGTTGCGCCGACCGATACGGCCGCCGACCGATACGGGTGCGCCGACCGATACGGCCGCCGACCGATACGGCTGCCCGATACGGTTGCCGAGTGACAGTCATATTGGCCGACCTGGTTCCTCAAGATTGAAGCCACGGATGAAGGACACGTGGACCAATAAAAGCTACAACTCACATCAACTCGCTGCCTATAAATAGCAGCTGCCAGCCTACAAGAATGCTTCTTCGGGGGCTGGAGGGAGCCGAGGGCTGGAGGAAGGACCCTGCAAGAGCTAGTTCCTAGACCAAGGAGCTAGTGTGTCGGGTTCCCCAACGGCCGTCGCCCGATACGCCCGCCGCCCGATACGGCCTAGAGAAAGAGAGAACCGAGGAGTCCAGAGGGACAAAGAGAAGGCCCAAGGGGCGAGATCCGGCATGCACGGAGGCCAAGGAGCGAGAGCCACCTCTCCTCTACGGGCTATATCTCTTCCCTCTTCTCTTTCATTCTACTGCATTCCTTTGTTTCTTGTACAAATGGTGTTTATCCATCTTTGTTCGGTGCCAGCTACGCTTGTCTATGGCTAGTTAGCTCCTTCTTGGCTATGCGGCCCGGTCTGGGCATGTTTATATACTTTTGCCTTAAGCAAGTAGATTCATATCAGATCTAGTATGTTGCATGTTCTATTTTCTCTTTCCAATTTATGATTGCTAGTTTGGTTGATCTCTTACTCGCTTGAACTGCTATTTCTGCCTGTATTGAGAGATCCATTGTAGAAATAGCTAAGAGATGGTAGTTTGGATCTGAACCCGAGAGGAGGACGATCCAATGTATTCTGTTCCTAACACCCCATAATATCCTAAGACCCGAGAGGGAACTTAGCATATACTGAGGTGTTGATATGTCATCCCTTGAGAGAGGGTTAATGACATACAGTTGATGGTTTTAGTCACGCATCGCGAGAGCGAGTGGGATGACCCCACAGGACAAATGCCGCTGTGCATGCTAGATGCTTGCTTGGGTGTTCGAGGGTTGTCTACGCCCGAGAACGAGTGCATAGACTGCCCCTTTTGTGGTTACATAGCCAAGAACTCTCTTTCTCTAGTTAGTAGAACCTCGTGCTCTGTATTGTTTTGCTTTTATTTTCTTTTCTTTTCCTTATTTTAATCGTGACAACCCGCTAGACTAGTTCTAGCAATTTTCTCTTATCGACTATCGTTTTGGCTTATCTGGCTCAAGAACAGAGATCTGTGGTGTCCTAAACGTCACCACGTCCCTGTGTTCGACCCCGTATATCTACTTCGACCCCGTAATTAAGTTGCGGGGGCCTAGAAGGTTTCGGGTTATAAATTTAAAGCTTGATTCCTTCCTTCGTCCCGCGTTCATTTCCGGACGCGTGAAAAAGGCTGATCAACTTTTGGCGCCGTTGCCGGGGACGTGGTTTTCCACGTTTACACGCCTAGTAGATTTTTGTTCTGTCACTATAAATCTGTATAAACATGCATAGTTTTCCTCTTGCTTTACACATACTTGTTCATATATACTAAATCACTTTTCTTTTTCTCATACCTTTTTTTCAGCCATGGACCTTGCTTCAGCGAGACAAGTAATCTTGTCCACCTGTCCTCCCAAGTTTTTCCGCAGTTCCGACTGCTGGCAAATAATTGAAGGTCGTGCTCTACAGCTAGTCGAGTTATACTCACCTCCACCGTCGTCATATGTTGAAATCCCAACAAAGGAGACTGCTAGTCAACTACCGACTCCCGTGCTATCATGGGACCAAGAACTGATTAAGGCAGTGGAGTTGGCTAGGGAAAGTATTCAAGCACTCACCTCCTTAGCCCCTCATCTCCAAGAAGATGTCGATCCCATGCAACAACTGCTAGAAGAGCAGGATCGTCATCTCAAAGTAGGCACCGAGGCTGCAGACTGCAATAGAAGTCTAGTTCAAACTGTTGAGTGAGGATTCATTCAAGCGCATCAGTTTGGTATAGCAGGTCAGCAACCGATGTGCATGGCAGAATCGACGGGTCTTGAAAGCATTGCTGCTCAAGTACAACAACTTCATGATAAAGATGTTGAACAATGCAGGAGGCTCCAAGAGCTCATTGATTTGGTTACAATCCAATTACAAATGCCATCACAAGATAATGAAGACGTTAGTCATCAAGGCCATTCCATTGGATCTGAATCGGAGTATATCTCACCATCCTATTCAGACCATCAACTGGATTCTCCAGGATTTTTCTGTGAAGACCAACCCACTTGGGGAAGCCCTTCATTCTATCCAGATGACCCAGTTGATGAACCAATGGACGATATGAGTCATAGACATGAATGGGTCAATGATGACGATGACGAAGACTCTTATCCTCACAATGACAGCCAAACAACCTCACATCCGGAAAGTTGTTCAGAGGAATCAGAGTCAGATATTGAACCAGACCAGAGTGACATCTCTCATATTGAGACTTGTCACTTTGCCTTGAGCAGTACGCCAACCATGGTTTGGAACAATTTGTTCGATGATGATGACGACAACGACGACGACGACGACAGCTGCTCGACATGGAGCAGTGAGTATAATGCCGACGACGAGTTAGAGCAGCATGAGCCGCCATTTACAACCATACCTTTACAAGGTAGGGTGGACGTCAAGGGGGCAGGATGGACGGTGCACTACAACATGGCTGTTGAGCATGAAGACAGCCCTGACTCCATGCCAAGTGATAAGCTTGGGGTGGTAGAACCACAAACAGATTCTTCAGGGGATACTTCTTGTTCGGAAGATGATTGGATGACTAGGACTGTACATGATGATCTATCTGAGCATCCAACCTCAAGTTCAGAGATGGAGGGAGGAGAAATGGATCCCACCCAAGTCATTCAACCTATCCCCTCCATCTCATCCTGTGTCGACATCCCAGGACCTTCAAATTCAGATTCATATAATGAAAGATACCCTGAGGATGATTTGCCAAATAAGTCACCCCAGTGCAGTTCAAGTCACTTCCAGCACAAAGATGACTTCACCGAGTCACCAGATTTTACTTTTCTTCTTCAGACTCGGCAGGGCCAACACACCCGCCTACTCTACTCATATTATGTGGTGGAACCCATCGGCAAGACACAGGTGACACTGGTCCCAAAACTCAGGATTTGGGATCCCAGTGTCGGTATCGTGGGGCAGCCACTCCCTTTTCTCTAACCCACCCTCCCACCCTTTTATTACAATAAATTTTGCTTTTCATGTTCTTGTTGGTTAATTCCTTTCCTCTAACTGTTTTGATATCCTTGCACCCATGCATCATCTTTAGAACTTCAATAAATGTCGTTAAACTCATGCATTCCTGCCTCCCTATTTCAAGTTTGAGACTTGCTCGAGGACGAGCAAAGTTTTAAGCTTGGGGTGGTAGGCTTCGCCCTTCTTTTCTCTTCACCCTTCTTGCATGCATGTCTATTTCCTGCATTTAGTCTTAAATTGTCAAAATTTTCAGCTTTTTAGCTTTGCAATTATGACTATATGGTGCGAATCTAATAGATAAATGCTTGATTGTATGCCTAGATGCACAATTTTTATCTTAAAAATTGCTTGACCTCTTGCTTGACTTGCTCTTTGACTCTTTCCTTGAGTTTGGTAATAAAGCTAAGGTTATGTCCCTTTTTCATAGCTTAAAGCTAAATTCCCTTGATCAGTGTCGTGAATGGCAAATCCACGGTAAAGGACCATTGGAATGAGCTAAAACATGATCAAAGAACCTAGCTGTGGATTCACAAGTTTTCCTCTATTCTAAGGATTCTTGAATCATAATTTCTATCTTTTCACACAGGCATCAAGCGGGCCGTGATGAGTTTTGAGCCATGATCAAGGTGAAGTACTTTTCCTTGATGGAATACATGCCTTCTCACATTAGATTGAGTCAAAAAGATGAAAAAATATAAATGTGCAAAAGAGGCTTGGCCGCCCACAAAACCCCAAAATATCTATATAGTTCTCACCCTGTCCCACAAAAATAGAATGCAGATGATAAAAGCCTGAGTGTGAACAATAAATGAGCAATTGTTTTCTCTTTTAGGAGAGTTGAGGATGGTGCCCAGCCGGTGTATGACTGCGCTCATGAACGCGGATATGTCGTGCCTGGTAGTACCACTCTAAAAGCTCATTAGAGAGTCACTGGGAACCCCCTAGGTGACCTATGAGATCATCTCAGTAGCAGGGTTGGTTCGGGCGCAGTACGAGGATTTCATCTCACTGCTTTGGACCAACTGGTTCGGACTGCAGGGACTGTTGCTCGCTACATGGACCAACCTGATGCAGATCGGGATCCTCAGAAGTCATTAGAGTCTTTTTGCTTTATTTCTTAGGACATGAATAAGTGTGAGGCATGATATTCCTGATTGGTATGCATGGATTCATGGTGATGGCTCATTACTCATCACCCGCGTGATCACCTAAGTGACAACTCTTTCATGATCAAATAATTATATTTCAAACCCTCACGAGTATTGGCAGGCTATAGTGAATTTGCTTAATCATGCCTGGAAATTCTTTGATCTTACTTTGGCAGGATTGTGCTTGTTTGGTGGGGGTTTGTTCTGAAATGACATGGATCAAGAGTATTTATGCTTTAAACTATTTTTTATTAACCTTATCATCTATTGCCAAGCTTAATTTGGATGTTATCTTTTTGTTCTTTGAGCACAGTCTTGCTTGAGGACAAGCAAGTTTTAAGCTTGGGGTAGTTGACAACACCCAAATTAGCGCATATTTTCTATGCTTTTTATCTATAGTTTTGTTCCACTTTAGTCCTAATATGCACCATTTTGCTTATGTTTTAGGACTTTTGTCTCTCATTAGATAAAATAGTAAAACTAGCCAATAAATGTAGCTAATTAGCCAATTTTAGACTTGCAGGCACCGAAACTAGCCAATTTTGGGACTTTCAAGTACCAGACCAGGAAAAGACAAGAATCGCAGTAGCTGGTCGATATGGCTGCCCGATACGGGTGCCCGATACAGCTGCCTGATATGGTCTGGATGAGATGGTCGCCTGACAAAGACGCCCGATATGGCCTGGCCGATACATTTGCGCCGACCGATACGCCCGCCGACCGATACGGTTGCGCCGACCGATACAGCCGCCGACCGATACGGGTGCGCCGACCGATACGGCCTCCGACCGATACGGATGCCCGATACGGTTGCCGAGTGACACTCATATTGGCCGACCTGGTTCCTCAAGATTGAAGCCACGGATGAAGGACACGTGGACCAATAAAAGCTACAACTCACATAAACTCGCTGCCTATAAATAGCAGCTGCCAGCCTACAAGAATGCTTCTTGGGGCTGGAGGGAGCCGAGGGCTGGAGGAAGGACCCTGCAAGAGCTAGTTCCTAGACCAAGGAGCTAGTGTGTCGGGTTCCCCAACAGCCGCCGCCCGATACGCCCGCCGCCCGATACGGCCTAGAGAAAGAGAGAACCGAGGAGTCCATAGGGACAAAGAGAAGGCCCAAGGGGCGAGATCCGGCCTGCACGGAGGCCGAGGAGCGAGAGCCACCTCTCCTCTACGGGCTATATCTCTTCCCTCTTCTCTTTCATTCTACAGCATTCCTTTGTTTCTTATACAAACGATGTTTATCCATCTTTGTTCGGTGCCAGCTACGCTTGTCTATGGCTAGTTAGCTCCTTCTTGGCTATGCAGCCCGGTCTGGGCATGTTTATATACTTTTGCCTTAAGCAAGTAGATTCATATCAGATCTAGTATGTTGCATGTTCTATTTTCTCTTTCCAAGTTATGATTGCTAGTTTGGTTGATCTCTTACTCGCTTGAACTGCTATTTCTGCCTGTATTGAGAGATCCGTTGTAGAAATAGCTAAGAGACGGTAGTTTGGATCTGAACCCGAGAGGAGGACGATCCAAGGTATTCTATTCCTAACACCCCATAATATCCTAAGACCTGAGAGGGAACTTAGCATATACTGAGGTGTTGATATGTCATCCCTTGAGAGAGGGTTAATGACATATCGTTGATGGTTTTAGTCACGCATCGCGAGAGCGAGTGAGATGACCCCACAGGACAGATGCCACTGTGCGTGCTAGATGTTTGCTTGGGTGTTCGAGGGTTGTCTACGCCCGAGAACGAGTGCATAGACTGCCCCTTTTGTGGTTACATAGCCAAGAACTCTCTTTCTCTAGTTAGTAGAACCTCGTGCTCTGTCTTGTTTTGCTTTTGTTTTCTTTTGTTTTCCTTATTTTAATCATGACAACCCGCTAGACTAGTTCTAGCAATTTTCTCTTATCGACTATCGTTTTGGCTTATCTGGCTCAAGAACAGAGATCTGTGGCGTCCTAAACGTCACCACGTCCCTGTGTTCGACCTCGTATATCTACTTCGACCCCGTAATTAAGTTGCGGGGGCCTAGAAGGTTTCAGGTTATAAATTTAAAGCTTGATTCCTTCCTTCGTCCCTCGTTTATTTCCGGACGCGTGAAAAAGGTTGATCAGAACCCCACCACCACCCCCGACCACCTCTGTGGCCCCTACACGCTCAAGCACAACTTGAGTGGATGAGCAGGAAGACGGGTGGAGGCACCACTAGAAGCACAGACCCCCGCTTAAAGCTCTTGTCCCTGTCGACGTGCCTGTGGGTGCCCAAACTCGTCGAAAAGACCACTAAGCCACTGAGCACACATGAAGAAAGGAAAGTAGAGGGGAGAATAAGAGAAGCTTGTCCACCGTGATCCGCCGCACAGGGATCTCCAACTGTAAGGAACGTTGTCCTCCACCAACTGAGGAGTCAGGCGACACCATGGGCAAAGGCACTCCACCAGAAGGACCGTCCACCACCTCGAGTCGGGGAAGAGAGTGCCCAACGGGGGTGGGGGGAGACCCCCGACGGCAGGCACCGTGATAGAACGAGCGGGGGAGAAAGGGAAATCACCCAGGGGGAGAAGGTCGCACCCGGCCTACGGCCAGCCGGCTCCCCCCCCCCCCCCGAGCTGAATGTTCACATTCAAGATTGTCTTTACTTAATCCCTATTCATTTTTCATTTTTATCTTCAGACATCTTAAATACAAATACAAATTTTATAGTTGTAACTTTTATTCCAACTGAATTAATTCAAAAGCAGTTAACTCAAGCAATTATAGTATTGTACCAACCCATATAAACACTACTTAAGTATTGTACCACTAAAATAAAAATTTATATTACAACACTATTGCATCACTTCAATAATTAGCTAATATTGTAAAACACAACAATATATTTCTTAACATACACCATAGTACAAAAACATATTTTTTAGAATAGCATTACATTGTATTAGTAATAAGCTAAATAACTAAATCACATTGTACTAGTGATAAGTGAAGTAACCATATCCCAATACAATATAAAAAATGTAAGCAAATAGTGGTACTAATTTGTAAGATAAAAAAGTACCAAATATCACTACATTGTGGTTAAGATCCTTAAAATCTTTTGAACATTCTATCTAAAATCTTCATGTGTCATCTTTTTAGTACAAATGGTTTCTATATTTTTCAAACTTGTAGCATATATTCTTGAAATATTAGACGATGAATCTCTTCATCACCAACTTTATAGCTATCCCCATCCTCATTAGATGCAACAACTTCTTCTTTAGATGCATACTCTTCATCCTACATTTTTATATTTATATTAAAAAAAGAAACATAATTATTTTAATATTTTACTGACATGTAGCAATTATGTTTATCTATCTACAATACTAAAATATAACCTTGTTTCCATCCCTACAGTTGTGGTCCTCCTCTTCCTATCATCATCCAGTATTGTAGGATTAGGAATGATGTTTTCCCAAAGCTCTTCACGAACAAAAAAAATGACATTATTTGACACCTCATACACCAAACTCACACCATTGAGTTCATTTCTAATATCATCTATCTAGTAAACCAATCTTAACACTTATACTCCTCATTTTTCATGATATTTCTTCCACTCATTTGTCAATGCCTTCTTATCACCTCTGAGTGAAGTAAGCTCCAGTTGAATACCACCTACCTCTTTGTTATCAACCTCTTCTCTATTTTTTTCCTCTTACCAGTATTCTTCTCTAGCCAATCAGATCTAATCAACTCTTTATCAAAGTTCCTAAGGATTGTGAAAACTATAAAGGTACAAATCTTTAATGTTGTTATGCAAAAATGTGCTCATTTGATTTCATGTTTTCATTTATTAATAAGTGAAAATGCATTCTCTTCATCAACAAGGAGTATTTTCGAGCACTCCTTGAACAACACCTATTTTTCATGTTAGAAATACATGAGGATTGTAAAAACTATAAAGGTAGAATACAAAAATCATAGAATCATGCTAAATAATCATTAATTGTACTACTAAGAAACAAAACAGACGCATTGTAGTGAATCATAGAATCATGCTAAATAGTTATTGTCAACAATGTGTTGCATCCCTTCAAATAATTATTGTATTTTTAAGATATTTCAACCACCACATTTTTCTAATATGTTGTAATAGCCTTGGCCCAATTGTACTTTTACAAAGAGTTCAAATCATCTATGATATTGTAGAAGATTTTGTTGATTGTAGAACTTCAACTGGGAATAAGAAGTCTGAAAGCAACACCAAGATTCATACTTCACATAATCATCAATGCTTTTGTAACACTTTTTCCTTAAAAGCATTTGCAAAATCTACATTCCATCTTTCACCTTTGGATCTACATCAAAGTATTTTCCATGTATATGAGAGTTCTTCCATATATTCTTATTCGGATCCAAAATTGCATCATGTCCTACTATTGTACAATAGAACAAATAAAACCTTATAAAGAATGCAAAATAACAATGAGTAATATCCAATACAAAAATTTCCACTGAAGTGTTATTATATATTGTACCTTCATTTGGTACTTTGAAAATGTGGAATACATATTCTACCTTCAACCTCACTACGCCATTCCTAAACATATATTTGTGTTATTTCTCAACATAACAACAAACCAAATCTAATCAAACTCATGTCTAAAGAACTTGGAGACTTAATCTTTACAAGCACTCCAAATGCAGTATTTTTGAATTTCTTCTTATATCTGCCTAGTTGGATTTTATGAAGCTAAATCTTGAAGAATTCCACATTCACTAGAGATCCTACCCAAAATAATATTACATGACCTTAATACCAATATTTCAACTAGAAACAAAAAACTCATGATTCAACATGTTAACAATATGTTATTGACTAATCATTAAATCTCTTTGCTAAATGCACATTACCATAACATATAATAACTTTTACATTATAATTCATGAATATCAAGAAAAAAATGTAATAGACTTTTATAATAAAATACTACTATTCACAACATGCAATACTTACATAAAATTTGGACAAAATTATTGTTTATGAAGATTTAATAGTTAAATTTAAACTATAAAAATACCACTTTCACTAGCCATCCTATCCAAAAGTACAACATTGTATTCTAATGGCAATGTTTTAACTATAAAAAAAGTTCATGATTAAATAGTATAAAGATAAATTAATGGCTTAACAAATTCATTTGCAAAATATGCAATATCAGAATATATAGTACCTTTTACAACATAAACATACATCACAAGTAAAAAAAATAATGGTCTTTTGTAATGAAAAATTACTTTTTTAGAATGTATAGTACCTACATATAAATTTTTAACATTTTTTTCATTATAGTGTAGAATTAGAAGTAAGAACTGACTATACTAGTACAACATTTCATAATGATTTAGCGTACAATACAAATATTAGTCCCCACAAACTATTAACAACAACCCTTTTAACACATTAGTAAATTAGAATAGTATGCAATAATACTTAATTCCAATACAAAACAAACCATAGAAGTACAATTTTGTATAGATAGAACCACACAGAAGACAAATTTAATACCTTAATGGATGAAAGGTTAGCATTTGTCATACAATTGAAAAAATAATAATTTTTTTTTAGAAAAATAGAAATGTGGGCATATAATTGTGCAGGTAACTAGGTATCTAGTGTGGGTAACAACTGAAGAATAAGTTATACTACATGATTGCTTAAGTATTATACCACTAAAACAAACATTTGAAATACAGACCATTCCATCACTTCAACAATCAACTAATACTCCTTAATACCAAAAGATATATTCTTTACAGTATCATTACATTATATTAGTGATAAGCTAAGTAGTTGGATATTAATATAATAGCAATTAAGGATCATAGCTTCACTAATGAGAATATAGGGGTATTGTGCAACTATCACTGGGGAATGCATTGTCTAGTTATATTGAATATATTTTGTTTGAATATGATTTGGGAAAAGTGTTATTCATAATTGAGATATTAATAACTTAATGAAATGAGGATTTTAGGATTCTTCCAAGACTTGTGGAAAAACATGTGCGACTATGATATGTGGGAAATAATATATAGAGGGTACCTCAACAAATTCAACCATCACGATTGTCAATGTCTAGAATTTGAGAAAGTAGGATTTTTGGCCATATTTGGGGAAAAACATGTATTGTGCCAAATTGATATGGTGGAGATAGAAATCATAGGATACCTAAGGAAAATGGTAAGGGATCGTCACTTTTTTTTATCGTCTTGTTCTAGCTGCCACCAAGATTTTGAAGATCTTCTTGTTCTTGTTGACGACAAGCCTTTGACTTTAGGAGTTCGCGACGAGCTTAATTATCAGTAAGAATCCTTGCAGAAAAGACAATGAGAGATGGGTGATACCTCATGACTGACAACATCACAAATACCACAACTGTAGTGATCTCGGGGGAGACAAAGATAGGACTTACTGGAGGAATTGGAGAAATATTTTACTATATGCGTGCAGGAGTGAGTGGATATAATTTTTTGGGATAAAAATTGGGAGAGAGAATCAATGCTAACTAGAAAGAGAGAGTGAGAGAGATGCTTAAGGAGGCGAGGTCGAGTTTCAACTTCTACGTGCCCAAATATTCCAACATTAATTCATATTGTATGAAATCAACAGGGAGTAGGCCACTTACAAACTCCGAACACCTAGGTTGGTAATCGAGTCTACAGGAGACTGTATGTAGTAGGACTCATTTTGAAGCGTGTAGAAGTAAATTAATGACACATGGAGAGAACAAATGGGGGAACTTGGGAGAGAAAGAGTACCTAGAAATTCAATGGAAGTGTGAGAAATAAAAATAGGAATATAGAGATGGGGGCACAAGAGGACATGGCCGAAATCCGAACATTAGGAGATGAAGGAAAGGCAGAGTTGTGACAAAGACAATGGTGGTTAATTAGTCCTCTTTTCATAACAGATGTAACTAACCATATCCTTAGATGAATAAACAACTATATTTCTACAGGACGACCTTACTTGAATCAGATATATAGGCTTGTAAAAACGACAGAGTCCAAAGTCTTGTGGATGAAATCTGGTGCCATAGTCCGGTTGTGATTGAGGACTTGAAGTCCATTGTGATGGATCCAAAGGCTATAGAGGATCGTTCCAAGCTGACCTCGTAGCTTGCTTGGGAAGGCCGTCCGGTTGTTTGACAAACTCTCAACCATTTAACTATATTTCTATAGGATAAGCGATTATGGATAGGAATTATTATTGTCATTATAATTATTTCTTGAAGTATAAATTTTGTGAAAGGTCATGGATAATGTCTATGTGATTCTAGCAAAACCAACACTTGTCTGATTGATGAAGGTAAACTTATTATCAAATGTTTATGAATAATTTCACTATATATTTTTTTAAGATATTAAATGCAGTTGTAAACTTATTATCAAATGTTTTAAGTGATCATCAAAAGAAACACATATTTGTGATTTTATGTTTCTTCCACATAGTTGTAATGTTATGTTTCTTTTCCAGTAGTTCTAACAATTACATTGCCTATAATGAAGAAACCCTATTAGTGTGGTAGAGATATATTATTTTAGTTCAACATGCTAGGTATTATCACAGCGTGATGCGAACCATGCAATATATAGTTATTATGCCCCCTACACACTATTTCAGTAGTCTTGTTTAGAAATTGGTTTATTGGTTTCTAAATTATAAAATTGCCTATTGGGACCGTTGTAGTGGAACCACTTTTCTTTCCGCTACAAATCATAAATCATGAACTATAAGATGAATGATGAATTTCAAAATGGCAGTCTAATGGTATATATGTCACGGATTCATATGATAATATCGACGATGGCGCAATTATGCAACATTCTAGAACATTAGACCTCATCTGCGTTCTAGAATGTCTTCTTAAATTTTATTCATAATGTGATCGATTCTGGATTTTTTTATATTTCACATATAAGAATATTGCAGATAAAAAATGGGCTACTATTTATTGGCCTCACCCATTTTAGATTGTTGGATCAGGCTAACCGCCGCTCCCCACGCGCAGGATGTCGCGAAATGGATTCCCATCGTTGACATGTTGATCGACTGTAACTTTGTAGGTAGCTGATCGCCCACAACCAGCACAAACAGTCTTAACTTCACGGTGACTCTTATTATTCTGATTATCGGGAGCTCTTTGCCGTTTCAGCATCATTACGGAGCATGTGGTAACGTACAAGCAACAACCTTTGTCACGCCACATCTGCAGCTTTTTGCTAAAATAAAGAAGCAGTTTGCCTACAGTTACAAAAACAAAATGAAGCACATGGAAGCTGTTTTATCTGCAAAATTGACCAACACGACGAATACAACAGCTAGCAGATGTGTTCTTATCGTAACTACCGGCAACCTTAGTTATCTAATTGCAAAGGGCCGCACTGTCGATCTTTCCTCGTGTATTCCGTTTCCGGACGAAGAGACAAAACAATCTGAAGAAACGTTCTTCACGTTGCCTATGTAATGTGGGCCCGTTGACATACATCTACCACTTTTAGAGATCATTAATGTCGTAGTATCTTGAATTTTTGGCCACGGGTGTAGTTGTTAAGTAAGAGCTCCCAACAGAGGGTATGGGATTTTTGATCTTTTTCTTGTTTAGATGGTAAGAGTGCCGAAAATATATAATAAGAACAACTTACTCTATTTGGAATATTATAGTGACCAATTTCTTTATTTTTGGCAGAAAGAGGCTAACAAGAAAATGTGGTGAAAAGTATAATGCAAATATTGAATTAAAGGAAATGCAGGGTGAACTGCGTCATATCGTATGTTTACATAGAAAGAGAAGTATGTAATGTACAATAAAATATGGCATCATGTGATGAGTATCTTTCCTTGTCTGTTTCACACTAAGATCATCAATATATTTACGTATTGGTAGAGAGCCCCTTGGCACTTATGAATGGTTGCAATTTTCTGCTACACTATCTTCCAAACTAGTATTTCATGAGACATTACATGATTATTGTTGTATCGTTACAAGACCTTCCATGTATCATTGCTACGGTCTTCCCCTCCATCCACGCAAAGTCTTGCTGTACAGAGAAGCATCATGGTAATGTACATTGTCACTGTTACAAGTACTATGGAAGTTGGTCTTCATGGTCCACACAAATTTAAGAGATGCAAGATTGCTGCATGAGCACCAAGGACTCAGCTCCCACGGTTCATTTTAATCACACCAACATCAAGAAGTGCACATGATTCTCTCCTAGTTCATGTAACGGGAAAACAACACCGTACATCACCAAGATGCATGTGCAGAGTATATAGTCACTTCACTTGCCAGGATTCTACTTACAACTTATCGGTCACCCAAGAAAAACGGAAAGCACTTTCTAGCATGATGATATGTAGAGTTGACAAACAAAATGGGCTAGGCAAGGTACGAGGAGTACCAAGAAACGGGGCAGCAACATTAGACCACAATTGTGGATGGGTTCTCCCTACTACAATCCACAAAGCAATAAGATAAAAAAAGTCACCATGAGGCCGTCTTATTTTAGGATTTCATCTTGTGTCTTATTGTACTTCAATCACATCTATATCTGCAAGATTATATATTATTCTCCTCAATATGCATACTTATATAAAATGCACTTATGGACGTTATTTGCATATTTTTCAGTTAATTGGATCATGCTTCGTTAGAAGAGAGAGAGAAGAATGATCCTAGGTTTCTCTACTCTTAGAGAGATCCAAAGTGAAGTCAAAAGTTCCCTCAACCTAACTTGGCCAAGGGTCAATTGAAGCAAAGAGCTCCAAGAAAACACAAAGTACAAGCTCTAAGTGTTGATGAAGAAACCAACACGACTGTGGTTTCACAAAACGGCTGTGTTGGTCCACTCAATATCACAGAGACAAGGTAGGATATTCAAACTCAACAGCACGACCGTGCACCCTAGCATGGCCTACTCAGTTGACCCAAAATGGTCGTGTAACACAACACACCAATGTTACCAAGAAGATAGAATGTCTGTGCTACTTAGAACGACCAACACTCTCTCAAGCCAAAACAACCGTGGTGACCACAATGACCGTGCTACATGTGTCTCACCACGGTCGTTCCACCAGCCAGCCAAAACCCCCAGCTACAACCTGTGACTTTTCTATTTTTTCCACCTCTCTTGTTCCATTCCACCACAGACATGTTCACCCCTACCGTCCACAGTCGTTCTATCCAGCACAATCGCGTTACATACAAACCTAGTACAACTTTTGCACTAAATTCCCAGTTCTACCCCTACTTAACATAATTCTTTCCCACCACCTATATATATAGGTGGTAGATGAAGCTCGAGATTAGCCACTAGATGTCCACTCTCAGCTTCCTCATTTCACCTCCCATCCATTCCCACTTCAGTCCACCTTCATTCATTCATCTTCCACCCCAAAAACACCTATTTTAGGGTTTCTGGCCACTTTCTACCATATATCCATGTCATCTACCTACTTTAGATGAAGGTTCTCAAGTTGAAACTGCTAGGAGGTGGAGAAGGAGGAGTCCTCTCCAAGCTCATTATTACTTTTCACTCCTCTACTCATTGTTCTTCCTCTCTTCTTGTATTTTCTTATTCTATCAGTAGCTAGGCCCCTTAGGTGGGTTGTATGGGCCTCAAAATGGTACTTTGATATCATGTTGGAAAAAATGATATGTAAACATTACAATTTTATTTTGTAATGATTATATTCTATTTCTATATCATTCCTTATGAATTACTTTGTTTGTGCATGAAATCACCTAGGATTCTAGGAAATATTGTATGTATGTAGCTAATTTGTGAATTGCTCCTAAGTTCAATTAATAGATCCCTAGTTAGCTATTCACCTTTATACGTGTTAATCAATTCTTCTACACCTAGATGAGAGATCTAAGTAGCTAGTATATGAGCATTTGGTATAATTAGTTTGGATCCTTATCAAGTCTAGAATGTAGGTGATGTGAGGTCTAAACATCACTTCCACCTTACCTTACAACACTTGACCTCTAATTACCGGCCCTAAGAGTTCCTATCCAAGAAACCTAGGATTGACTAGACCCTAATTGAATACACCTAAACCCTAAACCAATTGAACATCGTAAGTGTGGGTAGGAGGTGTTAGGAACTAGTTCTCCTATACACACCCTATCTTATCCATGGCCCGTTAGTAGTTTAGAGAAATTCATTAGCCTCTAGATTTATGTTTTGTTTGGTAATCTAAATTAAAGAATAATGTTCACATGTTATCACCCCCACCCAATTGATAAGTTCATTCCCCCAAACAGCCCACACTTCTCCTAATTGCATTGAAACTCTAATTGCATTCTTGCTTAGCTAGTTTTTACTTGTTTAGATCTTTATTTTCTTAGTTAGTTCATTGCTTTGTTCTTTCTAGTTTCAGTCTTTGACCGGCCTAAATCGCGTGTCCGAAAAGTGGAGGGGATTTGAAGTAGTCGGACTTTTAAATTTATAACCCGAAACCTTCTAGGCCCCCGTACCTTTGTTTACGGGGTCGAAGTAGATATACGGGGTCGAACACAGGGACAAGGGTGGTAGTGTTGAGAATGCAAAATCGACATGTTACACTCCGGTAAGGGAAAGGAGATGATAAATTCCCCCCTAGGGAACAACAGGCTAAGATCGTCAAAACGGAAGAAATCTATCTCCAACTGGAGCTACGAGGAAAAATTAAGGTTTTAAGCATTTATCAGTTTTTAGGGGTTTTCGTGCAATGGAAACAGAGAGATAATGCTATTTCTATAGTAAGGAATGAAGGAGAAAGCTTCGGTAAAACAAGCGGCATCAGAAACATCATGTACTCCTCCTCTCGAAGCGGGTACCTCTAACTAAGCATCAACACCCCTCTCGAGGTTGCTGGACTTAAGTTAGAGTAGAAATGTTACTAAAGTAACTCTGATCATGGGCACTCTCGTACTCCAGTATCGGACCAAACACTAGAGCCACAACACCTCTCTCGAGGCTGTTGCAACGGGAAAACACGATTCGGTAGCTAAGCAAAACGCGATCCAAGCGTACAAGCTAGAGTTCAGATGTTAAACATAGCATCATCCGACAAAAGGTGCCAAACATAAAGCAGTAGATAATTAAAACTCTTCTACTTCCATTAACATATAAGGGTCTGATTACATTGAATAAGTAAAGGAAGTAAATGACTAAAATAAGTAAAGATAAATGTCACCTTCTTGATATAGAAGGGCGACAGACAGCAGCAGACCCTCCAGCCCAATACCGGACAGGAGCCTTGCAAGATACGCCCGTGTCGGGCGGGACACCCTCTCGGGCGACACGCTCATGACGGGAGGACGTATCGAGTGTGGCGCCCTTGCCCGATACGGTCGTGTCGGGCGGCACCCTCTCGGGCGACATGCCGCGACGGGCGATGCGTATTGGGGTTCGGTATCGTGTCGGGTCAGAGTGTTGCTTCCAGTATCGGGCACTCCTATCGGGTGTCCTTGTTGGCCGATATCGGCCTGCAGTGGTGCCTGGGATGACCCTAAGTGAACCATTCCCTCCCTCTCGGGATGGGGAAGTGCTCACCTAGAATCGCTCGACACACCTCTGAGGCATGACACACTAGCTCCTGAAGCTTTCCTAAGTTGGCTTTCAAGGGATTCCGACCCGTCCCATCGGATTCCTGTGGCTGCTATTTATAGGCAGCGGTTGGAGGAAGTTATGGTGCTGCGGACGCCACGTGTTCTTCCTTTAGCTCCATTATTGCGGCTTCAGGGACGCCCTATATGTGTATCGCCTGACACAAGGATGTCGGGTTGTCAGTCATCATGACGAGTAGCGTCTACCGGTGGGTATCATGTATCGCGCGACACGCTTCAGTTGTCGTGGAGAGCCCGGCTCCCTTTCGGGTAAATGGCGTGTCGCTCGTTTGTTCCTTCTTGCGTGACATCCTTGTGTCGTGCGGTATGGTATCACACACTCGTGTCGGGTAGCGAGCGTATCAGGCGACCGGTTGGTAAGAAGGCTGATGTAGGTGGAACACGTTCATGGGCCGGGACGGGCCATTTTGCTGCTAAATGAGTTCAAAAATGCAGAAAACTCTGAAAAAGATGATAAAATTGAGTTAATAGCGTAGCGTGGCCTGTTTATTCAAAAACATGACAAAAGAGAGAGGAAAATAGTTAAAAGGGCAGTTTTGATAACAAAATAAGGGCCAAAAAAATCACAAAATTTGGTGTTATCAGTCTTTCATTGCTCTTTTACCTACTTTATTAACCTAGTGCAGTGTAGATCTTTCCTTGCTTTCCTTAGTGTAATTTTCTCTTAGTTTGCTCCTTTTCTTGCTTTGCTTGTCTTATCTTGCTCATTAGAACTAATTATCTATGGTTAACTTAGGTTTTGATCATGTTTGTTCTTATTTAATTTCTTGTTTAAAATTAGTGTAATCAACAAATCAACCTTCAAACCCTTCAACCCTACACTCCATAGTAGAAACCTAGCCAAAACTAACCTAGCTCTAATGCCCCCTTTTCTCTATTGGGTTTGACCCCTAACTTACATCCCTCCTATATTATAACACGACCTTGTGCACTTATGGGTGAAGTGTGTTAGTTTATGTGACCGAGCCTGTTGGGGATTTATAAATTTAAAGATACCCTATTGTGTTCAAAACCTTTAGAGTTACATCTAATCAAACTCAATCGGTTAGTGTGTGGCCCTAAGGGAGAAATTTACCACACCCCTAGAATAAAACAACTACTATCTGTCTGTTGGAATCTTTATAATCATAGTCATTAGAGGTCTCTATCAAGGACTCCAAAGTCACTAGACATTACCCTTATCACCATCCTATTTCAACTTACAAGTTGCAGTCACCCAAGAATGAACAAAAGCACTTTTTATCATGATGATGTGTAGAGTTTGACAAAAACCTACTCAGCATCATCGATAAGATGATACAACAACATCATCTTCCAACCTAAATCATACTCTTGCCAAAAACCATCAAGGCAAGATAGAATATCACACCGGTCTCCCACGAAGCAACATATGTGACAACCTCAAAGAAAACACAGCCAAAATCGAACAACATAGCTTGGAGAAAACACTTGAAATGAGACCCACCAAGATTGTTGTACACTATCGACATAACCTAATACACAAACCACTGACCAGAGCTGATCTAAAATTTGAACCAAGCAAAAGAAGAGTATAGGAAAAATAGCAAATTTTGTGGTTTTTCTCCCTCTATACCATAACCTACCATTATAACAAACATCTTGAGCATATATGCCATAGATAAGTCAATCACTACTGAAATAAAACACGGTCAGAGTTTTTGGCCACCGTGAGGGTAGGAGGTCCCATCACCAATATACTCAGGAAACCATGTAGGAAATGAATTGCATAAAACAAGAAGATCAACATTGTCTATATAGAAAAGAACATGTACCAGGGAAAAATGTCGCATAAAAAATAGACTACACACCAAACCACAAAAGAGATGGCATCAAATTCCCACTCATTGAATACATACTCAACTCAGACATAATGAAATATGTCCAACTCCCTAAAGAATGCAGATACCACCGTATCAAGATCAATCATAGTATCAAGACCATCAAGATTGTGAATAAGATCTTCTAGGTCACACTAAAGGTAGAAAAATATAATATCCTATACATCAAAGAAGGTTGGTCAGATATGATCACATAACTCAAACTCAAATCAGATTGAATCATCTTCCTCAGACCTATTGACCACAATACACTTATGGAATGGGTCACTGATCTCTTTACTGAAACCCCGATAGAGCAAATTCTACTCCTCAGAATGCATGGATATTTAGATTTGAAGATACATATTATGTAGACCAACTCTTCATAAGTGATGCTTACTAAGTTGCACCTGGTACTACTGTTAACCCCATTGAAATAGAAACTTCATCAGAGTCACCATCATACACCATGGTGGTAAGCACAACATCTTCAACTATACATTCACCAAACAAGAAGTACACATCTCTTCATCTCATCCCCGATGTTTTACGATCATGCTCAGGTTCTACTACCATCACATCCTTGATTACCACTTCACATTTCTCCCCCAATAACCCATTCTACGACTCCATCTTCCCTTTGATCTCCTCTTTGGCCTTGGCCATTGATCTCTCTGTCGCCTCCTTTTAGCCCACCTCTATGTATTATAATTGGGTCATCGTTTCTTACCGCAAAGAAAATTCCACAAACCCCTCATATGTTCCAGGTGCCTCTAACATGGGCATTTCAAAATCTAATGTTCTTTTCTCCCTCTCGACTTTGTCTTTAACTAGCCTGATCACCTATCCTACACCTTCCTGAGGCCCATATGCCAAAAACTTTCCCGATGTCACCCTCATGTAGTGCATGGATCATCTTTCCACATTTCTCATTACCTTCCCAAAATATCCCATTATGCAATGAGTACCTTTTATCCTTCCCCACGCCTTCGATCCTCCACCCTTCCCTCTCAATGCTCAAACCCATTCAACTGTCTATTTATCCCTAACACAATTCATGATCTGCTTCCACCTACCACCTCACATAATTCTACAGATCTCCTCTCCTTCCATCCAAACCACCACGATCATCCTCTTCCACTCCTATCTCTCTTGTTCCCTACTTCTCTTCCTATTCTATCCCTCACATCCCCTCCTCCACTATATCTGCTAACACCTTTCCTACTTCCCACCTTTCCCTTGATAGACACCCTGACTGAGCACAAACCACCATGGCCCCATACATTCCCCTCATAACGGAGTTCCCTATTGACCTTCATGCCAACTCCATGAGACTTCTATGAGTCTTCACTAGTATAAGTATCATGTTTACGATCACTAACAATATCCATCAAAACATTGTAAACATCATTGATGTTACCAGAGCCATCTCTCTTCTCCTCCCCGATGACACTATTCTCAAGCCTAAGATTCTTTCCCAACAACTTCTTTACTTTATCCCCGAAGGTACCAAAATAGACCACCTTTTCAGACAAGTGATGACCATGCCCAACAGAACTAGTTTCGCTCAGGCATCCATAAGAAAATGGTCCCATGAATAAGGATCCTCCCTAGCAGGTTCAAGAGGATCAGGTTGGGTTTCCATCCACAACTACAGATCCGGCCTTTGGCGTTGGTTATTTAAGCCCTTTTCACGATAGTTTCAAAGTGACTCCTATGTGGGCTCCGCTAAAAGTCGAACCCTTTCGGCGTCGGTTTTCCAACCGATGCCAAAACACTTCGCACCATCGAAAAATGTGCCACTAAGGCCCCCATCGATGTCGGTTATAAGTAAATAAACCGATACTATAATCATCCATGCCACAAAAAGGGTGCCATTTAGGACACTATCGACGTCAGTTTTCTACTCGTCACCGACGCCATATCACCCACCAGCACGGCCGTGTTGTCCAGCACAACGTCATTTTTCTACCAATAACTGACGCCATATCACCTGCCGCCACAGCCGTGCTGGCCAGGCTGTCTGGCAACATTAGGCGGTGATTTTTTGCTAGAAACCGACAATTTAAGACTTTGATGTCGGTTTTCGACTAATAACTGACGCCTATTTTTTGATTTTTTTTGTTATCAATTTGAAGGCCTGCTGTGGCTGGTCGCAGAATGAGAACATGCAGTTTAGTGGAACTGAACTTTAGGTTTACGACATCCATTGATATCAGCCAACAAACATGCCACAAACCTACAAAATCAAGAAATATTGTTTTTACACATTCACACAGAGGTAGATACATTTAGACATCAATTTAATTTTCACAGTCATGCATGTAGAAACATTCAGACATGTAGAAACACATGTATAAACATTCATTTACAAAATATCATTCATCATCGCTATCAGCATCCCAATTATATCTTACAGTCCCCACTACTTGTATGGCTCTTGCCCATTCTTCTCTTACGTCATTTAATACTTCCATCGTATATGGAGCACTTACATCTTTTAAGACTTTACCTATAGTGGGATCAGTTTTAAACACCTGCAAAGAGAATGATGTATATATATAAGTAATAATATATAAATAAGATTGATATATTTCATACTATCTAATGAGACTATATATAATACCTTAGGTATGACATTGATTTCATCTGCATGTTTGATAATCATGTCCATAAACCGCAACACATAGTATGCACATGCCCAACCATTCTCTTGTGTAGCACACTATAAAATGGATACAAAATATTAAAAAATACAAATAAGCATAGTTCACATAAATAACATATACATTGGAGTTGGGAACTTACTTTCACGTTCTCCTAAATTATTGGATGGTTCTTTTTACTAGAGACCTTTCCTCCAGCCTTTTTGAATGCATCTAAACCCCTACATATTAATGTAACACAGTAAATTTCATAATTAAATAGTAATAATATAATAATAGTTGTTAACGTATATAAAAATGAAATATTTCTCACCAGAATAATGCCATTCTCATTACCTGTCCAATTTTTGGATTCAATTTACTCCCCGTAGGATCTAGATAATAGACAGTGAATGTCCCAAGGAGAATAACTAGTAGACTCCTGAGTAGCAGTAGACTCCTCCTGTAGTCTCTGGTGAAGCCTGCATAGCCCTTTGGACCCATTGTGTGGTCATGCACATTCAGTGCACGCCTTGCTTTTTGCACCTCACTGAGAGCCTAGTTAGTATGCACATTGATTTGGTTAGTAACACTAAAGGTTAATCTTGAATACGTGAATACAAAGTATATTAATTAAATTGGGAGTGATGCTTAACACCTTGAAGTCTTCAGTTTGTCTTGAAGCAACAAATGCATCCCAATCTGCTTTGTCTAGGAAGTTTCACTGTTCAAGGGATGACTTCTTCTTCTTCTTATCACCAGCTTTTATGTATTCTCTGTTGAGATTTATCCTATAGTTCCTTAGCATCTTTCTAGCTCATTGCATCATGCTTTTATGATGCAACTTATCATCCAATGCAAACAAATTCTGTAAAATAGAATTGCTATTAACTAGTATGCAAAAATAGAATTGCAAATAATAGAATTTGTAATCTACAAAATAGAATTGCAAATAATAATAACTCACGCATAAATCCTTCCATATGAAGTCTTTCTTTTCCTGAGGAGCTTTATGCCAGTTATCATACTTAACACCACAATGGCTTCGAGTGAGAACCCCAAGATAGTTTACAAAATTATTGCGGTTCACTCCAATTGCATTTCATGCATTATCAAACTCCACAGCCAATTTGGATCCACTACCACTTAGCACTATTAACTTCTTTAGCAGAGTGATGCCCATTTTCTTTTTAAGTTTTTGGTGATGCGCATCAAGTGCCTCCAATGCTTCATCAACCTAAAATTTGACAAAATAAACACACTGAATTAGCTCAATATAGAAATATAGGATATATGACATAACTAGAAGATAATGAATTTCTTTAGAAATATAGGATATATTTTTAAAACTTAAATTGGTATCCTCTCCATGCTCATCATGGACATCATCCTCATTATGGACATGATTCTCATCATGGACATCACGATCATGCGCATGGTCAGCCATGTATCTGAAAATGTCATTAAAAAAGCAAAAAATTAGCATTTTATATAGTGCACAAATAAAAATGAAACATATAAAAAAATATAAACATGCATGCCTCTGAAGTTGCGATCTTTTATCAATTAACAATCCTTCATTGTGATCTCCGCACACATATAAGTCATCATTATCTTCAATATTTTGTGGAGTTGGCAACCCAACTGAGAATGGAATGGAGTCATCATACTTATCATAGTACTCTTCTTCATCTATAGGATCTTCAATGAACTGTCTTTTACCATGAAGAACAACCGACCATTTATCATTTGCAGGATCATTGATATAAAATACTTGTTTCGCCTGTGATGCCAATATGAATGGTTCACTCTTCTCGCCAATCTTTTCAAAATTCACTAAAGTGAAACCCAATTCATCCACTATAACTCCTTTGGTGTTATCACTAAAGTGAAATCTATGTAGTCAAACTCTCATATGTCTTTAATGCCACCGTAATATGACATTTTAGCTTCACGTGGACTCTTATCCTTTGCACTTGCAAAATACATAGTCGATGCTTGAAGGGTGACCACACTATTTTGGATGACACTCTTATCATCTTGGCACTTTGTGTAATATGTGAACCCATTAATGTCAAACCCTTCATACGACATAACACTCAATTTTGGTTTAAAGGCAAGGCATTTGATAGTTTCTGTAATATCATTTGGTGTTTGAGATAGTTGATGTAAGATTTTATCTTCAAACCACTTAGTAAAAGTCTTGTTGTGCTCTCTAGCAAGCCACATTGAACTAGCTCGAGGATGTTATCTCTTGATAAAATTGGTATGTTCCTCGATATAAACACTCACTTCGTCCATGTTGTGTAAAATATACAAGTGACCTTGTTCCAACTACTCACAGATGATTACTTCCACCCGTGATCCCAAAATTCCTTTTCCCTCCTCAATATTCTTGTCATTAATGGGAGTGTCATTACCACTCAGAAAGTCATTGCAAAAATCCGTAACCACTCTCGCCACATAACCATCAATAATATTCCCTTTAGGCCGATAACGGTTTCGAACATCACCTTTAAAAATGCTCATGTATCGTTCAAAGGGATACATCCAATTCAAGAAAACTGGTCCCAACATTTTCATTTTCCTAGTCAAGTGGACAATAAGATGTACCATGATATCAAAGAATGAAGGAGGGAAATACATCTCAAGCTGACATTGGGTAAAAACCACTTCTCTATGCAAATTATTGAGAGTATCAGGGTCAATAACTTTGCTACATAGACTTTTGAAAAAGAAACAAAATGTCTGGCGATTGCAAACCTTACATGCTTCGACAATATCGATCGAATTGCCACGGGAAATATTTTTTGCATTAGAGTGTGACAATCATGAGATTTAAGACCTATCAACTTCAGATCTTTCATTGATACCAATCTATGGATGTTAGATGAGTAACCCTAGGCACCTTAACATTTTCCAAGCATTCACAAAAAGCTTTCTTCTCCTTTCTAGACAACATGTAATAAGAGGGAGGTAAGTATGTTCTTTTATTGACCATTTCTTGTAATTCTGTTAATTCTGACCTTATTCCCATTTCGCGTAGGTCCAAACTGGATTTTATCCCATCTTTAGTCTTACCTGGTATATTCAACAGAGTACCAATGACGCTATCACAAACATTTTTCTCAACGTGCATGACATCGATACAATGTCTGACTGTCAAAGAACTACAATAAGGAAGATCCCAAAATATTGAGTTCTTCTTGAATGAAGAATTGTCAATCTGTGTGGCCATAGTACATTGTGATCTCTTACCAAATTCATTGACAATGTCTTTTACTCTTTCATAAACAACATCCCCTGATATAGGTTTAGGTGCACTCCGTTCCTCATTCCATTAATTAAATGCTTTGCGCTTCCTACGATACGAATGGAATTTTGAAAGAAACCTTCGATGACCAAGATATACAGTCTTGCTTCCATGTTTTAGTCTTATTGAATCAGTGTTCTCTTCACATATAGGACACACTTTAGCTCCTTTGACACTATATCCAGACAAATTCTCGTATGCTAGAAAGTCATTAATAGTGCAAAACAACATAGCGTGCAAATGAAATGTCTCTCTTCATGAAGCATCATAGGTCATCACACCTTCACCCCAGAGTTTCTTTAAGTCATCAATCAGAAGTTCAAGATAAACATCGATATCATTTCCAGGTTGTTTAGGGCCCGATATCAACAATGACAACATAACATACTTGTTTTTCATACACAGCCAGGGAGGAAAATTGTATATAACAAGCATGACTGTCCAAGTGCTATGTTGACTGCTCAATGTCCGGTATGGATTCATCCCATATATACAAAGCCCAAGTCTTAGATTCCTCTCTTCTTCACCAAATTTGGGGTATAATAGATCAATCTTCTTCCACTGTGGGGAATCAGACACATGTTATAAGATCCCATCATTATTTTTCTTAACATCTGCATGCCACCTCAAATTCTTCACACCTATTGGATTTGCTAACAAGTGTGGAAACCGTGATATTATAGGTAGATACCACATCACCTTGGCAGGATTGATAGTTTTGGACTCCCCCAAAGTCATCAATTTATATCGTGACGCACCACATTTTGGACAATCTTTCAAATCCACATAGTCCTTTTGAAATAATACACAATCATTTGGGCATGCGTGTATCTTCTTGGCCTCCATTCCCATTGGGCAAAACAATTTATTTACCCGATATGTTGAGATTGGCAACTCGTTTCCTTCAGGAAGCATTTCTTTCAACAAAGTCAACAATGAAGTGAAGCTTTTGTCGCTCCATCTATTGTTAGCTTTCAACTTATACAATCTCAACACAGTGCGAAGCTTTGTAAACTTAGTACAACATGTGTATAATGGTATCTCAGCATCATGCACAATGTTTCTAAAGATGGGAGGTGGATCGGTGTGCTCTACCCCACAACTATCCAACATCGCATCAGTGATGTGTACTGGAACTTGTTCGTTCACATCTACATCATCAGAAACAATTTCTTCTTCCACCCAAGCACTGCTATCGACATCCACTGGTTTCGAGTTTGAAATCTCTCCATGCTAGTGTCATTCTGTATAGCCTTGTATAACCCCGTTGCACATGACATGACTTTTGATTTCGTCACCAGTGCTGACTTTCAAGTTGTTACCGCAATGCCTACATGGATAGTAGAACCTATCTCCAGGTTGTTTCCTATGTTCCTCGGCAAATCTAATAAATTGATCAAGACCATATATAAACTCTGGGGTGCAGTGATTGCGAATGGACATCCATGATCTATCCATTCTATGATCAAAGAGAAAACAAGTATATATTAGGACAAGATTAGGGTCTAGCTAGGGTTAACAAATACATGTGATGTCATTCTTATATATAATAAATGCACATATACCACCTATCCCATCCTTGAGCACCTAATCACACTAGTAAGTGTATAATGTGTATTGGGTTTTCAAGAAAAGTTTGACAGCATTTCCCCACTGTTCTCCAAGTACATATGTACTTAGAGAACAAATAGGGAAATGCTACCAAATTTTCTTGAAAGCCCAATACCCATGATACCCTTACATTCTAAGTGAGATTAGATGTTCAAGAACAGTCCCAAACCAGGGACTATCCAAGACTTACTCCTAATGAGTAAATCTTGGATGAGTTTCTAGGCCAAAAAATACATGTATGTTGTCATTCCAATACCTACAATCCTAGTTTCATCATTCATATCCTAGGTTTCATGTAACATCATTTAATTTAGGTATCATATTCTATAACATTGATTTCAACATTTTGAGTGTCCATGCATGTTCATCATCAAGATAAAGATTACACATAAATTGTTATGATCTAGGGATGGAGAGTTTCATAATTGATTTCAAAATTTCAAACTAGCTCATACATTATCATCAATCTACATCATACAATATAGGGATTCAATGTATCTTTAACACACATGTTTTGAGGTTCAAAGCACATAATCAAATCAAATTAGGATGCTAGAATGGACAAGTTTAAATCTTATTTCAATGTACTTGCAGGAGCAGCGAGCGGGTGGCCAGAGTAGCAAGCAGGAGCAGGAGCAGTGACCAGCGGCAGTGAGCGGTGTCGGTGAGGAGAGGAACAGGAGTAGCGACCGGCGGCGAGGAGAGGAGAGGAGAGGAGTAGGAGAGGAGAGGACCAAGAGCTGTGACCGGTGGTGGCGTCGGCGAGGAGAGGATCAGTGAGCGGCGACAGCGTGGGGAAGCAATGGCAGCAGAGGAAACAGCGGCGGGGGCACCGACGACTGGGAGCAACGACGACAGGGGACAATCGCCAGACCTAGCTGGTGATCGAGAAATCGCAATGAAACAGATATAGTGGGGAAGAGTTTTTCATACGGGTGCTATTAACTATACCATAGTCTTCGGTTGTTACAGAAACCGACACCTAAGATCTAATAGTGTCAGTCCCAGAAAAAAAATGATGCCAAAAGGGGGGTAAAAATTATCACGGGGACAACACGCGAACACCCATTAGCGTCGGTTATTTTAAGAAAACCGATGCCCATATTGGAACTTTGGCGCACAACTTTATCTTCTTTAGGCGTCGGTTTTTAGATAAAACACCGACGCTGTATGTGAAACTTTGAGGCCAATTTTTTTCACTCGAAAAATTGGAATTTCGCGGGCTATTTTAGACGTCGGTTGCATTTCTTCAGCCGAAGCTGAATAAAAAGTGATACCTTTGTCTGGATGGTCTTGAAATATAGAAGTCAGTTTTCCTTAAAAGATGACGTTGAATGGTTCTAGTGTTGGTTTCTTTAAAAAACGGACGCCTCTTAAAGCGACGTTGAATGTTGTTTCTGTAGTAGTGATCTCCGACCTCCCTCCACATATCTGGAAGGTGGAAATATTCCATGCCATATCACATACCTTTGGTACCACACTACAATTTATCAGTAATGATACGCTTCATTCAACAAACCTCATCAAATCATTTTGTGTCTTCTCTATCAAATGAGCCATTGATTTGCCTACATCTTTAAATATCCAACTAGGACAAAAGATCTATACCATCAAATCATATCTAAAAATCCTACACATCCTACCATTGCATTTTTTACATCTCCAACCATCCTCCATCATGGTTCTTCCCAGTTAACAACACCAAAAAAACATCTCAGTTTGTTCTTGCCTGGAAACCTTATGACTAGAAAATGTCTTGGGAGAGGAAAAACTCTATGATCCCTTCCCGTGGAAACCCAAACCCTAATATCCCTAATAAGAGACAAATACATTCCTCCCCTCCAGTTGAAAACAACCATGTCTCCATCTTTGACACTATAAAACCATTTCCAATACATAACAATCCCAAACCCTACACAAACATAGACATGGACACTGTGGAAAAGATTAAAACTACTATCATAGAAGAGATCCGATCTTCATAGAGCCCCAAGAACAAGAACAAACTAATACTTCTTTCTATTGTATCATATTTTGGCTTTGTCATCACCACACCTGAAGGACACACAAAGAAGAATTATTTTGCTATAGAGGACAAAGGTAAATCATCTCATCAAACTACCATTTCATATTTTAGTGAGATGCCATTTTTTGATGACTACTTAGCTGAAAACGAAAATGTCACACCACTGGATTATAATAATGACATTGCATCCTAGCCTGATACAATCCGTTCATTGATTTTTCCACACCTCATGGAATCACCTTCGACTATAAACCATAGCCAACCTAGCACTTAATGACATTCAAGAATCTGTAGGATGCGTAACCAGAGATATATACACAGTACACACTTAGAGTTTCAACATCTACACCTTATAAACTAAAACTTTCATCATATAGAGATACCCATTTTATAGTTACAATCATCTCTACATGGACCATTTGTGGATCATAAAACACAAAGAGAAGAAAGTAATGCATAAATTCATATTTAGAAACAACATAAATATTATCACATTACAAGAAACAAAAGCACCTATAAACCCCTTAGAACTCAAAACCATAGGAGGGAAACACATAAATGAACGGTACCAAATCCCTCTAAATGGCTACAAAGGGGGAATAGTTATACGAATAAATGATAGAATTTTCAATATCATCCGACCTAAATAGTGTGATTATAATATAATTATACACCTCGCAAACCACATTGACTCACTATCATGGATATTCACGGTTACCTATGGAGAACCTAGTTGGGATAAGCAACACTTCATACATGAACTCTCAGACCTCTTCAATCATTACTCTTGCACTCCTTGACTCATAGGGGGTGATTTCAAACTCATCACAAATGCTACTGAACATACTTAATAAAAATAGAACACCTACAACACTTACACATTCTGGTAAGTTTCTTTGATATTGCATAACAGAACAAATAATTGATATCCTCCCATCAAATGCAAATATACTTGGAATCATGGTTCCTCATGGTCAAGATTAGACAACTTCCTATTCTCACAATCATGGGAGGAATACTATTCTCGCTCATTTTCTGCAGTAGCACCTAGACCAATATCAGATCACTTCCCTATCAACATCAACACCTCCCAGAGAAAATGACGTCACAAGCTATTCCATACTAAACATTTCTGGCTCACTGACCTAGAATTCAAGCTGATCTAATCCCAAAACTGGCTACCTACACCTATTTACTCCTTAAAACTGGGATTTCACATGCTCAATAACACCAAGAGAATTAGAACCACTCTGAAACATTGGGAAAAAAACAAGAATGGAGACATCCTATATTAACTTGTATACTAAGAAGACATTGTTTTTAAAGTGGACAACGATCCCCACATGGACCCTGCCTTCATACCAGCAACAAAATTAGAAATCAGAAACATTAAAGATAACATTGATGCTCTTTGGAGGCAAAGGGACAAGATAAAATGGACTTTTTATGGTGAGAAAAATACAATTTTTTTCCACATATTCTAGAACAATAAAGTTAGAAAAACTCCATCTACAATCTTACCATAAATGGGTTCAACACCAAAAATAAATATTTGATCACAAACCATATTGTCACATTCTTTTATAAGGTCTTCAACACCAGTCACAACCCATCTTTCTTCAAGTCTACCGAATGGACTAAACTATGCGCAAAGACAATTGACACACCATATGATATCATTGCAGCCATCATTAAAGACAAACTGAATAGAGATATCTTTAATCTTGGCATGGACAAATCACCTAGTCCATATGGCCTAAACACCGAATTGTATCAGACCATGTGGGAGCATATAAAAAATGACTTCATGAAACTTCTCAATCATATCCATAACAATGACCACATCCACAATCAAATTAGAGTACTAAACCACACCCATATTTCTCTAATAAAGAAGGTTGACCAATCAAACTCCATCAACCAATTTAAACTAATTATCCAAATCAACACATCATACAAAATCTTTGCTAAAATTTTGAGCAGTTGTATGCAACCATTTTTTAATAGTACACCGATTTAAAACAATGTGCTTTTCTTAAAAATAGAAACATCCATGATGCTTACATCATTCTTAACGAGACAATACACTCATGTAATAAAACAAATCACCTCTCCTAGCATTCAAAATGGATTTTGAAAATGTTTTTGACAATGTCAATTGGAACTGTCTCATTCACACAATGTAGGGATATGGATTCCCACAAAAATGGATCAGCTGGATACATGTTTGCATTTCCACTAGCAAATTTTCGACTATCATAAATGATTCTCTTTTTGGTTTCTTTCACAACACAAATGGCCTTAAATAGGGTTACCCTTTATCTCCATATCTATTTATAATGATCACATCATTATTGACTAATATGAAAAAGATTGGTATGAAAAAAGGACTCACTAAATCCTCATCTAAATCTATTGAATGTGTTATTCACTATGCCGATGACACCATCATCCTCATTAAACCCAAGGAATCATGTATTCTAACACCATACAAATCATTGGCATATTCTCATACATTTATGGTCTCAAGATAAACCTAAAGAAGTCATCCATCATTGTCATTCATCTCCAACCTAACATCTTAAATAGATACAAATCCCTACTTAAATGAAGACTGAAAAGTTCCCTTTCACTTATCTGGGACTTTCAGTCTCACCATTTCCCATATCCAATCTTACTTGGAAGTGAATAATCAACAAACTAAGTCATCAATTCTCATCATGGGCAAACAACTTTCTCATCTTAGCTGGCAGACTTCCAAATTTGAATATCTCATTGACTACAATCACCATATATGATCTCAGCTACATTCCACTTCCAGATAAGTCACTTAGAGATATCCGTAGGAGAAAGTTCCTTTGGAATCATTTTGATACAAACAAAAAAATATAAGGTCTACATGTTAAACTGGAATACCATTTGTGCTCCAAAAAATATGATGGATGGGTAATCATCCATTGAAGATTAATTCTTTCTACCTTATTACAAATGGCATCGCCTCTCTTTCCTATAATCAAGACAAAATTTGGAAACCTTTCATCTTGCAAAAATATTACCATAAAAAAACCCATGGTGGATCACCGCCAAAGGTGTAGCCTCCCCTTTGTTGAAATATATAAATAAACATATAAACACTATCGTTCATATGCTCAGAACCCCGCACATGTCTCAAAAAATATAATCTTCTCGTCTGACAATGGTACCTCGACTCATCCATACAATAATTGGGTTGTAACATCCATATTCCTCAAATCATGGAAAATCTAAGAACTAAAAAAGCTTCATCCCTCCTAACTAGCAACATAATTAACTATCTTAAACATTGCCTTACCACATTCATTTCCCCGAAAACTATGGAAAACATCATCCCCTTTCTAAAAAAACAACATTGCAAACCATATATAATGGTCATGGGGAAACACATACACACCTCACCATGCATACCATTTCCTCACCTAGAGGATTATTATTAAAAACATATCAGATTTCTAGAACATCACATGCCCACTAAAAACCAAGATTCTGATATGGCTCATTATACATAACAAATTTCTCACTGAACAAAACCTAATGTTGGTTATTTCCACTAGAAAATTCTCCATTATCATAAACAATTCTATTTTTTATTTCTTTCACAACACAAATGGTCTGAGACAGGGTGACCCATTATCTCCATATCTATTTATAATGATCACATCATTATTAACCAACATGAAAAAGATTGGTATTATAAAAAGGACTCATTGAATCCTCATCTAAATCTATTGAAAGTGTTATTCAATATGTCGATGACATCATCATCCTCATTAAACCCAAGGACTCATGTATTTTTAACACCATACATGTCATTGACATATTCTCATACATTTATGGGCTCAAGATAGACCTGAGAAATCATCCATCATTGGCATTCATCTCCAACCTGACATCTTAAATAGATACAAACCCCTACTTAAATGCAAGACTGAAAACTTCCCTTTCACTTATCTGGGACTTCTAGTCTCACCATTTCTCATATCCAATCTTACTTTGAAGTGAATAATAAACAAACTCAGTCATCAACTCTTATCATGGGCAAAGACCTTTCTCATCTTCACTGGAAGACTACCAAATTTGAATATCTCATTAACTACGATCATCACATATTATCTCAGCTGCATTCCGCTTCCAGATAAGTCACTTAGAGATATCCTTAGGAGAAAGTTCCTTTGGAATCATTTTGATACAAACACAGAAAAATCTACGATCTACATGGTAAACTGGAATACCATATGTGCCCCAAAAAATATGGTGGATGGGGAATCATCCATTGAAGATTAATTCTTTTTGCCTTATTACAAATGGCATCGCCTCTCTTTCCTATAATCAAGACAAAATTTGGAAACCTTTCATCTTGCATAAATATTACCACTAAAAAAACCCATGGAGGACCACTAACAAAGGTGTAGCATCCCCTTTGTTGAAATATATAAATAAACATATAAACACTATCATTCATATGATCATAACCGCCTCATGTCTGAAAAAATATAAACTTCTTGTCTGACCATGGTACCTTGACTCATCCATATAATACTTGGGTTATAACATCCATATTCCTCAAATCTTGGAAAATCTAAGAACTAAAAAAGCTTTGTTCCTCCTGACTAGCAATAGAATTAAGTATCTTAAACATTGGCTTACCCCATTCATTTCCACCAAAACTATGGAAAACATCATCCACTTTCTAAGGAAACAACATTGCAAACCGTATATAATGGTCATGGGTAAACACATACACACCTCACCATGCATACTATTTCCTCACCTAGAGGGGTATTATTAGCAAAATTTCATATTTCTAGAACATCACATGCCCATTAAAACCAAGATTCTCATATGGCTCATTTTACACAATAAAATTCTCACTAACCAAAACCTAATGAAATGAGGCATATGTAGGCCGACAAGATGTTATATATGATTAAATAACACAAAAGCCACAAACCATCTCTTCTTAAACTTCCCATTCGCTACCTCAATTTGAAACAAATTCTTCCATACCAAAACAACATCTCCTGAATCAAGTATACAAAAACTCATCAACCATCTGAAACCAAAAAACCCTACACATGCACATAAAATATTGATGGTTGCAATCATCTAGAATGTATGGATCGAAATAAATACCAAAAAAACACAACAACAAAAAAAAATTGTCCATTACATCATATCAAATATTGAGAATGCATATACTTCATATCTTCATTACAGGTCTTCCCAATCTAGAGGGGCATGAAGATGAGACTAATCAAACTACTTTCAGGAATGGTAATAGTGGAGGAAGGAGATTTACATTAGGAAACATCATGGTGGATGAAAATGGCTTTTTATCAGCTCAAATTTAGAATTAGTCAGATACATATCTACTTTTTTTACATATTTAAGCTTGAGGCCTACTATTTAAGGGTGCCTCCCCTAGGACATAACCATCTTTATTTCATCATGTTATCTATATCATGTTTTTTAGATCTTGAATACTTTAAACTCTTTGAGACACATCTAATGTTGTCATAATGCTTTCTCCTTGTATGCTCTGTTTTGCAAATGTTTTTTGGCTACAAAACCAACTTTCTAATATATTTATGGAAATTTCATAAAAAAAGAGTTTGGAAAGAAATTTGCTGGACAAGGTATCATGAGTACCAAGAAATGGCATCAAAGTGATAGAGTATGGGTTTTGTTTATTACAATCCACTAAACATAAAACAGGAGCTTAAAATAGACAACCCTATATATAATGAAATAACTACTATTAGTCGGTCAAAATCTTTAAAACGAATCATGCTCTTCCAAGGCCTCTAGAAGGTACTCAAAAGTCACTACACCTTTGCACTCGTCACTATCCAGTCGGAAGTCAAAGGGGAAAGAGTTGTGGGCTTTGTCTTTCTAGACCGATCCATCATTACCTGGAAGAAGAAAGCCATAATGGGATGAGGGTTTAGATGGTGTTAACAATAGAAGTAAAATATTAAAATATTTTTTCTAGAATTGGACATTTATCTCACACATAAGGGTTCATAGGATGGAGACACTCAGAGTAGGGATTGTGAAATCAAGAATAGGTCTAGAAGCCGAAGATAATATAGACCTCACCTTAGTAAAAATTTAATAGAATAAGGATCCAACTGGAATAGATACAGGAAAAACATCTAAAAATTAGTAGTAAAAACATAATAACGTGGTAAATATTCTCCCCATTGTTCAAATAAAAATGGCACATATAGGGCTCATGAAAAATCCTTAAGTACCAATTAGAGCCCATTAAGTTGTCTAAAATCCAAAACACACTGTGTACAACAGATTAATTTGATCTTCTATAGAAAATAATAAAGGGGATTATAGGAACATAATATTGTGAAGAATTCTTAAATCTTATTGATATGAAGTACAAAAGATTTAATTTGACACCATTTTCAAGACAAAATATGAGGTCCTTAACCAATAAGGTTAGCATAACCAGAGAGGTTAGCATAACCATTTTTTCGTAGTAGTTTCTTAACCTCATTGGCAGTAGGTCATAAGTAGTCATTTACCTTTGAGTTGAATTTTTTTTACCTTGTTGGAAGCATGACCAAATGGTTTTCCTTCTCTCATTAAGAGACCTTAGGATATTACTAAAAAGACAGAGTCAATGCAACTTGAGGTCTAAAATTCCCATTTCATACAAGTTGCATGGTTTACAAATTGCTTTTCTATTTACTTACTGAATACATTTCATGTTTTCTAAATCATTTCACAGAATGCCCCTACATATGGAATCAATTGTATATATAATGATGCAAGGTAAAGGGCTCGTGAAGCATGATCCCTCAAAAAAAAATATGGTGTGATAGAGGCATCAAGAGAAGAAAAGGACTGGCTCTATTGAGAAATCTGGTGTTCCACTAATTCATAGTCTTGAAAGATTTAGTTAATATAGGTTTACAAACCTTTGAATGGATATTTAGTGGAGGCAATGGTAATTCATGATATTTGATACCCTATCAAATTCGAATCATCTTGAGTGCACTGTAATTACCAACTCCTTGGGTCATCCGGGCTCTGGCACCTGTTTGAGGAGGAGGGGGAGCGGGGTCTCCCTAAGACTAAAAAAAAATGGTAATTCATGATATTTGATAGGGTAGCACTTAAATTGGAAACCTAACATACATATAAATAGTTTTTATATCAGAGTCATCATTATGACTACCAATAAGAGAGGATTGCAAAAGTAAATTCTCAACTATGATATATGATAGAACATACCCAAGATCCATATGAATTTTATCACATTTTCTTATCAAATTTGAGAAATATTGCAGTGTTTCTCAAAAATCTATTAATAGTATCCTTTGTAGAGTAGTCATAATGAACTTTACTCAAAATAATATTCTCTAAATCCAATGTGATCATCCATGCTAAGATGGAAGTACAAATGTTGAAGAAGGATGGGAACAAAGTATCTCCTTATCTAAGACCACTAGAGATGAAGAACTAGCCAAATTTTGAACCATTGATGATACTATAAAAACAACAACTTAAATGCAATTTTAGATCCACTAGTCAAGAAAGTCAAAACCTGTGATATTTTTTATAACTAACTATCAATTGATATATTCAAAAGCCTTCTGAATATCTAAATTGTGAGTAAGAAGGGGGATATTTTTTGAGTGACATGAGCGGCTGAACTCATTAACATCAATAATCATATTGGATCTTCCTTCCTTTGATAAAGGAATATTCCTTCAATACAACAATCGACACCAAATGACTTTGTGGGAAGAGTTAGTGATACTAATCAATCTTGATTAGAAGGATACTCTAACTTTTTAATTATGATAATGTGTCTGCTTCAATACCAAATTATGTGGGGTTATAAAATTATGATATTGAATATTGAAAGAGATTCATAAAGAAGGCCTAACAATGTCGCAAGCGCTTTTGAAGAAAGTCGTGATGATATAATGCAGACCAGGGAATTCTTTCGGATTCACTAAGAAATAACTATACAAATTTCTTCCTTAAAAAATTCAGAAATAAGAGCCTCAACATATAAAATTTAGGTAGGTAAAAAAGTTCCTAATTTAATGAGAAAAAAGTAAAAAACGTAGTTATGTTTTGAAAAGGCTTTGAAATAATTAACATTGTGTGTGGTGATTATGTGTTGACTTGTATTAAGCACATTACAAATTCTTTATACTAAGTATGATAGATCACCATTTTATATTGTTTCATGTCTAATGGAAGAATTTGTGTTTTGTCACCTTGTTTGATCTAGTGGGGTTTGGATCTCTACTTCCAAAGAATTTCTTGTCATGAGTTAAGATCTAGTAATTTAGCTTTTTTCAAAAGAGATGGTTGTAGTGTCAGAGTTGAGGTTTGCCTCAAGAAACTTAGTGTTAGATGGTAAGATGTCGATTTGCGTATGAATGTTACAAAAGTTATTATTTTTTCAAAGATAGAAGATAGATTTCTAGAATAATTTAACAATCATTTAACAAAATAGCCTAGTTATCCTTAGCATGATTAGGGAAAAAAGAATGTTTCTTCCTAAAATACTACAAGGAATGGTCTAGGACCCCATTATTAAAAAAAAAGTGCTTAGGACAATGGGTAAATTCTCATAATATCTACACATGTGTACTGATAGTGAGAAAATGGCTGGAGAGAGTCCCACTTGTTAGAAACAAGAAAAGGTCAAGCATGTACCATGAGGCACCTTACTTCCACATAGAATTTGTGGTGGTCACGGAGAGGTTGGTGAGGGAATGAGAAAGGATGATTCTATTAGAAATATCATTGTTTTGAATGAATTGGGAAGTATTGAAGTCTAGGTGCCATTAAGTTGAAACTCTCATGAAATTAAAATATCCATTATTGGTCAATGGTTTATAGTTGTTGGGGTTGCTAATAATTTAGTTGAATAATGAAGCTATTTTTGTTGTTACCTTGTTCACTATAGATCGATAAAAAACAAAAAATGGAACTCTCTATAGTAGAGAAAAGGTGGATCATAATGCAACGATTATCTGAATGATTTTCTAGATGGTAGAAAACTATTTGGTTCCTATAAACAATGCGACCACCATTGAGTCGATCAACTAGTTTTTAGGAACAAAAGAAGTAATGGATGAAAACTAAAAATTATAGGTATTAAACCAAAAAAGCTTTCCATATAATATTCAAGGATGAATAGAATACAAATACATTAGATACCGACACAAAATGCAAACAACATATAACAAAAAAATCAATGCATGAGGTTTTTCTAGCCAAAAAGCTTTAGAAGCTTGCAAAAAAACATGGACAATAACAAAATGTCAACATTTTGGGTAGGATTGTAAATGGATATCTGGAATCCACACATTCAATCTGTATTTGAGTCTAAAATTTTGAAAAAAAAATCTGACATCGACAGGATTTGGATTGTATTTAGGATATAAAATTTCATATCAGAAAATTTTGAATAGGATATTAAATATAGCTATATCTTCTCTGGAAAAATATAAATCCAACAAAAGTTTACACATATTATTAAATATATATTATCTATATATAAATTTAATGATATAAATATTATATTATATATATTCATACTAATATCAATATTTTCTACATATAATATATTTATTAACAATAAATTTATGATTTAGGTTCGGATCGGATATTTATCTGAATTCAGATATTATTCATTTGGATCAGATTCATATATTATTACATGATATCCTTCGGATATCAGATTGGATATTAGATCAATTTTTTTTTTGGATTCAGATATCTGATATAGAAGTATCCACTCCGTATTTGATCCATTCACAAGTTTAATTTTGTGTATCCATGAGTTCATGAAGGAATGTCAACAAAAATATGTTTTAGATTTAGACGTATGGAAGAAAACAAAAATCACTAAGAAATTCCATCATAGCTCTATGATAGATCAAACCCATTTCATATTTTCTATGTCTCTTCTATAGACGAGGATGCATGGATTATATTAGTTAGGAAGAAAATTTATTTGAATGTTAATTAAATTTATGAAGGATTTCTTTATCTTTGCTTGTATTTTGGTTTAGAAACTTTTATGCCGCCTGATACATCCCTATTTTAAGGCTCCATTTTGTGTTGTACCGCATTTCAATCATATCTACAATTGTTAGATTGCATGTTATTTCCCTAAATATGCGTTTTACTATCAAATGTACTTAAGAATGGCTATTGCATGTTTTATAGGTACTTTAGATACTACTTGATGGAATGGAGAGAAGATGGTTGAATCTAGGGTTTTCCCAGGCTTGGAGGAGCCCAAAATGAGGCCAAAACCACTCCCAACCTACCCCAAGTGGTCAAAAATATATTGAAGCAATAATCTTCATGGATGGACAAGTTCAAGACCCAAATGCATGGGAAGGACCCTAGAACAACCATGCTACTAAGGAACGACCGTTCTAGGACATGCCCCAATCACAGACTGTTCACAAAACTTGTAGAAATTCAATTTTATGGCCAAACGACCGTTTTGGGCAGAATGGCCGTGCTGGAGGTGGCCAGAATGGCTGTTCTGACCAGTACAATCATTCTACCATTGAGCCCCACCAATTTTATCACTTGATGTCTCTAGTTTTCCCTCACTTAACACTAGACCCCCTTGACCTCTATATAAGCCTTTGAGGTGGCTGGAGGTCGAAGGTTGACTTCCTTGTGCTCTCCATTTCGCCCCTTACCCATTCCACTCCATTTCCACCTCTATTCCACTCTATTTCTCCATTTCCATCACCAAAACCCTCATTTCCATCCTTCCATCCACTTCCCACCATCACTCCACACCATTACATCCAAGAAGAAGGAGGAGATTGACCTTGTAGTAGTTGGTGAGGAGGATTCACTCATCTATACCGAGCTCCATGGCTACTTCTTCTTCTTTATTCCCTTTTTGTATTTTCCACTTCCATGAGTATCTAGACCCCTTGGGTGGGCTGTTAGGGGTGTCAAAAAGTAACTTTGATACCATGTTGGGGGGAAATGATATGTAAACATTGTAATTTTATTTTCTAATGATTATGTTCTAGTTCTATCTCACTCTTCATGAATTGCATGTTGGATTGTGCTTGAAATCACCTATGAATTTATAGAAACTGCTTGTATGTGTGATTTTTGGGATTTGCTCCTAGGTCCAATTCTTGGATCCCTAGCTGGCTCCCATACTCCTACATTCTAATAAATTCTCCTAAACCTAGTTGAGAGATCTAAATAGCTAGTTTAGATGAATTTGGTGTGCTTAGCATGGAGCTTTCTCAAGGCTAGAATGTGAGTGACGGGAGGCCTAAAACCTCACTTCCACTCCCATTACTAACCTCAGCCCCTAGTCATCCTAAAATCATCTAACCTTGAAACATAGGCATGTTTAGACTATAATTGAATTACACCTTAACCCTAACCCAATTGGGCCTCACAAGGGTACTAGGGAGTGTTAGGGACTAGTTCTCCTATACACAACCTATCATATCCATGGCCAGTTAGTAGCTTAGGATAATTCATTAGACACTAGCTCGTTGTTTGGTTTGGATAATCTAAATGGAATCATAATGTTCAAATGTCACCTCCAATTAATTGATAAGTGCATTCCCTAAACAGCCCACACACCCCTTTTATTTGTTTAAAACCCTAATTACCATCTTGCTTAGCTATTGTTATCTATTGTTAGCAAGTTGACAAAGATCTTAATGAAGAGATACTACTAGAAAGTCCTTGTTCGCAAGTATCCAATATGATTGAGACCCCTCTCATTGATGCCTATGAAGACCCATTCCTCAAGAGAGAGCAAAACTATGGCATGAAATTTATGAAGGTCAAAAGGCAGATTAACATCTATGATGATGATCCCCAAGGAAGGAAAATTGTTGAAAAACACTAGAGAAGCTTACATGACCCTTGGGAGGAAGATCAATCTAGGAAAGCATTTGAGAGGATTGCCTATGATGGGGATGCAAACATTTCATTTTTAGACAATGGTTGATAGTGAAATAACAACAAGCCTAGCTGAAGGCATGAAACTCAACACTTGTGGGAGGAAACCCACCTAGGTTTGGGAATTTTTTTCACCCAAACTTCAATTTTTGATACTTTTGGTTTGTTTTTACTATTTCCAAGAAAACACAAACAATGCACACTTTATAATTGATGGTTCTAGCTATTTGTGAATCATGTTAGGATAGGTGCATTGGAAGGAGGAGGATGCATGGTTGATATCACCAAGTAGGAGATCAAAATTGAAAAGAAAATTGCAAATCAGTAGAAACCTACAGGAAGGTGATCAACACGACCATTCCACATGACTCGGTCATGGTGTTGGCAAGCCAAAACGACCATTCTGCATAGAATGGTTGTGGTGGCTATATCCTTCTCATTGGACACCTTGAGATCTCTCTCGCTCTTGGTGTTTGTCTATCCTGACTCCATGCCTACTACCGTATCATCCTAGACTTCTATTTCATGTTGAAGACAACATGGTTTAAAAGTTTGGGGTGGTAGGGCGGTAAGCCCTTTCTCTACCCCCACTTTCCTCCATGTTCCTTGTTCCAAATTTTTGCTCCAGATGATCAAATAGTATAATCATCTCTCATACTTGTGTATCCATACTTTGTGTACTTTCTTTACATACATGCATATCATATAGGTCAATTTCATGCAATTTTTGTGTAATTTTCAAAAAATTTGATCTTTTTTCCATGCATTGCACATCATGTAGATTTTTGGTAATTTTTTCATGTTTTATCTAGATTTTGCTTGTTTCCTACTTTATGTTCAATAATATAGGCTAAGTTGTGATTGAAGGCAACTTGGCACCATTTTGGCCAATTTTTCCCAAATTTAGAATTTCTTTCTTAAAAGCGTGTTTTGACCCAATCTCTACTTGTTTAATTTAAAATGATGACCTTTGACAAATGCAAGTGAATTATCCTGGTCGAATGTTAAATGGCCTCAATTTTGACTTTTTACATGTGCACCACCTCTATTATGCTTGTGAAATGTTTGGTTGAATTTTGTGATTGGAGCAAGTCACAAACATTTAGAGTTTTGTAGAATCTCATGATAAAAATGTGGTTTTAATATTGCTCATTCATGTAGTGTGTCATTTCTTGATGAATTTGTTGGAGTAATTTTTATGCAGGAGATCTCATGTTGATGTCGACACTAGTAACCCATCTTTCACCCGACATTTCTTCCATCATCTTCTTACCTATCCGCCTCATGAAAGGATGCTATAGTGCACATATCATCTGTGACCACCTCAAAAAGTTTGGGGTAGCCACATCTATATATCCCCACTTCACTCTCATTACCATATGCATTATCTACACCAAGGGCAAAGAAAAATAAAAAGAAAATAAAAGATGCTCTTGTTTAAGATCATCTAAATAGAGAAAAGATTAGTGTGTAAAAGCATTCCAAAATATTACCACAACCCTTTCTTCCTTTTGCATTCTGATGGAGCTAGGAAATGTCATACCTAGCTCATTTTGCCCTTTTTTGCAGCCACATGGGTTACTTAGTGTGGATGGACATATGAGAATGAATGCATGAATGTAAAACAGCAAAATTTGTCACTTTTTACGTTTTCTACCTTGAAGTGGTTTACCTAGAGTGATATGACAACCATGTGAAAGGATTGTGTTTTCTATGTTCCATATTTGAAGTTTGCAGGCTCTGTGCTCTAATCATAATTGATTTGTGAAAGAGGAGTGGAGAGAGGTGGAATGCATGTACCTAGTCATCTTTGAGCCAATTTAGTTAATATTCAGCTATTGCAATGCATTTGTCATTTCTTGATTGTGTAAAAATTGTAGAGAGATTGAGTTGGATATACTTCAGGACAAGTATGTTTTAAGTTTGGGTTGGTGATGCATCCCTATTTTAAGGCTCCATCTTGTATCATATTGTATTTCAATCAAATCTACAACTGTTAGATTGCATGCTATTTCCCTCAATATGTGTTTTACTATCAAATACAAATAAGAATGGTTTTTGCATGTTTTATAGGTACTTTGGCCACTAGTTTCTGGAAAGGAGAGAGGATGGTTGAATCTAGGGTTTCCCCAAGCTTGGAGGAGCCAAAAATGAGTCCAAAACCACTCCCACCCTACCCCAAGCGGTCAAAGAATGTATTGAAGCAATAACCTTCATGGATCGACAAGTTCAAGACCCAAATGCATGGGAAGGACCCTAGCATGGCCGTGCTACCAAGGAACATCCGTTCTGGGACATGCCCTAATCATAGACTCTTCACAAAACTTGTAGAAATTGATTTTTATGTCCAAAATAGTTGTTTTGGGTAGAATGGTCGTGCTGGGAGGTGGCCAAAATGGTCATGTTGACCAACACGACCATTCTACCATTGAGCCCCACCAATTTTATCAATTAATGTCTGTATTTTGCCACCCACTTAACCCTAGACCCCCTTGACCTCTATATAAGCCTTGGTGGTGGCTGGAGATTGAAGGTTGTCCTCTATGAGCTATCTATTTCTCCGCTTACCCATTCCACTCCATTTCTCCATTTCCACAACCAGAACCCTCATTTCCAAGCCTTCCATCCACTTACCACCATCTTTCCACACCATTCCATCCAAGAAGAAGGAGGAGATCGACCTTGCAATAGTTGGAGAGGAGGATTCACTCATCTACACCAACCTACATGGCTACTTCTTCCTCTTTCTTCCCTTTTTATATTTTCCACTTCCATGAGTAGCTAGGTCCCTTTGGTGGGTTGTCTGGCGTCAAAAATGTCACTTTGATACCATGTTGGGGGGAAATGATATGTAAACATTGTAATTTCATTTGCTAATGATTATGTTCTAGTTCTATCTCACTCTTCATGAATTGCTTGTTGGTTTGTGCTTGAAATCACCTAGGAATTTAGGGAAATTTCTTGTATGGGTGAATTTTGGGATTTTCTCCTAGGTCCAATTCTTGGATCCCTAGCTAGCTACCCATAATCCTACATTCTAATCAATTCTCCTAACCCTAGTTGAGTGATCTAAGTATATAGTTTAGATGAATTTGGTGTGCTTAGCATGTAGCTTTCTCAAGGCTAGAATGTGAGTGATGGGAGGCCTAAAACCTCACTTGCACTCCCATTACTAACCTCAGTGCCTAATCATTGGAAAATCATGTAATCAAGAAACCTAGGATTGTTTAGACTCTAATTGAATTACACCTAAACCCTAACCCAATTGAGCCTCGCAAGGGTAGTAGGGAGTGTTAAGGACTAGTTCCCCTATACACAACCTAGCATATCCATGGTTGGTTAGTAGCTTAGGCTAATTAATTAGACTCTAGCTGATTGTTTAGTTTTGATAATCTAAATGGAATCATGATGTTCATATGTCACCCCCAACATAATTGATAAGTGCATCCCCTAAACAGCCCACACACCCCTTTTATTGCTTTAAACCCTGAATTGCTATCTTGCTTAGCTATTGTTAGCTTAATTAGCTCTTTTCTTGCTTAGATAGATTCATGCCCTATTCTTGATATTTTGTTGCTATATTAGGGATTTAATTTCTCTTTTGCCTTGTCTTGCTTACCTTAGTGTAGATTGTTCTCTTCTTGTCTTTTCTTCTCGCCTTGTTTTTTCCTTCTTAGTATAATTAATTGTCTAGGGTTAACTTAGTTTTTGTTCTTGCTTGTCTTTCTTTATATCTCAAATTAGTTTAACAATCAAATCACCTTTAAACCCTTAACCCTAGTCTCTATAGTCAGAACCTAGCCCCTAAAAGCTAACCTAGCTCTAGTGACTCCTTTTCTCCCTATGGATCAACCCTATACTTGTTGCCTTACCTATACTACGACACAACCATGTGCGCTTGCGGGATAGAGTTTTAGTAGAAGTAGGTCATTTGAGTTTAGGTCATTATCAATTTTGAAAGTGAATTTATCGTGTGCTTCCGTCTGTAGGATTTAATCTATTCAAACTCTAATTGAGTAGTGTATAATGCCATTGGCGAGAGCGCACCACCACTTGAAAAGAATTCTTAATGATATATTATGCTATTTTTCATCACATTCATACTTCATAACTTGTAGGATGGATTGACCTTTGTCCCTAAAGCACTATTAGCCTAATGAGGTTACTTTCCAATTAATTGTTCTTTCCGAATAATTTCTAATAATCATCATCAATGTAGATTGATTAAAATTTGAAATTTGTGATTTCATCTATGTTTATCTTGAAACATCATATGGAAGATTCAACCACTTCATATTGGGTTTACAACCTTCAATAAATGTTTTGAACGTGTTGGTGCATTAATTGAAGTTGGGGCTTGAGTGAAATCCCATTGTTCTCTTCAAAAAATTTATGTAGGAATCTTGGTCTGTGTTTGGGAGTCTTATACTCTAAAAATCTTCTTAATTCATTCTCTTCTTTATTTCTCAACATCGAGTAATATACATGATCTAGTTTGATAACAAGGTTATATGAATTGTTTTCTCTTAAGTAAATATATTCAATTGAAGAATAATTCTCTATGGCACTTCAGATAAATTAAATATGAATAATTTTATCTAATTTATACAAGAGACGAAGGTGTGAGAAAATATAGGGTTTTAGGAGGGTGACAAATTGATCATGGGTGTTTAGAGTTTTGTCAAAACACTATAAACATATGTGACAAAAACATTGATAAGCATAGAGGGAAACTAATAGTTTGAAGAAATTAAATAATATTGTCCAAGGAAAAAGTGAAATTTTTTCTCTACGGATGGTTAAAATTTGGATCAGGTTCATTTAGGAAAGGATATTGAACAAAGTCAGTGTTCTACAAAATATAACTGGTTTTTTGAATGGAACTCTAGAAGAACTAGGTGTACTTAGCGTGCATGCATAATTGAGGAAGATATATAAAAAGGATTAGTAACTAATCCTTAGGTGGATTTAGCGGGAGTATATGTAACGTTCTTAGTACAAATATTCTCAATGTAAACTTGACCACAAGAAATAGGATCATGGGTAAAATAATGCCTAACTTTAATATGTTTGGCCATACTATGCAACATATGATTATAGGGAAGTTAGGTGGCAATGGTGTTAGTGTAAAAAATGGACTTAGGTAATAAAGATGTAGCATAATATCTCAAGTTTTGTTCCATCTATAAGGCGTCTACATATCAACTTCCAGTTGCCGTATATTTTACTTTAGTGATAAATATACAATGATGTTTTTCTTATTCCTGAATCAATATAGAAGATAGTTTGTAGCATGAAATAGTGTACCCATTTTAGTCTTCTTAATTAATCTTGAACCTATATAGTCAACATCAAAAAAGGATTTAAGAGTTCCCTTCTTTGAGTGTGGGTACCATATAACACATTCAATAAGAGGAAGCTAGATATCAACTAATGTATTTGACATTAGTATAATGAGATCGCCTATGGTTAGTTGTGAAATGAGTGAATCCAATGGTGACAAATATGTCATGTCTACAAGGAGTTACATAGAGAAGGGTTATGTACAATATGTTAGTATGATATGTTGTCTACTTTTTCACCCTTTTCTATGACATCTCGCCATACTAAATTGAGATTACTTAAAACAAAACACCAAGCTATACTAATCAACTACATTAACCTAGAGATACATAATTGCGTAAGACAAAATACCAACTAACATATCCACATATGCACATAATAGGGACATTTGTTTCATTCATTAGTAGGTTTTTGTTTATTGATATATTCGGTGACCATTGTCACAACCTATGTATATGAAAAGTACAATTCCCAAAGTTTGTAACATGAGTATATATAGATGGCATGCACACCAATAATTGAGTCACTAATACATATCATATGAAACCACTCTAATTGGACTAGAGTGTTCATATATGACTCCAAACATCTCCAAAAGACCAAAAACAACCTCCATCGAATTTTGACCATCAAAGAAAGGCTCCTTGCCACCAAAAACCTAGGAACAAGTTTGACCACCTAAAAAGATGTGGTTAACTACATGAGTGAAACCCATGTCTCATCAAAATAATATAGAAACTTTAGAGCATTTGCATACAATCAAACTATTGTAAGAATAATAAGGTACGACAATAGAAGTAAAATCTACATGATATAGAACAATAGTAGATGATTATTTAAATAATACTTGCCATACCTAAAGGGAATAATAGAGCAAAAAAAGCATCACAAGTGAATCACCAAGATATATAAATAGGTTATATCTACATGAATTAGCATCTTGTTTTATTATTAAGCTATAGTGGTTTGATGTGTACCAATAAAACTACGAGCTATTGACTCTATTGTCGCTTAGATCACCATATAAGATCTTGGAAAACTAGTCTTCATATGATATCGCAATGCCTCAGTCAATGTGGATGTAACATGTAGGGGTAGATTGGCCAAGAACCTACATGTAGGGGCTCAAAATCCAACTTGCAATAGTAGGTCCATCCTGGTTACTCAGGGAAAAACACCTATCTTGTGGGTATAAAAACTAATATAACATCATACATGTATCTCAATCATATAGTTGATAATTTTGTATATGCAATCACCACAATACTAAAACACATATCCAAATTTAGGAGTCAAGAATGCTCATTTCACCTATATATACTCAAAAGTATATGATGCCAAGTACCTTCACAACAAGATTTCTACTAAATTTATCCATTTCACTATCTCAATATAGAAACACTAAGATAGTTCTTACGGTTGCATGGAACTTTATGACCAGAGTTTCATTGATTAATTGGACAATTTACTCATTGTTTAGGAAGCAAGCAAAGATATAAGTTAAGCATAAAGATGTACTACAATCATAATCATGTATAAGAATCCCTAATAGCTTCAAAGATCCTCACACCATCCATCAAAGTATGTATCCTTGGTTCGGTTTTGTCTATAATAAGGCCATAATTTTATATAAGTTTAACCTTTACCTCCAAGGATGAATTCCTCTTCACATTTTAGAAATAAAATAAAATACCCTAATTCATTTAAAAAATCATTAGTAGAAGGAGATATAAGATTTGAAATATTACACGTAAAAGTGTCACATATCAACATAAAAATACCATATTTGATAAATAAACATATAGGTCACAAATTTTAGCAATATAATATTTAGGAAAGCATATTATTTCCATCTTAGATGAACATGAAAATAACATCAAATTTTGTAAATTTAAATTTTCCCATAACGGTATCAAACAACACAAAAGGTTAGCATTTTCAGAAGAAAAAATGCATATTTGAAAATTTACCCTTAAAAAAAGGTTTTGATTATCCATCTTACATGATCATTCCAGAGATAGGACGAAAAGTAAAATTGGCATTAACTTTTGTACAATCAACTAGCCTAAAAAATTGAACCTTTTGGAATTTTTTTGTTGTAAAATCTTTAGGCATTTCATTCAAGTTTCTAGCATCTTTGGGGATTGCATGTAGGTTATGTGTTCAAAGAAGGCAAACAAGAGATGTATCACTGACCTCTTCATAATGAATTCGAACTTCATGCAAGAGTACCATGAAAAATGCTTCAAACGCCACCAATAAATCCTCCAACAAGTTCATCAAGGCTCCTCCAATCAAAATATAGCATCAACTAGTTTGAATAAAGAACAAAGTATAGACCCTTCACTAGCGAAAGCAAGATCCATCATGGTTATCCATAGATCTCTGCAAAAGTAATGATAAGAAGGTAAAAATGGCAAGACAAGATAGGAAAATGAGAAAATTTTTGACCAATTACCAAAATATTGCTATCTATCTTTACATCCACGAAAGCAATATCGATCACCTTCTTTCAAGCACATGCAATCTCAAAGACAGCCAAGCAACTTTTCATCGACTGCCTTGGCTCTCCTTCACTTTTGACTTGAAAATGAGCTTTCTGTTAGGGGTGTGGGGGTACATATGGGATAGGGTAGTTTTAAGTCAAGATAGATCATGTAGAAAAACACATAGGCACCAACCCATTGACCCTCCAACCCTTCACAATAAACTCATCAACCCTCAATCCATTAACCATAAACTAATCAATAACCAAACCCATTGACCACCTAGGTTGGGTAGACCCTTTGAACTTGAGGTCAAGGCACTCATTGATGCTCTAGGTTATAAGGAACACATCGAACATCCTAGTCAAGGTGACTCGTAGACCTCTAAATTAGGATACCCCTAAAACTCAGGTCAAGGTGAACCCAATGACCTTAGTTCTGGTAACCACCTTGACCTAGGCTAGGGTGATGAGCCATACACCACCTAAGATCAATCATCCACCCTAAGTGGGGTGATAGGTCATCAAACTCAAAGAGAAATCTATCGACCTCACTCTCTCACAACTACCAAACCTTAGGATATGAGGGATATGAGACATAAACCATCCTAGATTCATGTCATTGACCCCCACCCAACAACTAGCAAATGCGAGGCAAGGGCTAGGGAAAGAACACAAGGGAGAAAATAAGGATATAATACATAAAGCCTCATCATACAAGGCACATAAAAGGATAAAAGAATGAATCTATATATTTTTAACAGATTAAATTAAGTCCTCATTAATTTATACATTTGTGTAATCATGGAAAACAATTTGTAATTAGGGATAAATTGTGGTTTTTACAAACCACCATGTTGAAAGTTATTAATTAAGCACTCAATTATGATAAATAAGAATGTTTACAGAAAAGTTGTGTTTGGTTCCATACAAACAGAACTCCTAATGATGATTTCACCCTAGAACAAAAATGAGTACTTCCTAAACCTCTCATTCTTTAACTCCCACATAACTCCATCAACACCATGGGATGCAACAAGATGTTCACTAGGATTATGTCCTTCTTCCTTAGATTATGTGTGTATATATCCAAGATCAATACTAGACTCTCAACATATGATATACCTTCATGAAGTTGCATTTCCATTGGATGTATCCTCTATTTAGTAGGAGGGTGACACTTCCTTAGCATCCAAAAAATAAAAACAATTTGTAAATGTCTCAAATCTGGTAGTAGCTTCGACCTGTATGCCACTTTTTCATGACATTCAAAAATGATAATGACCCATAAACCTTGGGGCCAACTTACCCCTCATGCCAAACTATGAAACACCCTTTCAAGTGAGACCTTGATATACAATGTATCAATTTGGGAACTATAGTGTCCTTATACGGTTATCTACTAAAAAGTTTGCCTATCATATGATGCCCTAAATTGTTTCTTGATTATCTTTATCTTGTCTACCAAAAACTACAACAACTCAGGTCCTAAAAGTTGATATTCAACTAAGACACACAAATGAAGAGGCAATCTACAATAGATCTTGTATAAAGTCTCATACGATTCCATATCTAGGGTTCTCTAGTAATTATAATTTTTTAAAAAAATCTATCAAACTCAGTAGGTGTGTTGACCCTGATTTCAGTAGTTAGATATCCAATATAGTATTCAAAGACAAACATGAGTAAAATGATTTCATGATAGACCTTTATGTTGGTAGAAGTATATGACTTGAACTTGATCAATAGTTGATGATTCATTTTATATTCAAGATATACCCAATTAAATATGAAATAGTTTGGAGGAACTAATTGAATGATCCAATAGTTGATGTAATGTCCCAAATTTAGAGAGAAGATAATCTAAGATTTCATGAGTTTATGTTTAAAACTTCTTCATGGTTGGAGGTGCCTACTATAGTGTACAAGGGTTTGAAGTCTTCGATATTGAATTTAAATGTTCTTTAAACCTTATTCATTTATTACTTAAAAGCTATTGTCATGTGACAACATGTGTCACTCTGGACTAGCTGTATGGGGATTGGATGAGACCCTATCATCTCATAGCTCTGATATATAGGGAGGAGGATGATGTTATCTGCTCTGTCATGAAGGAGTCAACCCCTAAGTTTCTTGGGGTTATTCCTATTGTTAATTCACCGGCCACAATCCTCGAAGAACAACATATAGAACTAGCCCTATAGCCATAGAATCAATGAGAACAAGTCCCTTTCTTCTGCTATTCTCCTTTGTCTCTAATAGTAAGATACTTAGGTTGAGAGAAGGATTTAAAGTGGATGGAAGATCCAGTTAGGCAGGGAAACCCAAACACGTACCTATCAAGTTATGCCAACAATCCCAAACAACTTAAAGAGAAGAGATGCAAGCTAACAAAGGTGCATCATAGAGCAGAAAGGTGGGGACTTGGAAACAAGATTGAGACCCTAAACTAGGAGAGTCTGGTCAAGGGAAGACGATCCCCTTCTTTTCTGTACCTGTGGCAGTACTCTAGGACAACAAGTTCATATTTACTAAGAAGCTGGCCCCCAACCCTACATCTAGAGACCTATAGGGTAGTAGGTGTGCAAAGAGAGGTTAGAACTCCCTTTCAAACCCAACATATGGCATCTTTGATTCCCACCTGCTACATTGCCACAACCAGCTAGGGCCATGATGCAACATTGTGCTCCTTCACTGGAGAAAGTACATTGTAGAAGCTATAGAACCGACAGAGAATATACTAGGTCAATCCTTTGAAGATGAAGGAGAGGATTCCAATAAGGGAATGCTCACAAAATTCCCTCTATATGGTAGAAACTTTATGGGACTAGGGCAAAGACGTTGTGCAAAGAGCATAACGTAGAGTTAGGGGATAAGAGAAAGCATACCCAACGACCTATGAGGATCGAGACCCTCATATCTGTCTGAGGATCCATGGAGACGATGACTTTCATGGATAGGCGGTGAGGTCAAGATACCAATCTATCTACAAGGTGAGTGCTAGAATCTAGTAGGGTTCCTCTCTGGGAACTAAGCCTCTGTACAGGGGCGATCATGCAATATGATTGGAGCACATGTGATGCTAGGTGAAACTAGTCACAATCGGGGAAGAGAAATAAAATGGGCTCTGTTTAGGCAGACAAATTTCTGAACCAATCGGTCCACTGAAGAACCAAGCAGCTCAAGAATGACCTAGAAAAGGACCATCGTGATCATCCTAAGCTCTGTGGCACTGATCCAACACCCAACACTAAGAATCTGATGACCGATAAATTTCCAAATAAGGTAGATACCTCATTTAATGTATAGATCTTAAAAATACAATTTAAAATATCTCCTTTGTAATATAAATCTTGCAAAAATACCAATGAATTAAAAAAAAAACCCTCTTTCATATAAGACCCTTAGATCAGACTATTTATAATTATTTATAGATTATTTCATGTTAAGATCAAAATGATCCTTTTTAGGGTTCATTAATTGAAATAAATAGTATCCATATGAGATTAAATCTCATAAAATTCTTGCAATACCCTAGTGATGGTTGGAACCCTATTTTGGATGCTAATATGAGGAACTTATCTAAATAGAGGGTCCTTCTCATTAAATCATGAATAAGTGCTTCTAGACTCATTTTATTCTAGAAAAAAAAATCAATCATCAGAAAATTATGAAAATTGAAACATAGTATGTTTATGATATATTGATTAATTAGAATACCCCAAAGACCAGATTAATGTCATACTAACCCTATGTTGTCTAAACCCTAATTTTGAACCTAAATAACTATACTAATAAGGAAGCATGAATTAATGACGATTAATTGTTCTTGATTAGGTGATGACCATAGATGTAGATGTTCTAGAATATAAATAGGAACATCTGAACAAATGTATGTGGGTTTATTCAGTTATATGACTATGTTTTCTTGGTTCAATCATGCTATGTATACTATATTATTTGCATAAATTGGATGTAGTATTACTATAAGTACATTGTTTTGTCACTTGAAAACATAAGTTATGAGTAGATGTTTTGTTGGTATTACGGGGTTCATTATCCCCCTTATGAGGTAATGTTGACTAGTACACCTCCCTAGATCACACAGTATATAGGGAGTTCCCCATAGTACTTGGGTACATGAGCTATGGCCTAAAATATATCTTTTAGTACTATTCTTCCTTGATAATGCAACTCATCTAGAAAAATGACTAAACTTGGCATATTTTGCTTTATTAAGAAATGTTTTCTATGGTCGTCTTTCTTTCTTTTTGCAAATATGTTCAAGTTGTGAAATGTACAAATATATGTATCTTTTTACCCATGTACACAACACCTTGTATGTTAATATTTTGTTTCACATATGTTTTAGGTTCAGAGCTAGCACAGGAAAAAAGGAGAGGAAGTGAGCAAGTTGTACAGGTTGTACCTATTGTGTTAAGGTCTTGTTAGCTTACATGTTCAGACTATGTGTAAGATTCTCTTTCAATATGTAATTGTAATGCATGTTGTATAAATATACATGTTAGAATGTTGAGATGTTATGTTGTATGTTATGGTTGTTTGTTCATGTATGCGTATGTCACCTCTGCATCGCTCTCTGAGTAACATTTTTAGAGTTCATCATCTTGGCCCCATGGGGTTTTGGGACAATAGAATCCAGGGACATTACAGTTGGTATTAGGGCATGAATAATATCTACACCTAACGATTGCTCACCATGAAACATAAAACTAAACTTCACCATTCACTTGAAATCCTATAAACTTAGTAAGTTTTTCAATAGGAACTAGATTTGACTTAGCCTCTAGGGTAGTACCTAGATGTTTGAGAAGTACGTTTAGACAAGTGTGTGAAACCCTTTCCATGTAGAGCTCATATGTATTGTGTAACAACACTAGTCAACATCTTATTGTCACCATTTCTCTAGGTGCATGGTACTAGACTTTCTATTGTGTGTGGGACACTGGGTTTTGCTGATTTAGTTTTGTTTCCAATCGGCTCGAGCCTCGACAGTTTTCTCTGATGTCTGCTTTCTCAGAGAAAAAATATATAATATTTTATTAAATATGTATGTAAATATGAAATTGTTTCCCTACACATAGGAAAGGAGGAGTAGTTATGGAATCTAAGTGAAATGGAGTAACATCAGTCTAGAAGAGAGAGTAGTTCTAGATTAGATTTCTAGATTCTTATCAATACATGTGATATATAGAGTAGATGATAGAATGATAGTTGATATAAGTGTTGATGATTTCATCTATGTTCCATCTCTAATAATGTAAGTTTCTTTATATAGATATAAGTTGTATACAAGGTATGACCCCAATTTTGAAAATATGGGCTAAGTCTTTCTACGTAAGCTTTTTGCACATAAAATAATCTAAGTTAGAACATGGTTTAATATGCATAATCCTCACACTCTTTTGCAAAGGAGGATGTCCAGTGTTAGGACAAGGTATGTGGTGAACTCTAGAGAGAACATAACCCACATGGAGAAGATCATAGTACCTAACCTCTCATATATGTGAAATAAGAAATATGTTCAAAATTATGCATCCTTAACAAGACTGCTCCTAAGTAGATGAGTTGAGTCCAATGATGCATCCTTATGCATGATTCATGGTGTTGATATGATTCATATATGTGAGAGTTGGGTACAAAATTTTATGGGTAAAAAAAATCATGATGATGAAGTCAATACTTTGATTGAGTTAGGTCCAAGCTTGAGTGACATAAGCTTGTGAAACTCAGCATTAGCTACATGTGAGGTGATATATTAAACTCTGGTTCTAAGTGTAAAATGCATTGAGCATAAGATACTCATAAATGTTGTTTCCTTCACTTCTCCTTCTTGATATATGATAATAGAAACCTCACTTGAGCTATATAAATGATTTAGATATGAGGAGTCAATCATATAAGCTTGACTTATTCAATATTCTCTCCCTATATCATACATGTAATATCCTAGTTTAAAATCATGATAAACTTGAACTAGTATATTCTCCTTTCTTTCATATCATATATGAAAGGTATAAATTGAAAGCATGATCTTGAAATAAATATTTCTTCAGATCATAGATTAATTTGTCACAAAAATATAGTTCTTAACATCAAATCTTCTAATTCTAAGATTCTAGTTTGATAACAACAACTCTCATAATGGGATAAAACCCTAATCTTCAAGTATGTATAGGAACCTATTCTCTAATGATAACATCCTAAGATGATGTTGATCATAAACCACACTAATGATTTTAAGTGTAATAATTCTAGTAAATCGTGTTATGGAATCTTGTTACCACCTTACATGGGGTAATGGGTTGAAATAAGAAACCTTATGTATTACATTCTCAACTCCATATGTATTAACAAACCCTTATTCATAGAGTATAATGAGGAAGTAAATAATAGAATAAATAAATGTACATCACAAATTTATTCATGATGCATCACCTTTATATGGTGGGGCGGGTACACCCTAGAGTCTCTAGATCATAAGATGACAACCTAGCATGCATTGAGAATTATGATAACCTTGGCATGAAAAGTAGTCACCTAGGGGAGTTAGAAACTCTTTGATATCACCTTGAGTATGAGATAAGTCAAATTTTCAAGGATGAAATTCCTTTTGAGATGGGGTTAATGTGATGACCCTGATTTCAGGAGTTAGATATTGAATATAGTATTCCAAAGCATACATAAGTAAAATGATTTCATTATGGATCTTAAGGTGTGATGTCATTGAATGATTCGAATTGAACGCTATTTAGAGTTGATGACTCATTAGATTTATATTCAAGGTTTATACACTTAAATATGAAGCAGTTTTGAGAAACTAATTGAATGGTCCAATAGTTGATTTTATGTTCCAAACTTAGAGAGAAGCTAATCTAAGATTTCATGAGTTTATGTCTATAGCTTCTTCACAGTTTGAGGTTAATACTAAAACATACAAGGGTTTGAAGTCTTTGATATTAAATTTAAATGTTCTTCAAACCTTATTCATTTAATACTTAAAAATTGTTATCATGAGATGACATGTGTCATGTGGGACTAGCTATATGGAGATCAGATAACACCCTATCTTATCCTAGATCTAATAAATGGAGGGGAGGTTGCTATTATCTGAACTCCAATGAAGGAGTCAACCCCTAATTTTCTCAGGGTGTTCCCTAGAGTTACTTCACCTACCGCAACCCTTAGATCTGAACAACCTATAGCGCTAGTCCTATATCCATAGAATTAGTGATAACAAGTCCTTGTCTTCTGATATTCTCATTAAGAAGTAAGCTAACTAGGTTGAGAGAAGGATGCAGGGTGGATAAAAGATCTAGTCTAGTTAGGGAAACCCAGCCACATACCTATCGAGTTATGCCAACAATCCCTATCAACTTTAGGAAAATTGATGTAGGCTGACCAAGGTGTAGCATTGAGTAGAAAGGTGGGGCCTTGGAAACAATATTGAGAACCCACACCAGGAGAGTCCAGTCAAGGGAAGATGATCTCCTTCTTCTCTATACCTGTGACAATACTCCAGAATGACAAGTTAGGCTCTACCAAGAAGTTGGTCCCCAACCATGGATCTGGAGATATATCGAGCAATAGGTGTCTAAAGAGAGGTTAGAACTCCCTTTCAAACCCAACATATGGCATCTTCGATGCCCACCTACTACATTACCATGACTAGAAATGGCCATGATGAAGCCTTGAGATCCTTCATTGGTGAAAGTACACTATGGAAGCCAGACAACTAAAAGAGAAGATACTAGGATGATCCTTTGAAGACAAAAGACGAGGATCCTTTACACCCCTGGTTCCCTCTCTATGGTGGAAACTTCATGTTACTGGGACAAAGAAGTCATACAAAGAGCATAATAGAGAGGGAGGGGAGAGGAGAAAGTAGATCCAATGACCTAGACGGATCAAGAACCTCAAATTTATCTGAGGAGCCATGGTGATGACGACTTTCTTAGATTAGTAGTGATGTTGAGACACCAATCTATCTACAAGGTGGGCAATGGAACTTGCATGGTTCCTCACTGGGATCCAATCCTATATGTGTGGGTGCTCACACAAGTTGATCAGAGCATAGGCGATGTTGCATGAACCTGGTCACAATCGAGGAAGAGAAATAAGATGGTCTCGATTTAGGCAGACCAATAGATGAACCATCTAGTCCACTAAAGAACCAACCAACTCATTAATTGTTGCATTTTATGGGAGGCAGAGAAGCAGTAGAAACAAAAATTTTCTCCCCAAAACCCAGAACAAAAGGAATTGCGTCAATGTCTACACAATAGGAAAGATGGTTTGTGGATGCATACCTTGTCCCGAGGCTTGCTCGGTGACAGCACCTCGCGCCTTGCATGGTCTTCACCTTTGGTCTTGGACGGTGTCTGTGCAGCTCCTGGTCACACTGGGACTGAAGACTCCTAGTCTCACCGGGACTGTCGGGATTGACAGTTGTCCTCCGAGTGACAGATGTCTCCGGCCTCTACAATCATCCACACGTACTAGTCGCCGACATACTCTCCTACCACCAGTCACTTTCTACTGTTGTCTTTCCCTTGTTGTGCCTCCCTTATCAGGTAGCACTTACTCGGGCTCTCTTGGTTACCAAAACCAGAGAGAATGACAACTTCACAGAGAAACTAGTTGCAGTGAGTTGTCCTTTGAGAAGCCCACAATACCCCTATATATATAGGAGGGTCATGGGACATGGTTCTCTATCCCAGGAAATGCGGGACTAAAGCAGGAGTAGAAGGGTTCGAGATTTTCCACAAAAACAACCAACTGCGTAACCTGAACCGATCGTTTCACAACTGAAGCGGTCGGTTGGGGATCTGAGCCGGTCAGTTGACAACTCAACCGATCAGTTGGGACCCATGAAACGGTCGGTTCACTTATGAATCGGTCGGTTCATGGTCCTGATCAGTTCTCGATTGACGTTGCCTCATTTGTTATGAATTGGTATCAAATACCAATCCTTGTTCCAATCAAATTGGGCAAGTGAAACGAAAAGAAATTTCACACCAACCTTACTATCCCAACTTGCTCGGTTGGACCAGTTGAACCGAGCGTTTCAAACTATCCATGAGCCGATCGACTCACCAGTTGAGCCGATCGGTTCACCAAGCCAACTGATCGGTTCATCACATGAGATGATCGGTTGGGACTGCAGAGTGTGCAGAATCAGTCAATCACAGTTTCAATCAGTTCGATACTCTAATCAATCAGTCCAACACCTTGAACATTATGATACTGAGCTATCAATTGATTGAGTGTTTAATTGAACTACTAAACTCCTTTAGTAATCAATCTAAACATTGTTTGTGGACAAACTCCTATTCGAGGTTAAATCCTATGTGTGTGACCCTGTAGGTCTATTTCACGTTGGCAGTGAAAGTCCATAACACTTATGACTTCACAAGCAAAGAGTGGTGCCTAGTCACACATCAGTGCTACCCAAGTGAAATAGAAAGTTGGAGAACAACTTTCAATCCTACAATCTGTGAATGGTGTTATAGTGAATGTATAATTCCTTTGTCACTGATATCCTGAATGAACTCGAGGCATGGAACAATCATCCTGTCAATGTTCATTCATTTCCTTGATCTCAGAGCAGACTGGGTGAGATGTGTGTGACATCAATATCATATATTGATTCACACGTGCATGTGCATTCCTTTCTCAATCCTACTAATCAAATGGCCAAGGACATCAAACTCCCTCAGGAGGGACAAAACCCATATCTATCACTCACCCCTCAAAATCCCCATGTGTCAAAGCCACCCAATCATAACCTTTATAACAACCCATGTTTCAGGACTGCGTTTGATGATGTCAAAGTATACCCAACGACATGTGTTGAGTGTAGTGATTTCAGGTCTAAGAATCACACTCACCACCATCACTGTGAGAGCTGATTGTGATTACTAAGTCATGGTTCCATGTGTCACTCTAACGGTGGGTCTGTCTGGTACCTTGTTCTCTAACAAGTACCTATGTTCTTGGTTTGATATCACTATATCATGACTAATGAGATTATGTCATCAACCAACACACAATCTAGTCTTTAGTGTTATTGATGTCTATTGTTATTTCCACAATAACAACCGACTAGGGACTAAACAAGAATGTATACTCTTAACATCCATATGATCTCATCGTTTAGATCCTTAACCTAAAAGCATACATCATTGAGTAAAATCATTCTTTAGACATCTATCATGTTACACTATCATCTCAGAAATAGTTTAAACATATAGATCGGAAACTGCCTTTATTATTATTCAAATCATTTACAAAGTATCCCATTACAATCATCATATGACTTGCTCTATGGGCATACATACCAAAAGACTCCCACTTACACTTAGAGCCAGTCACCAAGGAACCTTAGTCCTTGTGACCTAGTATGACCATCATGCTTCTGCTGAGAAAGGGCCTTCCTCAGTGGATCAGCTATGTTGTCTTTAGTTGGTACTTTGCAAATCTTCACATCTCCTCGTTGTACAATCTCTCATATGAGATGGAAGCGCCGCAGTATGTGCTTGGACTGCTGATGTGATCTGGGTTCCTTAGCTTGTGCAATAGCTCCATTATTGTCACAATAAAGCTCAATTGGATCACATCTACTGGGAACTACACCAAGTTCAGAAATGAACTTCCTGATCCACACAGCCTCCTTTGTTGCATGTGAAGTAGGAATATACTCAGCCTCTGTAGTAGAATCGACAACTATTTCTTGCTTGGAACTCTTCCAGCTCACAACTTCATTATTAAGGCAAAATACAAATCCTGACTACAATCTGTAATCATATTTATCAGTTTGGAAGCTTCCATCGGTGTAACTGTTTACAACCAGCTCTTCCTCGCCGTCGTAAACAAGAAACTGATCCTTAGTCCTTCGCAAGTACTTGAGGATGTTCTTTACGGCTGTCCAGTGAGCATCCCTGAGATCTGACTGGTACCTGCTCATCATGCTTTGAGCGTACGAGACATCTGGGTGTGTACACAACATAGAGTACATGATGGATCTGATGGCTGATGCATATGGGATCCCATTCATACGCTCCCTCTCTTCACTATATTGGGGACATTGAGCTATAGAGACGGTGACTCCATGTAGCATGGGGATGTTGCCTCTCTTTGAATTCTTCATGCTGAACCGCTTCAAAACTTTGTCAATATACGTCCTCTGACTTAGTCTGAGAAGCCCTCTAGATCTATCTGTATAGATCTTAATTCCTAGAATGTAGGATGCTTCTCCTAAGTCCTTCATTGAGAAAGTTTTCCCAAGCCAAGTCTGTACCTTCTCTAAGGCTAAGACATCATTCCCCATCAAAAATATGTCATCCACATACAATATGAGGAATGTGGTCGAGCTCCTACTAACCTTCTTGTACACACAAGGTTCATCTTCATTTTGAATAAAACCAGACACTTTGACTTCCTCATCAAATCGAAGATTCCAACTCCGAGATGCTTGCTTCAATCCATAGATTGACCTTTGTAGCTTACAGACTTTATTGGCATTCTTTGGATCTACAAAACCTTCAGGCTGTGTCATGTACACATCCTCATTTATATTCCCGTTAAGGAATGCAGTTTTAACATCCATCTGCCAAATCTCATAGTCATAATAAGCTGCAATAGCAAGCATGATCCTAATGGACTTAATCATGGCAACTGGAGAAAAGGTTTCATCATAGTCAACACCTTGAACTTGTCGAAATCCCTTCACAACCAATCTGCCTTTATAAGTTTGCACATTGCCATCCATGTCGGTCTTCTTCTTGAAGACCCACTTGCACCCTATGGGTTTTACCCCTTCGGGTGGTTCCACCAAAGTCCATACTTTGTTGGAGTACATGGATTCCATCTCGGATCTCATGGCTTCAAGCCATTTCTCAGAATCTGGTCCCTCCATAGCCTCTACGTACATAGTTGGATCATCATCTATGATCAACTCACCACCTCCCTGAGTCACAAGGTATCCAAACCTCTTAGGTTCAAGGCGGGTCCTACTAGATCTACGAGGTCCTTGTGTTACCTGAGGAGATTGTGATTCCACAACACCTTGTGAATCTCCATTTTCCTCTTGTACATCTACTGGTTCTATGTTTTCTTGTTGGGCTTGAACCACTTCAAGCTCTATTTTCCACCCACTGCTTCATTTGGAAATAAATTCCTTTTCTAGGAACACAACATCCCTGGCAACAAACACTTTGTTGTCAGTAGGGTGGTATAGATAATATCCCTTGGTCTCCTTGGGATATCCAACAAAATAACATTTATCATACTTGGGTCCAAGCTTATGAGGAAACATTTTCCTAACGTAAGCCTCACAACCCCAAATCTTCATAAAAGATAAATTGGGACGCTTCCCAGTCCATATATCATATGGTGTCTTTTGAACGCATTTAGATGGTACTCAGTTGAGTGTAAACACGGCAATTTCAAGAGCATGGCCCCAGAAAGAAATTGGAAGATCAACAAAACTCATCATTGATCGCACCATATCCAACAATGTGCGATTCCTTCTTTCAGACACACAGTTATGTTGTGGTGTTCCAGGCGGAGTCCATTGTGATACAATACCACGGGCTCGCAGAAGGTCCTCAAACTCCTGGCTTAAGTATTCTCCACCTCAATCAGATCGAAGTGCCTTAATACTTTTACCAAGTTGGTTCTGTACTTCATTCATGAAATCCTTGAACCTTTCAAGGGTTTCTGACTTATGCTTCATCACGTACACATAGCCATATCTACTGAAATCATCAGTAAAGGTAATGAAGTACTGATACCCATTTCTGGCATTAGTTCTAAAAGGCCCACATACATGGGTATGTATGAGTCCTAATAGATCACTAGCTCTTTCACCTTTACCTGAAAAGGGAGTCTTGGTCATCTTGCCCATCAAACAAGATTCACATGTCTCTATTGATTCACAATCAAAAGAGTCTAGATAACCAACTTTATGGAGTCTAGAAATGGGCTTCTAATTTATGTGCCCTAGACGACAATGCCAAAGATATGTTTAGTTTGAGTTGTTGAGTTTTTGCCTGTTGGTGTTTACGTTGTATACACTTGTCTCTAGATCTATCAAGTATAGACCATAAGACATTGGGGCACTGCCATAAAACATCCCATCTTTAGAAATGGAACAATTTCCATTCTTAATAAGAAATTGAAATCCATCCTTGTCCAAACAAGAGATGGAAATGATATTCCTATTTATGGCAGGTACATAATAGCACTTCTTCAACTCTATTATTAGCCCACTGGGTAGAGTTAACTCATAGGTTCCTATGGTACTGGCGCAACCCTTGCCCCATTGGCAACACGTAGTTCAACCTCACGTTTCCCTAAAGGCCTACTTCTCTTAAGATCCTTCACATTTGAACAAATGTGAGATCCACATCCGGTATCAAGTACCCATGACGAAGAAGTAGAAAAGTTAATCTCTATCACGTATACACCAGAAGTAGAGATCTCTATCTCTGACTTCTTCTTCCATCGTTCCTTCCATCCTCTCCATGTAGAAGAAATTGGTTTGGCGAGAGAACGCTTCTCTCCCTCACCTTTTGTTCCATTGATCTGTATCTATGAACTTTCTTTCTTCTTCACCAACGCATTAAGCGTACATAGAGTGGATTCAAAGGCTCTTGGTATATCTGGATTGTGCTGAACACTTCTCACAGTCCTCAACCAGTTATGGAATTTATTCTAAATTAATTTGCCCATTTTAAAAGATGATTCTTTTGCCATTCTATAAGAGAAAATTGCATTTGTCAAAACTCCTTTTAATTTGATTTGAATAAAATTTTGACGATAGTTAATTAGGCCTTTAATTAATTACTGCTCCCACTATTTTATCTCAAATTGACAGCCCTCACCATCAATTCGGAAGATTGCAGCGCACAATCTTCTAGTGGGTCAAGATACATATTTCATCAAGTCATGAGTCAGCTTTGGCTGATCGCCCATAATCTTGACTATTTAGGTAGGCCATCATGCCAATTGCATCATATGCAATTCTTGATGAATGAACATGTGCAACACCTTTCTATGAACATTCCGTGCCTCTGGGATTAGACGCTCTAAGAATAACCAGTTAAGTCAATCCCAAAAGCCGACACGGTAAACATGCACCCTGCTTTGGTAGAACCTTCATGTCAAACCTTCACACTTCTACAAGATGGACGGCGTACCACGCTTTGGCGTAACCTATGCTTGGTCGATCATGTTTTCCATGTGTGTCGCTAATGGAAGGTGTATAAGACTTAATATTTTAATGAGGGATTTGGTTTTTATATACATATACATATCCAATCACCACAATATATAATACATATCATATACATGCTATATCCCACAGAAAACATGAAAAATGATAAAAGCAATGATTATGGCCATCCTATTGTGATTCCTTGAGCCAAGACGAATCATAGTCATCTAGGTCTACATCACATGCAACATGTACAAGATGAAATATGTGCCTTTCTTTCTGGGTTTGATCAGCTCATCTCCATGACTAATCGGCTCGCCATCAAGTTGGTTGTTCGGGTGCCACCAGCCGATCGACTGGCGCCTCCAGTCGATCGGTTCACCGGTCATCGTGCATCTCCTCAGATCGCCACCCGCTCGTCTCGCTCCTTGAACTAGTCGTCTGGAACGTCAACTGATCGGTTCACGCCTTGAAACGATCATCTCAATCATCGTCAGGTCATTCGCCGTTCTTTGACATCATAGGAAATAAACTATTTACAATTGAATTGTGAAACCCTGAGTTACATTCGGGGGGAGTAAAGGTAGGAAAAGAAATGTCAAATTATTTTGAATTACATCAGGAATAGGAGAAAGGGAATTGGTGAGCAGACTGAGATGCAAGCAACCACATACAACCACACAAAGATATAGGGTTTATAGGCCATAATCATGCTACACATCCACCACAAAACTCGTTTAAGGGGGGACGTGTTTCGAGTGCATTAATATTACATATCATATATGTATATTTGGGATTTGTGGATTGCACATGCATAAAGCCAATTTTATTCGCATCGTATGCAATAAATAAAGGCGACAAACGAAAATCGATCATATCGATAATCCTAAAATATAGAGTAGTTGGCGTGGCTCTGATACCACTGTTGGGTTTTACGGGAGGCAGAGATTCAGCGGAAACAAAACATTTCTCCCCAAAACCCAGAACAAAAGGAATCGCGTCAGCGTCTATACAATAGGAAAGATGGTTTGTGGATGCATACATTGTCCCGAGGCTTGCTCGGTGACAGTACCTCGCGCCTTGCGCGGTCTTCACCTCCGATCTTGGACGGTGTCTGTGCAGCTCTTGGTCACACCAGGACTGAAGACTCCTGGTCTCACCGGGACTGTCGGGATTGACAGTTGTCCTCCGAGCGACAGATGTCTCTCGCCTCTGCAGTCGTCCACACGGACTGCCTGGAACTCCGATCTCCTTGTCCCATAAGGAATCAGAAGGAGTCACACCCTCCTGTCAGCGTACTAGTCGCCAACACACTCTCCAGCCACCATTCGCTTTCTGCTGTTGTCTTTCCCTTACAGTGCCTCCCTTATCGGGTAGCACTTGCTCGGGCTCTCTCGGTTACCAAAACCAGAGAGAACGACAATTTTACAGAGCAACTGGTTGCACTGAGTTGTCCTTTGATAAGTCCCCAATACCCCTATATATAGGAGGGTCATGAGACAGGGTTCTCTATCCTAGGAAATGCGGGACTAAAGCAGGAGTAGAAGGGTTTGAGATTTTCCACAAAAACAACCAACTGCGTAACCGGAACCGATCGTTTCACAACTGAAATGATCGGTTGGGGATCTGACCCAGTCGGTTGACTCCTCAACCGATCAGCTGGGACCCATGAAACGGCCGGTTCACTTCTAAACCGGTCGGTTCATGGTCCTGATCAGTTCCTGATTGACTTTTCCTCTTTTGTTTCGAATTGGTATCAAATACCAATCCTTGTTCCAATCAAACTGAGCAAGTGAAACGAAAAGAAATTTCTCACCAATCTTACTTTCCCAACTAGCTCGGTTGGACTAGTTGAACCGATCATTTCAAGCTTTCCATGAGCCGATCAGTTCACCTAGCTCAGCCGATTGGTTCATCACATGAGCCGATCGATTGGGAGTGCAGATTGTGTAGAATCAGTCAATCGTAGTTTCAATCAATCTGATACTCTAATCAATCAGTCCAACACCTTGAACACTATGATACGGAGCTATCAATTGATTGAGTATTTAATTGAACTACTAAACTCCTTTAGTAATCAATCTTAACATTGTTTGTGGACAAACTCCTATTCCAGGTTAAATCCTATGTGAGTGACCCTACAGGTCCATTTCACGTTGGCAGTGAAAGTCCATAACACTTATGACTTCACTAGCAAAGAGCGGTGCCTAGTCACACATCAGTGCTACCCAAGTGAAATAGAAAGTTGGATAACAACTTTCAATCCTACAATCCATGAATGGTGTTATAGTGAATGTATAATTCCTTTGTCACTGATATCCTGAATGAACTCGAGGCATGGAACAATCATCCTGTCAATGTTCATTCATTTCCTTGATCTCAGAGCAGACTGGGTGAGATGTGTGTGACATCAATATCACATATTGATTCACACGTGCATGTACATGCCTTTCTCAATCCTACTCATCAAGTGTCCAAGGATATCAAACTCCCTCAGTAGGGACAAATCCCATATCTATCACTCACCCCTAAAAAGCCCCATGTGTCAAAGCCACCCAATCATCACCTTTATAACAACATGTGTTTCAAGAATGTGTTTGATGATGTCAAAGTGTACCCAACGACATGTGTTGAGTGTAGTGATTTCAGGTCTAAGAATCTCACTCACCACCATCACTGTGAGAGCTGACTGTGATTACCAAGTCATGGTTCCATGTGTCACTCTCACGGTCAGTCTGTCCAGTACGTTGTTCTCTAACAAGTACCTATGTGCTTGGTTTGATATCACTATATCATGAGTAATGAGATTCTGTCATCGACCAACACATAATCTAGTGTTCAGGGTTATTGATGTCTATGGTTATTTCCACAATAACAACCGACTAGGGACTAAATAAGAATGTATACTCTTAACATCTGTATGATCTCATCGTTTAGGTCCTTAACCTAAAAGCATACATCATTGCGTAAAATCATTCTTTAGACATATATCATGTTACACTATCATCTCAGAAACAGTTTAAACATATAGATCAGAAATTGTCTTTATTATTATTCAAATCATTTATAAAGTATCCCATTACAATCATCATATGACTTGCTCTATGGGCATACATACCAACATGAATGTCATAGAAGAGGACCATGCTTCTCTTCATGAGATTTATTGCACCAATTCAACACCCAACACAAAGAATCTGACAGTCGACAAATTTTTGAATAAGGTAAATACCTCATTTAATGTACATATCTTATAAATACAATAAAAAAAAACTCCTTTTCCCTATAAATTCTACAAAAATACCCATTAACTCAGAAAAACACCCTCTTTCATATAAGACACTTAGGTCAAACTATTTGTAATTATTTACAGATGATTTCATTTTATGATGACAATGCTCCTTTTTAGGGTTCATTATTTGAATTAAATAGTATCCACATGAGATTAAATCTCAAAAAATTCTTGTATAACTCTAGTGATGACTGGAATTGCAATTTTGGACTGTAATATGCTTCACTTACCTAAATAGATGGTATTTTATCATTAAATCATGAATAAGTGCTTCTAGACTCTTTTAAATTCTAGAAAATAGACCAATCATTAGAAAATTATGAAAATTGAAACATAGATTGATTATGATATATTAAAAAGTAGAAAAATATCAAAGACCATATTAAGGTCATGTTGACCCTAGGTATGGATAAACCCTAATTTTGGACCTAAATAACTACACTAATAATGAACCTTGTTTTAACGATGATTCATTATTCTTAATTAGGTAATGAGTAGAGATGTAGATGGTCCAAAATATAAATAGGAACCACTGAACTCAGTTATATGGGTTTATTTAGTTATATGATAATGGTTTTCATGTTTGGATCATGATATATATGTATGCTATCTTATTTTCAAATACTGGATGTAGTATTACTATAAGTACTCAGTGTTTCGACACTTGGAAACATAAATTATGAGTAGAAGTTCTATAGTTATTAAGGTGTTCATTATCCCCCTTATGAGGGAATGCATTAATGTTGACTAGTACACCTCCCTAGAGGACAAAGTGTACAAGGAGTTCCCTAGAGTTCTTGGATGCATGGGGTAGGGCCCAACATATTTGTTTTAGTACTAGTCCACCATCATAATGCCAGTCATCTAGAAAAATGACTAAAATTTGCATATTTTACTTAATTAAGAAATTTTTTCTATGATCTTCTTTCTTTTTTTCTACAAATCTTTTCAAGGAATGAAAACCATAGAAATATGTATCTTTTTATCCATGTACACAACACCTTGTGTGTTGATTCATTGTTTCACATATGTTTTAGGTTCAAAAGTGGCATGGGAGAAACATACAAGAAGTGAGCAAGTTGTACATGTTGCAGCTATTGCGTTAAGGTCTTGTTAGCATACATGTTAAAACTATGTGTAAGATTCTCTTTCCATATGTAGTTGTAATCCATGTTGTATAAATGTGCATGTTAAAATGTTGAGAATGTTATGGTTGTTTGTTCGTTTATGTGTATGTCACCTCCGCATTGCTCTCTGAGGAACATTATTGAAGTTTGTCATCTAGGCCCTAAGGGGTTTTGGGAAGGTGGAATCCAGGGATGTTACAGTAGGATATCCCAACTACCATTGAAATTGGGAACACAAGCTATAAAAAGATCTTCTAAAATCTATATTGTTCTATCTATTTAAGCATTCATCTGTAAGTAAAAAGTCATGTTGGAATTAAAATGAGTCCTTAAAGCTACATGAAAATTATCCTAAAATATGTTGGTGAATTGATTGCCTCTATCTAAAACTATGGTTGTTGGAACACCATGTGTAAAGAGGCGAGATAACCTCTCTACTAAAATTTAAAGGAAATACAAACATCCACAACTTTTAACAGAAATTTTAGACTTTGAGGATGATTGCATAATATTCCAAATAAATAAGCATGATTCCAGATACATAATAAAATGTCAATAGCAGCGGAAAGAAAGAAATAACAAGCCTTCTAACGGCTTTATTTTTTATTACATCATTACTTTCTAAAAGAAAAGATAAGATAGAATAGAGGATCTAGCTATAGCAACCTAGCCATCCTTCTTCAAGCTAACGATCACAACAAAGGATTCTTTCTTCAAGCCCTTCCTTCACCTTGCACAGCTCCAACACCTGGGTGGTTGGGAAGACACCCAGCAAGAGGGAAAACAAGGAAAAGTATGTGTTACACTAACAATCTATCAAAGGAAAAGAAAGTTGTAACAAGTAAATTTAGGCTAGATATTTGGTGTAAGAAGATATCAAAAAGTATGAGGTTTTCATAAGAGAACTTGCCTTTAACAAAAAGAAATAAAGGGTTTAGCATGTTAATTAATATGTCTATCTAACTAAGTAGGGTTGAGGCATCTACCGGACCTCTAACCTTAGGTGAGGGAAGAATTTAAAACATTTCCAAATCACCTACAATTTTTAATGGGGAGAATAATAAACATTCCCCTAGGGCGATTTTATACATGCCCTCTATGGGTGGTTGTACATAAGTACCACTACTTTAAGATTAAATAGAACATTTAATTTCATGCTAACAAAAGATTTATGGCAAGGATAGTAAAAGCATATATAACATGGCAGTGGGGTATGAATACCCAAACACGAGAATACTACATCTACATTTGAGGCAAATAAGCAATTTAGGTATTAAGGATTCAATGGTTTAGATCAAGTTAAACCTCATAGAGAAATTCAGGTATTGGATTAAGTATTTCCCAACTGATAGGTAGATGCACAATCAAACTCATACTAAACACATACCTTGGCCACAGGTGTCCTAAGTTTCCGTTTTTCAACTCTTCACACGAACTATAAACCCAAACTTCCTATTACATCATTATATATATATATTAGAATTACATGTATTCATTAAAAAGATTGAAAACCCTAATTTACTAACTTTTTGCACAAACTCTTGATTCAGACTTCAAAAACCTCATAATCATCCTAGTTAGGTTTTCCTGATCAAAATAACATATAATATTGTATGTTTTAGAAATATGGATTCTTAGGGTTAATTTTTATGATTTTTAAGTTAATTAAATCAATTTTAAAAACACCTTTTCGAAAAACTCAAAACCAAATCTCAAAACATTTTTATTAAATAGATCTCGTTTTCCTGATTTCAAAACACTATTTATTTTTAATTTTTGACCACATGATTAATTAATAAAAAATATTTTATCTCGACCAATCACAGCCTGCCACCTAGGCAAGGCTGGATGGCCGAGCGGTAGCGGGCGCTCGGCAGCGGTGACCCGTGCCTCGCAGCCGCTCGCTACCGGCCGTGCGGTGAGGGCAGGCAGGCGATCAGAAAGGAACAAAAGACTGTAACATCCTTGCGCGGAAAACAGGTAAAGCAAGCGGGCAAGGGGCAAAATCGGAAAATGACCGTGTCGTCTTCTCCAGCTAGCCCGACGGCTGAAGCAAGCAGCTTCACGCGGAAAATTTGGGCGATTTTGCCATAGAGCACCAAACGCGACACTAAGATATGCGTTGGAAAGCTAAACAAGAGGCGAACTCATCCATACCTTGGATTTGAGACGAGGCCAACATCAACGAGCGCGAGAGGCTCCGCAAGAGCAGGGTCAACCGGCGGCTTAAAGGTGGTCCAAACGTCCACGAAGCTTGAAATCAAAGGTATAGGTGAGTTGCTAAGGTCATGACGGTTCTTGGGACCTAGATATATATAGGCAACATGCCCTAGGCTAGGGTTTATCTAGGGGCAAGGTGAGGAGGTCGGCGGCCACATTAGGCGTTTTATGAATACGCGTTAAAGCTCGCAAAATTCGGGATAATCCTGTGTGAAATCTCGCAAGGAGTCCAACAAAACAAAAATCAAGGAAAATCGTTGAGTGAATCTCAAGATATCGCGATTTTAAGAAAACAAAAAATCGAATCTGTTGCCTAATCCGATTCAAGGTAGAAGACGACCGTGCGTCGTTGGATCGGTGGACGCGGGTCCACTAATGAACTTGGACCGTCCGATCTCGCGTTAGATCAGGGAAATATCCCTCAGCAAAAGTCGATTAAAATTATTAGATTTTAGATGTTTTTCTCTTTCTTCTTTTGGAGGCTCAAACGTTGCCCAAAAATTATGAAAATTTATATTCTGACTTATTTCGACACGTAGAATCCAAATATGGAGTTAGTTTTTCATTTTGATAAAGTTTATTAGGTGAAATAATTAATATTTCATTTTCTCTTTCCTCCCTCAAAAGAGGTGATAACATTATTTAAAATTAATGTAACTTCACCCATAAGTCTCCTTAAAGGTGTGGAACACGATTTTGCAATTATCTTCCCAAGTTGAAATTATCTTTATATTTATTAAATTAATTAGAACATTCTACACATTTTCTCTCTCCTATTTTCTCATTATTCCAAATTAGTTGCAAATTTGCATAGAGGCTTATTTTTATGTTTAGAATACGAATTTGAAGTAATTTTACTGATTTGAGAACATTAAGTATTTTATTTCTTTTTATTGGCATATTTCCTATATTCTATTGATAATGTTATTAATATTTTCATTTTAAATAATACTTGACCCTTAAGTTACTCTTTGTTCAAGAAAATGAATTAAACTATCAAATTATCATGATGGTTTCAGATTATCATATTTATTGCAAAAATGTTTGTAATTATCTTCTTTACTCATAAATTCTCATATTTCCTTTACTTATTATATTTATCTTCTTTCTTTTATAAAATTCAGATTTTCTTCTTATTTCTTATATTCTAGGAAACACTAGAAGATTCTAGGATGAATTATTTTACTCTTTTTATTACTTTATGTGAATTTGCATTTTAAACCCATTATCTAATTCTAACTGAGGCATTTGTGCATGCAATCTTGAAATAAGAATATATGGGAAACATTTATCCAATAACCATCTTAATTTCCTTTAAATCAAGACCAAGGACAAAAGGAACGAAAATGAAGGACAAAACTTATAGAAAAGAGTACAAAGAGGTACATAGGAGATTTCAGTATATTACAACACTCCACCCCTTAAAAAGGATTTCGTCCCCGAAATCTCATACAAAGAGGGAAGGGTGAGTACGCAACATCTCATCTCTCAACTCCCAAGTGGTTTCTTCTAATCCATGATATCTCCACAAAACCTTCACTAACTCTATCTCCTTATTCTTCAGCTGCTTTACTCGGAAGTCAAGGATCTTCACAGGTAGTTCTTCATAAGTCAGATTCTCATTAATCTCCACAGGTTCGATGGTGAGCACATGAGACGGATCCTTAACGTACTTCCTCAACACATAAACATGGAACACATTGTGAATCTTGTCATAAGCAGGAGGCAAAGCTAGACGATAAGCACAATCCCCCCACTTTATCTAAGATCTCAAATGGTCCAACATAGCGAGGACTCAACTTTCCTTTTACTTTAGATCTTGCAATAGAGCGTATAGGCTTGATCTTTAGAAAAGCATAGTCTCCCACTAAGAAGCTTACATCAGACCTCTTCTTATCAGCATACATCTTCTGTCTATCTTGAGCAGCTTTCATCCATTTCTTTATCAACTGTATCTTCTCAAGCATCATCTGCATGTCATCAGTCTTCACTAGGGAACGTTCACCAACATCATCCCAGTGCAAAGGTGAACGACAAGGTCTACCATAGAGAGCTTCAAAAGGTGGCATACCAATACTGGCTTGGTAGCTATTATTGTAAGCAAACTCTGCTAATGGTAGATACCGATCCCAAGCACCACCCCAATCCATCACACAAGCACGTAGCAAGTCCTCCAGAATCTGAGCTGTTCTCTCAGACTGACCATCAATTTGCGGGTGGTAAGCAGTGCTGAAACGCAGATCAGTACCCATCTCTTCCTGAATCTGACCCCATAAACGAGAAGTGAATTTCGGGTCTCGATCAGAAACTATCACAGCAGGGACACCATGCAGACGAACTATCCACTCCACATACAACTGAGCCATCTCAGCAAGTTTATATGTGGTTTTGAAAGGCAAGAAATGAGCAGATTTTGTAAGCCGATCAATCACCACCCAGACAGCATCATAACCTCTCTTAGACTTGGGGAAACCAGTAACAAAGTCCATTGTGATCTTCTCCCACTTCCATTCTGGAATCTCAAGAGGATGAAGAAGACCACCAGGTCATTGATGTTCAATCTTGACTTGCTGACATGTCAAGCACTTTGCTACAAACAGAGCTATATCATTCTTCATGTTCTTCCACCAGAAGCTTCGCTGTAAGTCCTTGTACATCTTTGTTGTGCCAGGGTGAATAGTGTACTTGGAACCATGAGCTTCACTCAGAACCTTCTGTCTCAGATCACCAACATCAGGTATCCACAACCTTTTTCTGAAGCGGATAGCACCATCCACTCCGACAGAGAAGTCAGATTGCGGTTTCTCAGATAAAGCTTTCAACTCTTCAAGCTCGGAACTCTCCAACTGTGCAGACACGACTTCTGAGATCCAGGTTGGTGTAACGGTCAAACTGGACATATGAACACACAACTTATCTTCTTCCTCTGAATCGACAAGCTGAGGTCTCCAACTGGCCACAAGTTCAAGGTTTTCCCACACAGAACATCTCAGAGCAGCACAAACAACATCCTTCTTGCGACTTAAAGCATCAGCTATGACATTTGCTTTACCAGGATGATAGGTGATGGTGAAATTGTAATCTTTAAGATATTCCATCCACCTATGCTGTCGCAAGTTCAGATCCTTCTGAGTCAACAGATATCTCAAACTCTTGTGATCAGAAAAGACTTCAAACTTTTCTCCATAGAGGTAGTGTCGCCAGATCTTCAAAGCATGAACTATGGCAGCCAACTCTAAATCATGCGTAGGCCAATTAGCTTCATTAGGTTTCAACTGTCGAGAAGCATAGGCGATCACCTTTCCGTCTTGCATCAGAACACACCCGAAGCCTTGTCGGGATGCATCAGTGTAGATGACATAGGGTATGCCCTCAACAGGCAAAGCAAGCACTGGAGCAGAAGTCAGACTCGTCTTCAACTTCTGAAAACTGTCCTCACATTCAGGGGTCCATGTGAACTTGACCTCCTTCCGAGTCAGCTTGGTGAAGGGTAAAGCCAACTCAGAAAACCCTTTGATAAACTTCCAATAGTAACCAGCTAGACCAAGGAAACTACAGATTTCTGACAGGTTTCTCGGAGCATTCCACTTTGTCACAGCTTCTACCTTTGCAGGATCAACAACTATATGGCCGGCAGAAATCACGTGACCAAGAAACATCACTTCCTTTATCCAGAACTCACATTTTGAGAATTTTGCATACAATTGATTTTATTGCAATGTGTTGAGTACAATCCGCAGGTGCTCGCGATGTTGTTCCAACGTCTCGGAATAAACCAAAACGTCATCAATAAACACCACTACAAACTTGTCAAGGTATGGGCGGAATACTCGGTTCATCAGGTCCATGAACGCAGCAGGGGCATTCGTCAAACCAAAAGGCATGACCATAAATTCATAATGCCCATAGCGAGTTCTGAACGCTGTCTTCGGAACATCATCATCCTTTACACGCATCTGGTAGTAGCCACTTCACAGATCCATCTTGGAGAACACGGTGGCTGACTTCAGATGATCGAATAGATCGTCGATGCGCGGCAACGGATAACGATTCTTCACTGTCACCTGGTTGAGCATGCGGTAATCCATACACATCCGCAAGGATCCATCTTTCTTCTTCACGAACAAGATAGGGGATCCCCATGGGGAAACATTGGGGCGAATGAAACCCATGTCAAGAAGCTCTTCAAGCTGCTTCTTCAACTCTACCAGCTCAGCAGGAGCCAAGCAGTAAGGTGGCTTCAATATCGGTGAAGTTCTAGGTATGAGCTCGATGGAGAATTTCACCTCGCGATTTGGTGGCAACCCGGGTAACTCCTCAGGAAAGACATCTGGGAAGTCCTTCACCACATCAACATGATCTAGGGCAGGAGGTGTAGCATCGAGAACAATGGAGGCTAGGAAGGCTCTACACCCTTGTGAGACAAGCTTTTCAGCTTTGATGGCAGAGATGATGAACTGTCGCTCTCCTCGCTTCTTGCCCTTGACGCACACTCTTCCTTCATCAGGATGAAACAGACTAACCTTGGATTCCTCACAGAATAGAACAACTTTATACTTCTTTAACCAATCCATACCCAGGATGATGTCAAAGATGGTCATATCAAGCAAGACGAACACTGTAGGAAACGTTATTCCGGATACACAGAGGTTCAAGGTAGGAGTTTGGAGGTACGAGGAGCAGATTTTACCACTAGGAGTTTTTACATCTAACACATGATTCATAACCTCATATTCGATTTCAAGCATAGAGGCAAACTGTCTAGATATGAAGGTATTGGAGGAACTGGAATCAAACAGAGCTTTTAAAGGATGCAAATTGAGGTGTAGTGTACCTTCAATCACTTCATTGCCTTTACCATCTTCTTCAGCATTGAGAGAAAACACTCTCCCATTCCGACTCTCAGCTGGCGGACGTCTCGGGTTCTGGTTGTTGTTGTTATTGTTGTTGTTGTTCCGCGGTGGAGGGTTCTGTCTCGACTGTTGCGGTTGGTGAGCATTATTCTGCCCTTGCTGGAAACGAGGGCAGTTGGGTCGGATGTGCCCAACCTGGCCACACTCATGGTAGGTTGGTGGAGGACAGTTGCCAACACGAGCAGGTGCATTTTTGGCGGGGCATCTCCCAGGAGGATGGTGGCGATTGCATCTGTTGCAGCGATCACGACCACGGTTCTCATGTTGGTTCGGATTCTTCCTTTTGTTGTTGTTGAAGCCACTAGAAGACTGAAATCCCGGATAAGACTCGATGGCGAGAGCCTTGTCCACCATCTGTTGAAACGTGAGTGGCAGCTGTGGAACGAGGCTTCGACCAACATGGTAGTTCAGGCCCTCCAAGAGCAAGGTTGCTCTCCTGTCAGCTCCAAGGTCGGTGGCGTAACGTTCTAACAACAGAAACTTCTGAACATAGTCAGCCACACTCATGCTTCCTTGCTTGAGACTATAAAACTCAGCCTCCTTCTTCCTCAGGAACGCAGGACAGATGTACTTCTCTCTGAACAGCTTCAGGAACTGAGTCCACTCCATGGAGGAGGTGTCTCGAGTGCGGGCAACTCCATTCCACCAAACACGCGCCGGTCCATCTAGCACGTACGTCTCAAACCGAACCTTCTGGTGAGGAGGGCAAGCCATACCCTCGAAGGTCCGATCCAGGGCCAACACCCAGTCATCAGCTTTGTCCACCATGTTAGGCTCACTCTCACCCTTGAAGTAGGGTGGCTGCATCTTGATGAAGTCAGTGAGGGTGAACTTCCTCGGCTTGGCGGCAACAACAGCAATGGTGTTGAGTTGTCCCATCATGGTGGAGGACAACAGCTGTCGTAGCATCACCAGCTCCTGCTCAGGTGTGAAGGCAGGAACACTAGAGGTTGGTTGGGTAACAGCAGGAGTCTCAGGAGTGTCGAGGTTGTCAGCGTTGGACTCCTGGTTTGAGTTGTCAAACAGGTCACCTCTCCTGAAATTAGGGTTATCATATTAAATTTTCAGGAGTAAAGAATCATAGATGAGAGGTAAAAGAAATAGAGATAAGAAAAGTATAACTAGAATGCTATTGCCTAAAAGCATACTACTTCGGGCAGTTCGTATCGGCGCAGGCCAGGCCGGATCATATGGGCACGAGAGTCCCCGTATGCCAAGCTAGTGGGTCGGAGGAAAATCTTGCCAGCCCCCATGCCTTGATCCTTTCTAGACACCCTTGCCTCAATTGCATGCCCTAATAGTCGCCTAAAGGCTCTGATACCATGCTGTAAATAGGCGAGATCACCTCTCTACTAAAATTTAAAGGAAATACAAACATCCACAACTTTTAACAGAAATTTTAGACTTTGAGGATGATTGCATAATATTCCAAATAAATAAGCATGATTCCAGATACATAATAAAATGTCAATAGAAGCGGAAAGAAAGAAATAACAAGCCTTCTAATGGCTTTATTGTTTATTACATCATTACTTTCTAAAAGAAAAGATAAGATAGAATAGAGGATCTAGCTATAGCAACCTAGCCATCCTTCTTCAAGCTAACGATCACAGCAAAGGATTCTTTCTTCAAGCCCTTCCTTCACCTTGCACAGCTCCAACACCTGGGTGGTTGGGAAGACACCCAGCAAGAGGGAAAACAAGGAAAAGTATGTGTTACACTAACAATCTATCAAAGGAAAAGAAAGTTCTAACAAGTAAATTTAGGCTAGATATTTGGTGTAAGAAGATATCAAAAAGTATGAGGTTTTCATAAGAGAACTTGCCTTTAACAAAAAGAAATAAAGGGTTTAGCATGTTAATTAATATGTCTATCTAACTAAGTAGGGTTGAGGCACCTACCGGACCTCTAACCTTAGGTTAGGGAAGAATTTAAAACATTTCCAAATCACCTACAATTTTTAATGGGGATAATAATAAACATTCCCCTAGGGTGATTTTATACATGCCCTCTATGGGTGGTTGTACATAAGTACCACTACTTAAAGATTAAATAGAACATTTAATTTCATGCTAACAAAAGATTTATGGCAAGGATAGTAAAAGCATATATAACATGGCAGTGGGGTATGAATACCCAAACAAGAGAATACTACATCTCCATTTGAGGCAAATAAGCAATTTAGGTATTAAGGATTCAATGGTTTAGATCAAGTTAAACCTCATAGAGAAATTTAGGTATTGGATTAAGTATTTCCCAACTGATAGGTAGATGCACAATCAAACTCATACTAAACACATACCTTGGCCACAGGTGTCCTAAGTTTCCCTTTTTCAACTCTTCACACGAACTATAAACCCAAACTTCCTATTACATCATTATATATATATATATATTAGAATTACATGTATTCATTAAAAAGATGGAAAACCCTAATTTACTAACTTTTTGCACAAACTCTCGATTCAGACTTCAAAAACCTCATAATCATCCTAGTTAGGTTTTCCTGATCAAAATAACATATAATATTGTATGTTTTAGAAATATGGATTCTTAGGGTTAATTTTTATGATTTTAAGTTAATTAAATCGATTTTAAAAACACCTTTTCGAAAAACTCAAAACCAAATCTCAAAAACATTTTTATTAAATAGATCTCATTATCCTGATTTCAAAACACTATTTATTTTTATTTTTTAACCACAGGATTAATTAATAAAAAATATTTTATCTCGACCAATCACAGCCTGCCACGTAGGCAAGGCTGGATGGCTGAGCGGTAGCGGGCGCTCGGCAGCGGTGACCCGCGCCTCGTAGCCGCTCGCTACCGGCCGTGCGGTGAGGGCAGGCGGGCGATCAGAAAGGAACAAAAGATCGTAACGCCCTTGCGCGGAAAACAGGTAAAGCAAGCGGGCAAGGGGCAAAATCGGAAAACGACCGTGTCGTCTTCTCCAGCTAGCCCGACGGCTGAAGCAAGCAGCTTCACGCAGAGAATTTGGGCGATTTCGCCCTAGAGCACCAAACGCGACACTAAGATATGTGTTGGAAAGCTAAACAAGAGGCGAACTCATCCATACCTTGGATTTGAGACGAGGCCAACAACAACGAGCGCGAGAGGCGCCGCAAGAGCAGGGTCAACCGACGGCTTAAAGGTGGTCCAAACGTCCACAAAGCTTGAAATCAAATGTATAGGCGAGTTGCTAAGGTCATGACGGTTCTTGGGACCTAGATATATATAGGCAACATGCCCTAGGCTAGGGTTTAACTAGGGGCAAGGTGAGGAGGTCGGCGGCCACATTAGGCATTTCACGAATATGCATTAAAGCTCGCAAAATTTGAGATAATCCTGTGCGAAATCTCGCAAGGAGTCCAACAAAACAAAAATCAAGGAAAATCGTTGAGTGAATCTCAAGATATCGCGATTTTAAGAAAATGAATAATCGAATCTGTTGCCTAATCCGATTCAAGGGAGAAGACGATCGTGCGTCGTTGGATCGGTGGACGCGGGTCCACTAATGAACCTGGACCGTCTGATCTCGCGTTAGATCAGGGAAATATCCCTCAGCAAAAGTCCATTAAAATTATTAGATTTTAGATGTTTTTCTCTTTCTTCTTTTGGAGGCTCAAACGTTGCCCAAAAAATATGAAAATTTATATTCTGGCTTATTTTGACGCGTAGAATCCAAATATCGAGTTAGTTTTTCATTTTGAGAAAGTTTATTATGTGAAATAATTAATAGGTCATTTTCTCTTTCCTCCCTCAAAAGAGGTGATAACATTATTTAAAATTAATGTAACTTCATCCATAAGTCTCCTTAAAGGTGTGGAACACGATTTTGCAATTATCTTCCCAAGTTGAAATTATCTTTATATTTATTAAATTAATTAGAACATTCTACACATTTTCTCTCTCCTATTTTCTCATTATTCCAAATTAGTTGCAAATATGCATAGAGGCTTATTTTTATGTTTAGAATACGAATTGGAAGTAATTTTACTGATTTGAGAACATTAAGTATTTTATTTCTTTTTATTGGCATATTTCCTATATTCTATTGATAATGTTATTAATATTTTCATTTTAAATAATACTTGACCCTTAAGTTACTCTTTGTTCAAGGAAACGAATTAAACTATCAAATTATCATTATGGTTTCAGATTATCATATTTATTGCAAAAATCTTTGTAATTATCTTCTTTACTCATAAATTCTCATATTTCCTTTACTTATTATATTTATCTTCTTTCTTTTATAAAATTCGGATTTTCTTCTTATTTCTTATATTCTAGGAAACACTAGAAGATTCTAGGACGAATTATTTTACTCTTTTTATTACTTTATGTGAATTTGCATTTTAAACCCATTATCTAATTCTAACTGAGGCATTTGTGCATGCAATCTTGAAATAAGAATATATGGGAAACATTTATCCAATAACCATCTTAATTTCCTTTAAATCAAGACCAAGGACAAAAGGAACGAAAATGAAGGACAACACTTATAGAAAAGAGTACAAAGAGGTACATAGGAGATTTCAGTATGTTACACCATGCTAATGAACTATCTCCTCCATGAAGACCCATGAAAACTTCCCAGTAGTGCTAGTAGTTGTAATAGGCATGAAGTGAGCTGCACTCATCAATAGGTCAACATTTACCCAAATGGAATCATACCCTTTGGTTTTCATAGGAAGTGCAACAATAAAGTCCATGCTAACATTATATCACTTCCACTTGGGAATTTGCATCGTTTGGAACAACCAGGCATGCTTTTGCACTCTTCATTGACATATTAATAAATTAGAGATTTTTCCATGAACTCTACCACATCATGCTTCATCCCTAGACATAAATACATACCCTTTAGGTTATTATATATCTTGGTACTACTAGAATGCATAGCATACATCAAGAAATTTTATTTTACATGCACCATTCCCAAACCTCCCACATCAATATCCACTACCGTATTGTGAAATCAAACAACCACATCATATAATTCATGAAAATTGTGTGCTTCTTGTTAACAAAAATTTAATGGACCTTCTTTATCATAGTCTTATCCTTCTAACCTTTTTGATATGTTAATCCCACATTTGTGTTTATTGACAAACGGGATAGAAAAATACCCAAGAAAGAAACCTTCATATGTACATTTATATGATGAATAGACATTAACGTGTCCCAATTACTGTAGACCATAGAATACAACTAAGCTTTGTATGAATAATAAGATCAAGATGATTTTATTCTCAAAGCATCACCTATAACAATTGCCTTTACCATTTGATAATATACCATAAACTGATAGTAATTAGTCAACATCAACGATCTTCTTTACCTTATATTCAACTCATTCTATAAGAATACATGCTTGAGGTTCTTGTGATTAGTGAAGATCTAGAAATTCTCCGAAAAGGTAGTACATATACTTCTTCCAATAAAAAACTAATACTTCCAACTTTATATCATGTGTTTGATAGTTATTTGTATGTTGTTTGAGTTGTCCATGAGTATAACAAAACAAGCTCTTGTATTGCGTTAACAGACAACCCAACGCATTCTATGAAGCATCACATAAGATGATTTATATGTTGTCTATCTTCCAAAAACTTATCATAGGTGTTAAAATCAACTTCTCACTCAATAACTGCAAGCTATACTGGCACTACCCATCTTAAAAAAGAATTGCATCCTTCTTGGTTAGGTTGGATAGAGTAAACAATATATTACTTCCCAATGAACTATCTATAATAACTAGCTAAATCAAGAAAACCTTAAACCATTGTTAAAATCTTAGGCTGCTTTCACTGGAAAATGGATACAACCTTCTTGGGATCTACACAAATACCCCTCCTGGAAATGACTTGACCTAGAGAACATGCCTCATTTAGTCAAACTTCACACTAGATGGACTTCACATATAGTTGAACTTACTCAATAGCTTTAAACCCATACCAAGATGTTGTTCTTCTTGATATGTGTCCTTGGAGTGGATCAAGATGTCAGCTATGGACACAAACACAAACTGATCTAAATACTACATGTTAGATTTTGCATTGTATCAATAGAATTTGTAGGTGCATTGGTCAGACCAAATGACACAAACACAAACTTCTAAAGACCATAGGGTTTCATCCTCTTCCCTTATCCATGTCGCATTATAGCAACATGGTGTCTGGACAACCAGCCATGTTGTACCCATGCCTATCAACCTCATCACTAGTTGAGCGCTCCATTGACCTCACCTCATCCTCTCCTTTTTTGCTACATTCATTGATGGCCACAACCACCTCCCCTTTCCCCCCTTTTCTTATCCCTACCACAGTGGCACTATCGTGATGTCTAGTTTTGGGGCTTTCCTTTCAAGGTCCTCCCAATGACAAAGAAAACTAGTTCTATATTCACAACCACTCATTGGACTTGCCAACACTCTCCTTGACCTTTTGTTCCCCTTTTCTCCTTCCTCTTTAACTAGAAAAGCTCCACTTTGTTGGGAATGTCTTGTTTTGGCATCCATCCAACACACAAGATAGACTTGGACCGCATGATCATTCACACTAAGGGTTGAACGCCGATTTATGGCCCATATCAAAGTGAGGCACTCATGTATCCTCCCCCTCTCCCGCTCAACTAGTGGAGAAGGAGGAAGTATGCCTCTAGGGAATGGTGGGTCCTACTATTGGATTTTTGGATATGCCACACTCATATTTCGATGATGAAAAATATTTCCATAAGATAGAAATAATGTAAGGATAAGTGATTATCTTCTAAAACCTACCCAAAATCCTATCTCATACTAATGAAGCCTTTAGAGTTGTTAGGTTTCATTAGATATGTCATTAGATAAGATATTCATCCTATTTTAGCTTTAAATTGAGCTCTGGGTCACTCTTGATTGAAGTTTTTCTCGGTTGAGATATAGCCAGTGCACATTTGACTGGAGAGCTCAACTGACATATAGTTGTTGGAGAAAATGTCAAACAATAGAAAATCTTGATCGACAATATTGTTGACCAAGATGGTTTCCGATCGAAAATATTGTGGACCGAGAATGTTTTCGGATGCAATTCAACAGATGGTCAAATTACCCATTGTAATTCAATTTAAATAATCCTAATGGCTAGTTTTTGTCCTAGAATACTCTATACTATACCCATAGTTTCTCTAACCATGTGTAAACATTTCCTATAAATAGGAGTGATCCTAGACCACCAAAATATCAAGTTTTGCATACAATAATTGAGATCATATACTTAAACCTACATACTACTACTTGCTATCATTCTCAAGAGTTTAGGCCTATACTTTGAGTTGCCATCATTATAACCTAAGCCAAATAGTAGAATCCTTCTCCACCAAATATCAACCTTGCCTAAACCTTTTGTGGAGTGGATCATCATCACTTGTCCATAAGAGCTTGATTGTATATCTTGTAAAAGAATAGTGCAATCTTCTTCTTCCATTCTTATTCCTGTTACTTGTGATTGTGGTTGGTCGTCTTCCACAAGTGGTGGTTCTCTTCCTCGGCCCTCAGTGCATCCACAAAAGAAGAGATGTGGCAGTTCTCTTCCTCGGCCCTCAGTTCATCTACAAAAGAAGAGGTGTGGTGGTTATCTTCCTTGGTCCTCGATAACTCCGTAAAAGAAGAGGTGTGGTAGCGATCTTCCTTATCCATTGACACATCTATAAACGAAGAGGTTTGGTGGTGCTCTTTTGCGTCCGATAAAGAAGAGGGGTTTATTTGCAACAATCATATTGTAATATGTCCTCACTGATAAATTAATAAAAGTGTTTGTTGTAAATCCTAGTTGGCAACAACTAGGTAGTGGACTGACATCATAGATGAAACCACTCTAACTCTCATCTCCCTCTTTTGGTTGCCTCTTTTATTTCCGTTGCACTTTAAATTTGTTTAAATATTTTATAAACTTTATTCAACCCCCCACTAGATTTTTATTTGCATGGACTACACATAATAAAGTCTTTGGTATATAAATGGGAAAATTTTTCTCTTTCTTCTTGAAAATTCCATTGAAAACCAAGATTTGACTAGTAGTATTTAAATTGCTTTATTGATATGCCTAGAAAAACCCTTGGTTATATGTACTTGTTTGAGCTACCTAATCCCTATGTCGACTATGTTTTTCCTTGTTTATAATATGTTAATAATATTACAAACATAGACATATTTGAATTATATGTCCCTTGTTGTGCCTTCCTATATTCTTGGGATGAGGGAATAACACTCAGTATACCTACTTGATTTGATCAAGCAAGGATACTACCTTTAAAATAGAGTAGCTCTTGGATTTTAACCTTGAGGCCCCTCATGTTGAAATAGGGTTCATTGTTAGTTAAACTCTAAACATCCCTCCACACCCTTCATTTGGAAGGCGATGAAAGGCTTTATGATGACATTGTATGGTATAATGGAAATGCACTTAAGATATATTGCTTGGTAAAAGTGAAGTATTCAGTGTTGATAGTTTGTTTTTGTTTATTATATATGTCCTATCCAAGAAAACATGTTACTTAGACCTAAAAATTTATGTTTTCCATAGCGTACCCAACACAATTGTCTTGATGTGTACCATTATTATAATTTTTAGGTAACATGTACTCAGAATATTCCAAAGATCATGCTTTGATGTCTCTTGATATACATTGAGAATTCTAAAAATTTAACACCAATGTAAGTCCATGGGGTTTATGTATAATTAAAAGGTGTGAGATCTAGTATCTCCATGTATTAGATAGTTTTTTATATGTATCTCCATTTTTTGTCCTACTAGATATATTGTAAGCATTATGGTTCATTAAATAATGAATGATGTCTTTGATGATTTCATTCACATATATGTTGTATAGTTTGAGGCATTCAAGGGATTGCTGCTCGGTTCCTTTTTTATTGACTTTCTAGTCCTTTGGAGTTGGAATTTTGGTATTAAGCAGTTGTATGACATCATGCTTCTTGTTGTCAATATAAAGGTCATCAATTATAATGTAGAGGGACTCAAAGTGGTTATCTAGTTTGGGTTTCTTAATCATATATGTATGTCATCAATCAAATGTTTCTTATTGAAAGTGAACAAGTCAAAATATAGATCGTGAATACATATATTTAACTCATTGTTGAAATACTTATGTCTTATTTTTCTATAAAATATCCAATGACAACACATTATTTCACTCCTGAGTTGTGATATATGTTTGATTGTCAATGTATGAGTCCCATGCAATACGATGAGATCTTCATCTTTGTAATAATTGTCCTTCATTTTTTCTTTATGCCATTCTTTATAATTTCTTATCTTTCTTTCTCAATAGTGAGAATTCACTTTTTTAGTTTATATCATGTCTCAATCGACTCATTAAATATTCTTGGTCTACATCTCTGAAGATGATTCTTTCTTGAAAGGATGCCTTTAAAAATTAGGCTTCTTCTTCATTAGAATGTAAATAATTGCTTGAGTAAAATATACAAACAAAATGTAAGGAAACTTATTTTTTCATTTCTCTTTTCCATCTAATTTGTTTGACTTCATGCATTTCAATGTTGCCAATTATATTTTTTAATATTTAGTTTGTGAATATTTTTTAATTCCTCAATCATGGTGACATTACTTTCATAATAGTTGGTAAGTGCTGATCAGGTTTTGAAAAATTGTTACTTTATTACAGTAACTTTTCTCAATGTTTTAATTCTTAACATAGCCTTAGGAAAATGAGAAGTACATACCATGTTCCTTTCATCCTTACCCATATGGAGGAGCACACAATGATACATGAGCATATTGATTTGTTCTCCTTTTCTTGGGCCTCTCCTTCATGTGTAATCAAGAGGACTCTCCAAATATCATATGGTGCATAAAATATGGCACATGAGTAAATTCAGATGAAGACAATGCCAACTACAATATGCTATCAAATTTAGTATTTAGTTTTTTTTCATTTTTTTCTATTATGAATCATTTAGATTAGTTTTTGGTCGTGTATTTTAATAAGAAAGGATATTAAAGATCTTCTATGACACCACTTTAACATGTAATTGTGTAATGTTCTTCTAGTGTATATAGTTATATTATTGAAATGTAGGAACCTTTCCATCATAGTATCTATTTAGATTCAATATCCCGACAACTATTTTTTCTAGTTGTTGCCATTAATTTCACTTGCTTCTCCTTCTACATGAATGTTTGATTTATCATAGGAGATTATTCAGTGATACAAACAAATAATAAAGTAAGAAATTGATCAATGAAATGAAAGCTATATATAGTGATTCAAACTGTTATGGTAATATAGTGGAAACTCTATAAACACTATGTGGTTGTTCCCATCTAGGATTTTTTTACTTGTTCATGTATTGTTGTATAGTGTTATAAATCAATGAATTGCCCCCTCCAACCTGGTTTCAAGTTGTTAATAAATAGACCTAAACCGTGAATCCAACATAGACTTCTTACGACAAGAAAACATCCAACACTCAACAAGTATTCTCTAAAATGGATACCTTGCACTATAAGGCATGGACCTCAACTCACAATGATTACATAAATTGTGCAAATAACTCAAGTTGGAGATGTAATATATTGATATTAGGATTAGTTTTGATATAGATGACTGAGCATGATGTTGCATGTATGGATCATCCTATTCTTTATTCTTGCATGGTCATTGGCACTAAGGAATGAGAGGAAGAAGAAATTGGTTCTTCTTGTACACAAACATAATAAGAAAACAATGTGCTAAATAAGTTCACTTTCTATCAGTGATTTTTCTGGTACTTCTTCTGGTACATTTCTTTTAATTTTTTGTCCTACATTGTCATTGCCTTTTTATATCTAGTAATGATAGAAGTGGGAAACCAATATATTCATTAATTGATGATATCAACCTTCAAAATTTGGAAAAACAACCTTTTGGAGATAGAAAGACAAAGATTCAAAATGAAATTGGGTATTCAATATGTAGTACCCATTACATATCAGCAAGTCGAGAAGCATACTAGCACAAACCCTTTGAACTCCATAATGTGCAAATAGTAGCATACGTAGACCACCAATATAGTAAGGTTGCGATGGCCCATTTTTATGAGCAAATTAACACTACTTCACTTCACATGAGAATCTTATGATATCTCTTTCTAACTTACATGAATTGCTAATTAAAATATTGTTTGTATAATTACATGTATGCTAATAGAGTTTATAGTGAAATTGATTAGAATTTAAATTGAATAGTTGATGAAATGTCAATATATTTATTTCATATGATAAATAAAGAGAATAGAACACTGTAGTCACTTGTTAAATGTGGAAACAATGCAATATTATAACCAAAACATTTCAAAGAAAAGTACAAAGGACTAGGAACAATAGAAGGCTTTAGAAAATGCATTAGAGTGATTGAAAGGTTGGAATTAACTTTGTTGAGTTAGGATAAAAAATTTATTGAGTTTTTTGAAGGTCGGTGTGACCTATGGCCTCATAATGAGCACAATAATGATTGTCCAAAAAAAAGATCAACCAATCTATTCAGAAGTCAAGTCCATAAGAGAAATCAACTTGCCACAAGTTGAGTCAAAAAGTTAGACCATGTCATGTTAATAAGTTAGAATAACTTCCCATAAGTCTGGAAAACTCATGGAAAATGACCTAATATTTATGACAGCAACCCTGACAATGACTATTTTGGCCACCGTCAACCACGTAAGACAATCCGACTACCCAAAAATTAAGAATATCATTAATTTTGTTGGAATTCTAAGTATATGCACAAAATTTAACCATAATTGAAGGTATACATATTAAACTTGTGTCCCCTTGACCTTATAATACCCATATCATTTATCTCCATCATCTATCACACTTCTCCAAAAACTTTACAATAGAGCAAGGGTATAAGGTTGATTTGTTGCTAATATGATGGTCCAAAATAGAATACACCAAAAAGTAATTAAGGTATTTGTTAACATCTATGTTTTTAGTTTACTCCTCATCTTACCCTTTCTCATATCATCTTCCCTTCAAATCAGTCTTTAACTTAAAATCTTTCTTTCGTTTCTTCTTTAGTCTCCTTTTTAGGTAAGATTAGGCATATAGAAGTGGAATATGCACTTAGTGATGCATTATGATTTTTTCTGAATTTAAAGGGAGGAAGTAGAAATTTCAGATTCTTTTTTCCATTAGGTGAGTGAATTACAAAATTTCAATATATTACTGGTGGAATTCACATAATTGTTTTAAAAATGATGGAAATTACAAGAATTATCTAAGAATGTGGAAGGTAGATTGTAGTGAATTATTTTAGAAACTAGAATAATCTATTATTATGTATTAAAACAAGATGATGAGTTCCTAGAACTTAACATATTATTTCTCTAGCACTATATATGAAGTAAGATAGAGAAATTGAATAGAAAATTGTAACCATTATAACATTTATATAAGTGGACATGTTTAATGAGATAAACTGATAATAGTGAGGTTTGGTGGATATAAAATGAATATATATATATTCACAGATGATGAAACAATACCACTACAGTTCAAATAACAATGTAAATTATTAATAAAGAGTAACAATGATACATATTGTCAAAATAAAATGTGATTAAATGATTTATGCACTTTATTTATAATGTTTACTACAGACTGATCAACTGTGACACTCAAGTTGAGAACATAATGTTCAATTTGAATAATATGTGCTATGTGACACCTAAACATATCATAACAAATGAGAGTAGTCAAATTAACTAATTTGTTATCTAACAATATCTTTTCAATCTCAAACTTTTTATGTGTTTTATAAAGTTAATATGAGCCTATGCTCCAAATTTCAAGTCAATTGAACTTTCTCTATATTTTATATAATCTTCCTAAGTTAAGTAAATAAAATCCCTTTTAATTACCTTTCATGTGGACCATGCCACCTCATCCATCTCTTCTTAAGTGTGATAGATACAAGTTAACCCTTGATCAAGGCACCCACATATTTTTGTCATGATTGCATAGCTGAGTAGTCCTATTAAACCTTCAATCGTTTAAGGGAGGTAAAGGTCTGGTTAGCTAGACATAGCCTTCAACGTACCCTAGTCAGACCCTAATTTCTACCCAACCTACCATGGGCTCAAATAACCCTTGTTGACCAAGTTCAATTATCTATTGAGAGATTTCAATAAACCCCTCTCCCTCTCTCTCACTCCTATGATGAGGGTTGTGAAAATAACCCTAGAAACCATACATTTCTTATATAACCATTCATAATCCTCCTTCTTACCTGCCCCCCCCCCATGGAGACATTGTAGGGAGATAGTTAGGCATTTCTTCCACGTGCCTCTTTATCGACCATAAATGAAACACATGCATCTACCAACCTCTAATAGAGTTGGTTGGCCATTTTTCAAGATATGCCAAGTCCTCCTTCTCCTTCTCCACTTTCCCCATGAAACAACACTGCCACCACACATGTTGCAACTCTTGACAGGATATAACATGTGAGGAGAGAACTCCTGATCATATGATCAAGACATGACAAGATCCAACAACTGGCATACCGTGAGAAGCGACTCCTCTGACACACAATCACCTAGTAGAGAAGGAATATCCCATCCATCCATATTGAACCTAGTGCATGGTGGATTGCAGATCAATGTTTAAAGTTTATCACAAATAAAGGTATTCACTCTCTCTCTCTCATTAGTAAATACTAGGAAATTCCCTAATAGTAAAGAATGTATGCATAGAGTGTGTATCTCTTTCTTACAATTTTTGTGAAAAACATATTCAAACATCTTAAGACATAATCCAAAAACCCAACACCTAATAAATAAAACATAATTCCATAAATAATTACATGCCAACACCTACACAAACACCTTTGTAGATACGCAAGCTACAAATTAGGTTCAGTTCCGTTAAATATGGCAAAACCCACAAAAAAAAGACAAAACAAGAAGAAGGTGATGATGGAAATATTATATTTCTATTATGGATATGTTTAATGTCTCATAGGAGAGAGATGGAATCATCATCAAATGTGAAGGGAAGGATATGTCGATGGTTTGCCTCACACTACACTATGCCTATGATTTTTTTTGTTAATGCATTAAAGGTAAACTATCCTTCTGTGAAGTTATTAAAAATAAACATAGTAAAGGTGAGAACCATGTAAAATCGATACATGTGTTCTCCAATTGTCTAGTTAAATAAAACTATGCTTGTAGGATGCTAGCACTAGAAACTCTCTTTCTGTGAGCTAAGAAAAGAAACTTGATCTTATTTAACGACTTTTATCTAGGCCTATGAAATAATACCAAAGAGGGAATCTCGAACAATATCATGATAGCATTTGAATCCTTGATAGGTGTTATAGTGTACAACATGATCACCATAATAATCAAGCTCTATAGAATGATAAAGGGTACAACACTCATTTCTAGGATATAGGGGGAAAATGGGTCAGCCAATAATAAATAATAGCTTAATATTTGGTAGATTCCATGGATAATCTAAGACCATTCATAGGAAAAACAAGAAGGGAATTTTGTGTATGGTATTCTTATATGTAAGTCAATACAACTCATTTTTGATGGTACAACTTATACATATTGAAGCACTGGAAGACCATGTTATTGTAGGTGTCTGCCAAAAGAGATTGTGTCTTTGGGGTAGTAGAAAGAGTACATGACAACTTGGACCCACAAAAGGTGCTAGTAGATCATGTATTATAGAACAAACATCGTGAAGTGGGAACCAGCAAGAATAGAACCAATCTCATATAGAAATGATGCTGAAGCTTTCTCATGTGGAGTCAAGAGGCAACATATGTGTAGTTTCAAACATCTTGAGCAATAAAATTCCCAACCCTCTAAAACACATAGGAAGAGTGGTTGCACGCCACTATAGATCACCAAAATATTGGTTTTCACCAACTACAGTGCATGTCAAACAACATCAGAGTCTTCAATCAAAGTTGTCTACGGATGTATCAACAAAATTTGGTACTATTGTTCAAAGGGAAAACAACAACTTTAGCATCCCAACACATGGGTTGAGGATAAAATTTTTGCATTATGGATCATTTATAAAATCCAAGATTTCCATCATAGCTAGATATTTGACCACATACTTCATCAACAAATCCATGACAACTTTAAGATCAAAGGAAACTGGACCACCAGGAAGCTACACCCCTTGTGTAGCATGTAATATGTCAAGAGGGAAAAGATAGCACTACATAGTTCTCTTCTTAGATTATAAAAAAATAAAAAAAAACCAATCCTATAATGAGATGGAGGCCAAAATTGTGGTTCAAATTTTAAGCAAGACATGAGGCCATGGACATTGTCTTCAGTGAGAGTTTTGTGATCCAAGTAGAAAACCAATAGGTCAAGAAAGGATTAAGTTTTCAGGTAAGAATATAAGGGGTGAGGAGCCAAATAAAATATAAGAGGTCCAAAAATATCACCTTGTTGAACACCCAAAACAAACATAATAGGATGACCATGATTCAAGTAAATATAGGAAGGAAAACAATAAAATAACTCAATCCATCATGCGATCATCATACATCTGAGAAGGACTTCTCAAAAATGGTTTTCAAGTCAACCATATAGAAAGCATTTGATAATTCCACAAGAGTCATGTATGAGTATGAAGATGGTGTTGGTCATGAAAAAGACACGTCACTACAAGAAAAAGAGCTTCAACAACCCCTGGAATCACAACATCATTTTTTATATCTTGATGATATGAGAAATATCCATCGTGATTCCCTTTGTTGCAATCTTGGAAGCAAATCAACACAAAATGGTGCCAACTATAATGGGTTCAATGCCACTGTATGTCTAGAGCAAGGGAGTTAGAGGATATCCACCGATGTAAGGAGCCAAAAATATTGGACAACCACCAACCAACCAAATGTTGTCAACAACATCAATAGAATCCAATTAATCATCCTTGAAAGCAATAGTTGCACCATGCATAACATCAAGAAATTGTTGCACACTATTTCCATCACATGTACTAGAAAGTTCCTTTATCAAAGGAAAAAATAACATCTTTAACCATATTAAAAGTTGTGAGTGTAGGGAAAGATGGGATCAAATAGGTAGCAAAAACAAAAAAAAATTCTATCGATATTCCCCATAATAGAAAGATCACATCAACAATTATGTAATGGGAAAGATGGTTTATCGAGGTCATACCTAGTCCTGGAGCAAGTCCAATGACTAATCCCTCATTGTAGTTGTGCAACTTTCTTCTAGTTGCACTTAGATGGCATCTACAGCAGCTCCTGGTCTCAACCACAGACAACATGTTCACATTGTCCTCCTAGTGCTAGACAACAACCTCCTCGCCTCTATAGTAGTCCACACAGACTACCTAGAACTCTAGTCATTCTATTAGAAATGACAGGAAGGAGTTGTCTCTCCCATTGGTGAACTAGTCGCCAACTTTCTCTCCCACAATTGTTCTATCTTGCTATCTCTCCCTTTAGAGGGTAGAACTTACTCAGCTTCTCTCAGTTACCACAACCAGAAAAGACAAACAATTGTTAGAGGCATTTGAGATGTGTCTGAGAAGCCTCCAGCACCCCTCTATTTATAGGGGGTTTGGGTCAGGTTTCCTAGTCTAACTGGGAGTGGAAGGAACCAGAATTTAAAATTCACACCGTTCAATAGGAAAAAGGGTCAATTCACAGGAAAACCAATTGGTTGGCATGCATGACAATCAATTAACCAAGTGAACTGACAGTTTCATCATGTTTCCCAATATCATACGAATAGGCAATTATAATCCAATCAATGCACATGCCAACACTAATACTTGACTCAATCGAATTGAACCACAACATGGATGTCTCGTTTCTCAAAATGGTCATCTTGCAAATGTGAACCAATCGGTTCACTATGTAGTTTGTCATCTCGCACCCTAGTTTGGGCAGAATTCACCAATGCAATTTCCAATCAACGTGACACTCCAACTGGTCATTTCAACACTTGAACTGATCGATTAGAAGTCTAGTTAGTTAATATGTTGCTTGAATTGAGTACCTAAGTTCTTTAGTAATCAATTCAATTATCATTCATTATTAAACTACTCTTTTAGGTGCATCTTATGTGTGTGACCCTATAGTTGGAGAACAACTTCAACCTACAATTTGTATTAGGTGTTACAATGATTGTATAATTCCTTTGTCACTAACATCCAAAATGAAGTCGAGACATGTAATTGTCATTCTTTCAATGTTCAATCCATGTTCCTTGAACTAGAGTAGACTATATGAGATATATGTGACCTTAATATCATATATTGATTCACATGTTCATGCACATGCTTTTCTTAGTCTCTCATATCAAGTGGCTAGGATATCAAACACCTATAGGAGGGAAAACGCATCTACATCACTCATAGTCATCCCATATGTCACAGTGCATCTGAATCATCACCTTTCTGATAACCTTTATTCAAGATCATGTTGAATGATGTCAAAATGAATCGAACTATATGTGATTCTAAGATCCACAATCATCACCTTCCCTATGAGAGATGACTATGACCACCATTTATGGTTTCCATGTTTCATTCTCAAGGTGGGTATGTCTGATACATTGTTCTCTACCAAGTATCTATGTGCTTGGTTTGATTTCAGATCATGACTAATGAGATTTTGTCATCAACAAACACATACTCCAGTATTATGTGTTATTTCTATCTATAAATCTTCCACAATAACATATGACTAGGAACATAAAAATAATGCACATAATCTTAACATTTATATGATCTCATTGTTCAAGTCACGCACTTGAAGACATACTTCACAGAGTAATGCTATTCTTTAGACATTCATTGTGTTTCCACATTATCTCATAAGTGAGTGAATGGAATGAATCAGAAGCTTGCCTTTATTATTTATTAATCAAACTCTTTGTAAAATATGCCATCACAATAATCATATCAATGTCTCTCTCAACATACATACCAAGACACTCCCACTTACACTTAGAGCCAATCACCCATGAATCTCATTCTTAGTGATCTAAACATGTCCATCATGTTTCTTCTATGCAAGTGCTAATCTAGTGTGTTAGAAGCATTTTGGTTTAGTTGGTACATTACATGTCTCACATCTCTTTGTTGTATGACATCTCATATGTGATGGAACTACCATAATATGCTATCTGATATTCCTTGCCTAACTAGTAACTCCATTCTCATCATAGTATCTCTACTATGTCATTAATGGTTGGAACATCTTTAAGTTAAACCATATGAACTTCTAGATCCATATAGTACCCACTCATGTGTTCATAACACTAGGATACTTGACTTCTATTTTAGAGTTAAAATATTGGTTTGTAGTTTGGAACTCTTTCCAACTTATAATTCTTCTCTTAAGATTAAACACAATCTTATGTTTTGATCATTTTACGTCATTTAGGAAGTTTGCATCAATATAAATCTTTACATCCAACTCTTCCTTACTACCCATAGTGCATTAGCTAATCCTTTAGTGCTTCTCAAGTATTGATGGATGTTTTCTATGGTATTCCAATGACCTTCATTGGATCTGACTAAAATAATCTTGTCATGTCCAATACATAAAAGATAATGGGATGAGTACACTATATTGTAGATAGATCCAATTGTGAATGCATATATAATCTCTTCCATTCTTCACAACAATTGGAACATGGGCTTCTTGAGAAACTAATTTCATCTATATGGATCGATTCTCTCTCATTGAATCCTTCATGTTGAATGTTTTCAGCAATGTGCTAGTATTTAGGTTTAGACACTTTCCAGAACTATCTCTATAGATCTCAATTCCTACCACATAGGATGTTTCACCAAATCCTTTATTTATGAAGGTGTTTTCCATGCTAGATCTCAATATTTAGTATTGATATATCATTCCTCATCAATATGTGGAATATTCATATGTGCTCCCACTAAATCTTTTGTAATCACATAGTTCATCTTTTATCTTGACTATCCTCTCAAATCAAAGATTCCAGTTTGAGATGCTTGTTTCAAACTTTAGTTTGAACATTGTAGCTTATAGACTTTATTTGTATTAATAGAGTTATAAACCTTCAGGTTGTGTCATGTGTACATCCTCTCAATTATTCCTCTTCAGGAATGAGGTTTCATCTCCATATGCCAAATCACATAGTATTTATCAGCTACAAAATAAGCACGAAAATTGCAAAAAAGGGGTTTCATTATGTTCAACACTTTGAACTTATTTGAAAACCTTTGAAACCAATATGTCCTTATAGGTTATCCATGTTGGTCTTCATCTTGAAAACCCAATTGTACACTATGGGATTTACCCCTTTAGGTGGTACTAGCAAGATCATACCTTGTTATTGTACATGGACTCTATAATTGCCTAAAGCCACTTCTCAAATTCTAGTTTTGAATAGCTTCTAGTTGATTTGTTGGCTCATCATATTATGACGAACCTATCTGAGTTATTGGATTCACAATCATTCAATCTAATATGTATTCTACTAGATCTATGAGGTTATGTGTTACATAAGGAACTTGAGAATCCACAACAATTTGTGATTCCCAATTGTTCCCATCGTACCTCCTTGTCAACCTCGAACCTTTTTGAGTTCTACTTTTACTCCCATTGATTATTTTAGAACTGACTTATCGTAGCAAAAAATATTTTGTTGTTGGATTAGGATTAAAGGTAGTATTCACCAATTATGATTTTTGGCTAAATTTTTCAAAAAACTAGTTTCTTTATATAAGTTTTAATCCTTAAGACATATTGGGACATTCCCATATCATATCTCATATGATGTCTTTTAAAGCATTTTAGATGGTACATTGTATTAATTTAAAGTATATATCCATGAGGAGATTAGAAGATTTGTTTAAATGATAATCACATCATGATCTATCATTATGTACTTCCTTCTTTTTGACACATCATCATGTTTCAGGTGGATTTGACGTGTGATGCACCATCACAGTCTATCATGAAGGTTCTCAAACTATTAGTATAAAGTATTTCAACATTTGATCATATCAATGTTTCTTAATACTTATATCAAATTATATTTCATTTATGATTTCCTTAAATAGTTCGAGAGATTAATATTTGTATTTAACAAAATACAAACCATATATCAAATGAGATCATCAGTAAATATAATGAAGTACAAACAATTATTTATAGCATTTATTCTATAATATCTTCATACATCAACTTGTATAAGATCTAATAGAATGCTTGCTCTCTCCACTACACCTAGTGAGAGGTCATTTGTCATGTTGCTCATAAATAAGACTTCCATGTCTCTTATTGGTTCAATAACCAAAAGAGTCTAGATAAACATCAATATGTGTTCCACATATGCATATCTCATACATGTGATATAGATGACAATGCGATAGATATTGATGGTTTGAGTTATCAATTGTAATCCTTTAGGTATTTACATTATAAACATTCATTTTGTGATCATTTCATATAAAAATCACAAGACATTTTTGGGTATTTCCATACAAGAGCATATCATTGAAATAGAACCATTAAGAACTCTTTATTTATCATCATCTGTGTCCATACATAAGATGCATAAAGTAAAATGCTTCTATTATAGGCAAAATGAAATAATAGTTCAAATAACTATGTTACATGCCCAATGGGCTAATATAAGTTCCAAATGTAGAATGAAGTTGTAGCAACTCTTGTTCCGCATAGTCCATCCCTCCCCTTCATAAAGGATTTATTTCTTATCAGATCCTACACATAAACGTCTGTCAGGTCTACATCTGATATCACATAACAAGATGAAGAAGTAGACAAATTTATCTTATAAATTTTATATTTGAAGTAGATGTATCTACCACTTCCTTATTCTTCTTGAATTCCTCTAATAAGAGAGGGAAATTCCTTTTCTAGTGTATAAGCTGGTGATATGGTAAAAAATGCCTCCCTTCCTTTATTCCTCCCTTTGCTTTGAGTGTTGAAGAGTTTGGCTTTTGGCCAACTTTTGAACTCTTCTTGGGTTTGCCTTTACCTTTAGACTTCCCCTTTGTCTTGTTGATCATCATCAAAATCTTGAGATTGTCTTTCTTCATTTGTGCCTTAGGTGTTATCAACATGCCATGTAACTCTATCAATGGCTTATTAAAGTCATATATGTTGTAGTTCATGACAAGATGACTGAATGACTCTAGTAGAGATATAGAATCACATTTGTGTACAACTATTGACCCAATGGAAATCTTAATCCATAAAGGTTCTCCACATACCCGATGAGCTTGAGCACATGAGGACCTACTAGATCTCCTTCTACTATGTTACATTTGAACAATGTCTTAGAGGCATCAAATCTCTCATGTCTTGCCTGATTTTGGAACATGTTCTTAAGATGCAGGACCATCTCAATAACATCCATATTTCAATGTTATATTTGAAACTCTTTGTTCATGGATTACAACATTAGGCATTTTACATCCATGACATCTTCAATATGCTTCTTGTAAGCATCCTTGTCAGCCTTTGGTGTAGTGGAAAGAGGTTCATCTGGCTCTTGTGTCTCCAGAACATAGAGTTTGAGCTCTTGTGTTAGAACAATTCTCATCATCCTGAACTAGTCATGGAAATTATTCCCATTTAACTTGTCCTTCTCAAGGACTTATCATGGAGATAAAGTGTTGTTGTGTGTTGTCATTTGATTCAACAAAAGAATTTGCAATTTTGTTAAAAAGTTTTGATTATAATTGATTTGGGACAATGTTAATTAGGTCTTTAATTAGCTATCACTCTCATTATTTTAATAAAGTTGAAAACCCTCATTATCAATGTGGAAGATTTGTTGTGCACAAATTTCTAATGAGACAAGATCCAAAATAATTCAATTATTACCCAGGCAATGCCAGCATTCATAATCAATCATCAAGGTAGACAACATCAGTCAATTGCATCTTATGCAATTCTTGGATAGATGTTATGTGAAACTCCTTGCCATAATCATTTGCATGCTTTTAGGTTCTTAATCCTATTAAGGTCACTTGGTTAAGCCAGACCCATAAGCCAACATGATAGAAATGCACCCTACTTGAGCGGATCTGCATTACTACCATCACACTTCCACAAGATATATAGCGTACCACGCTTGGGTGTAACCTGCACTTAGTCGATCAAGTTTTTCATGTGTGTTGCTAACGGAAAACATATTTTAATATGTTTGATTGAGGGATTTTATATATATCATATACATATATATCCAATCACCATATTCGAGTACATATCATATACACGCTATATCTCATAAACATAAACATGCAATATAAAACATTAGTGATGTTTATGGCTATATCTATTGTAATTACTTGGAGCCACAAGGAATTACCACCATGTAGGTCTACATAAGAGGCATGAACCTATTGTTAGTGTAGATCTATGTATTCCAATCTGGGTTGACCGATTCAACCCTTAAGCTGGTCGGCTTGCCTCCTGGCCCGTCGGTTGGTTGCCTGGAATGATCATATGGCCTCCAGTCCAATCAATGTCTAGACACCTCCAAAGGGTAAGTTGGGTCCACTATCCAGTTAGTTCACTCCTCTTATGGTCTTCCCTCCTCAATCCTCCATCTAGTTGGCTCATCATGTGAATTAGTCGGCTCGCCTGACAGTGATCGTCATCTTCATCGTTGCATAAAAGGAAACTATCCTATTGCTATTAAACTTATTATATGGTAAGAAGAAACCTCAAGTTACATTCAAGGGGATCAAAGGTAGGAAATAATAATACATTTACATTGGGAAGAAGAAGGTAGAGGCTCGATATGCAAATCAAGATATAATAAGAACTAACAAACCATTCAAACACACACAAACATTTTGGTTATTGGCCATAACCATAATACACATCTACCACCAAAACCTAATTTTAGGGTGATGTGTGTAAATTTCATACACACACACACACACACCCCCACACATGCATATATATATATATATATATATATATATATATATATATATATATATATATATATATATATATATAATTTTGGGGCCAAATGTGGTGTTTAATTGGATATGAAACATTAAGAAGTTTAAGTATTCACATTGTATGCAATAAATAAATGATGAAAATAAGAAATTTGATCATATCGATTATTCCAAAATATAGTAAATTGACGTGACTCTAATACCACTATAGGGAAATATGGGATCAGATAGGAAGCAGAAACAAAAGTTTTTCTATCCATATTTCCCAAAATAGCAAGATCACGTCAATAAGTATGTAATGGGTAGGATGGTTTAATAAGGTCATACCTAGTCATAGAGCAAGTCCAACGACTAATCCCTCGTTGTAGTTGTGCAACTTTCTTCTAGTTGCACTCACACGGTGTATACAGTAGCTCCTTGTCTCCACCATGGACAGTAGGATGACCTTTTTCTCTTAGCGGAATACAATGGCCTCTTTGCCTATATAGTAGTCCATAAGGACCACATAGAACTCCTGTCTTTCTACTAGAATAGACGAGAAGGAGTTGTCTCTATCATTGGTGTACTAGTCACCAACTTGCTCTCCCATAATTGTTCTCCCTTACTATTCCTCCCTTTAGTGGGTAGGACTTTCTCAGGTTCTCTTGGTTACCACAACTAGAGAAGACAAATACTAGTCAGAGTCAATTGAGTTGTGTATGAGAAGCCCCCAGTACCCCTTTATTTATAGGGGGTAAGGATCAGGGTTCCTAGTCTAAGTGGGAGTGGAAGGAATCAAAATTTTATAAAAATTCACAACCCACTACAGGTAAAATGGTTGGTTTACAAGCAAACCTATCGATTGGCATGCGAGCCGCTCAGTTCACCAAGTGAATTGGTCATTTCATCATATTTCCCAATCACATATGAATTGGAAATTCTAATCCAATTAATGCAGGACATGACATCAGCACTAATCATTGACCAAATCAAATTAAACCATGAAACAGGCATCTTGCTTCACAAAATGGTCATCTCATGAATGTGAGCCGATAGTCTATCACCTTGGTTCACATAGAATTCAGCTAATGGAAATTCCAATCAACTTGACACTCCAACCAGTCATGTAAACACTTGAACTGATCAATTGGGACTCTAGTCAGTTAGTTTGTTGCTTAAATTGAGTACCTAAATGCTTTAGTAATCAATTAAATTATCATTCTTGATTAACCCCCTCTTCTAGGTGTGTCCTATGTGTGTGACCCTAACGGTCCCATATTATGTTGGTAGTGCATGCCAGTAACTAGTTTATGACATCACAAGAAAAGAGTGATGCTTAATCACACATCATTGCTTCAAAAGTAAATAGAAAGTTGGAGAACAACTTCAACCTACAATCTTTGTTAGGTGTTATAATGATTGTATAATTCCTTTATTACTAATATCCGAAATGAAATCAAGGAATGGACTCATCATCCTTTCAATGTTCAATCCATGTTCGTAGAACTAGAAAAGATTGTCTAAGATATATGTGACATCAATATATATATTGATTCACATGTGCATGCACATGCTTTTCTCAATCTAACTTCTCAAGTGACCAGGATATCAAACTCATGTAAGAGGGAAAATTCCCATCTACACTCATACTCATCCCCATGTGCCACAAATCATTCGATCATCATCTTTATGGAAACCCTTATTCAAGATCATGTTGAATGATGTCAAAACACATCGAATGACATATGATGAGTGTAGTGATTTTAGGTCTAAGAACCACAGTCACCACCTTCACTATGAGAGATGACTATTACCACCATTTATGGTTTCCATGTATCACTCTCAAGGTAGTTCCATCTGATACATTGTTCTCTAACAAGTATCTATGTGCTTGCCTTTATTATTTATTAATCAAATCCTCTATATAATATGTCATAGCAATCATCATATGATTAGCTCTCTTTCATACATACCAACAATGAGAAGTGGGTATGATGAAAGTCCTAAAGTTGATTGGTTCTTTGATGGGGAAATTTGAGGTGTTTTGACTCTAGATCCAAGTGAGTTACATTATCATATGGTGCAATCTCGCTAGATGAAAGAATCCAAATAGTTACTACAAATTGGCCATCTTTGACCTCAGACTTGGTGTCAAAAACTTTGAAACTAGAGAATGTGGATTACTGATAAATTGTTGGTGCCATAAAATTTGGATAAGAAGTTATTGAATACCATCATCTATACAATTTCAAATTTGAATTTAAGGAATGTGCACTACATATAGGCTGCATGTTTATAAATATTATATAATTTCAAACTACCTTATAATATAGCACAATTTCAGTTCAATTTTATTTCATAAAATATTGTAGATATAATGGAATCACTTTCATGACATAATTATGATCCTTTTCTACTGTGACTTTAAATTTTCATTTACAAAATTATTTTACAATTAAATATGATTATTTCTAGGTAATCTTAATTTGTTAACCTAATTCTTTATTAGGTCAGTTCTTGGAAATACACTAAACCCAAATATCAAATATTATCCTGATGATGACTTAAACCTCATCACTATAATTATTTGATGATTATCATATTTATTATTGATTAATGTACGCATACTCAAGAATGTTCTTTTTAAGGAATGCAATTTTATTAGCCATCTGCCAAATCTCATAGCAATGATTTGCAACAATAGCAAGCATGATCCTGATGGACTTAGCCATGGCTACTGGTGAAAAAGTTTCATCATAGTCAACACCTTGAACTTGTCTAAAATCCTTTGCAACAAATCTTCCTGTATAGGTTTGTCATTTACCATTCAGGACAGTCTACTTCTTGAAGACCCACATGCACCCTACGGGCTTTAACCCTTTAAGTGGATCCACCAAGGTTCATACCTTGTTGGTATACATAGATTCCATCTCAAATCTCATGGCCTCAAGCCAATTCTTAGACTTTGGTCCCTTAGTAGCTTCTAAATAGGTTGTTGTCTCATCATCTATGACCAACTCACCGCCTTCCTAGGTCACAAGATATCCAAATCTCTCATATTTAAATCATGCCCTACTAGATCTATGAGGTTCTTGCATCACTTGAGGAATTTGAGATTCTACAACACTTTTTTATTCTCTTTGTTCCTCTTGCACGTCTATCTATTCAATGATTTCTTATTGGTCTAGATCCTCTTTGAGTTCCACTTTCATCCCACTGATTCCTTTGGAAATAAATTCCTTTTCTAGTAATACATCATGTTTGACAACAAACACTTTGTTGTCATATGGGGAATAAAAGTAATATCCTTTTGTATCCTTAGGATATCTACCAATACAACATTTATCATATTTAGGGCCAAGATTTTATGAAAACATTTTCCTTACATAAGTTTCACATGCCAAAATCTTCATAAAAGAAACATTGGGATGCTTCCCATACCATATCTCATATGGTGTCTTTTGAACTGATTTAGATGGTACTCAGATTAGTGTAAACAAAGTCATTTCAAGTGCATAACCCCATAAGGTAGTTGGAATCTTAGCTAAACTCATTATTGATTGCAATATCTAACAATGTACATTTCTAGTTTCTAATACACCATTATGCTGAGGTGTTCCAGGTGGAGTCCATTGAGATATGATCTGATGGGCTCACAGAAGGTCCTCAAACTCTTTCCTTTAGTATTCTCCACCTTGATTAAAATGAAGTGCCTTAATACTTTTGCCAAGTTGGTTCTGTACTTTGTTCATAACTCCTTGAACCTTTCAAGAGTTTATGATTTATGTTTAATCAAGTAAACATAATCATACCTAGTGAAGTCATCAGTGAAGGTAATGAAGTATTGATACCCACCTCTAGAAGTTGTTCTAAAAGGCCCACATACATCAATATGTATGAGTCCTAATAGATCGCTATCCCTCTCATTGTTACCAACGAAAGGGAGCTTAGTCATCGTGACCATCAAACAAGATTCACATGTCTCTATTGATTTGAAATAAAAAGAGTCTAGATAACCATCTTTATGGAGTCTAGATATTCAATTCTCATTTATTTTCCCTAGATGACAAGGACAAAGGTATACTTTGTTTGATTTATTGAGTTTAATCTTTTAGTGTTCATGTTATAAACATTTGTCTTTAGATTTAGCAAATAAAGACCATAAGACATTGGGACACTGTGATAAAAGATCCCATATTTTGAAATAGAGCATCGCCCATTCTTAATATGAAATTCATATGCATCCTTATCCATACAAGATACATAAATGATTTTTCTATTTACGGTATGTACATAATAGTAGTTCAATAACTCTACTACATGATAGGTTCCAACTATAGTGGCAGAAACTCTTGCTCCATTTGCAACTCATAGTTCAACCTTGCCCTTTACCAAAGGCCTACTTCCTTTCAGATCCTTCATATTCGAGCATATGTGAGATCCACATCCGATATATAGTACCCAATATGAAGAAGTAGATAAGTTTATCTCAACAATGTATATAACTGAAGTGGATATCACCATGTCCATCTTCTTAATTCCTTCAAGTACAAAGGAAAAATTCATCTTGTAATTTTCTTTCTCCTTATCTTGAGTGTTGAAGATCTTGATTTGATTTTAGCCTCAGAACTTTTCATGGCCTTTCTTTCATCCTTGGACTCAACTCCACTAATCATCATCACAAATTTGTCCTTCTTCATTTTTGTTTGGACATTTTTCATCATGCAGAGTAAATCAGACAACGGTTTGGACATATTATTCAAGTGATAACGCTCAATAAAATGACTATATGATTCAGGCAATGACTGCATCATATTTTTGGCCAACTCTTGGCTCAAAGAAAACCCTAGTTCTTCTTGATGATCCACATGACCAATCATATTGAGCACATGGGTCTCTATTGAGTCTCCCTCTATTGTCATGCACTCAAAGAGAACCTTTGAGACATTTTACCTTTCTTGCTTTGTGAGTTAATGGTTCATATTCCTAAGATATTTTATCATACCAAGAATCCCCATGTTTTTACATTGATCATGCAACTATCAGTTCATGCAGCTTAGGATAAGGTGTTTTATGTCTAGGGCATGATTGGCATTCTTCTAGTAAGCATCCACTTTAGCCCTAGGAGCATTTGGAACAGGTATTTCTAGCACTAGTTTATCTAGGGCATAGAGCTGGCACTCTTCATTGAGAACCCTTCTCAAAGTCCAAAACTAGTTTAGGAAATTTGTCCCATCTATTTTGTCCTTCCTAAGGATTGACCATAACAACATTTTTTTAGTCATTTGATTCTATAAGATAAAAATTGCATTTTGTCAAAAACCCTTTTTGATTTGAAAATTTTATGATATTCAATTGGGTCTTTAGTTAATTATTTCTCCCAAAATTTTATTCAAATTGATAGCCTTCACATATCAATTTGGAAGACTGCAACGTACAATTTTCTAGTGAGCCAAGATCCATAAAAATTTAACTATTACCCGACCAACACCAACGTCGATAGTCAATTATTCAGGTAGGCAACAATTTCCAATTACATCTTTTGCAATTCTTAGATGGATGATATGCATAACTACATGCCATAATCATATGTGTGCTTTTGGTGATTAATCTCATCAAGGTCACATATTTAAACCTAACCTAAAAGCCAACGCAATAATAATGCACCCTGCTGGGCAGACCCACATTATTACCATCACACTTCTACAAGATAGACAAAGCACCACCCTTGGGGTGCCCATGCTTAGTCTATCAAGCTTTCAATGTGTGAAACTAATGAAAAGCATCTAAGATTTAATATATAATTGAGGGAGTTTATATTTATAAATACATATACTTTATCCAATCACCACATATATAGTACATATCATATACATGTTATATCCCACAAGGAAAACATGCAATAAACAAAAAATGATTATTATGGCCTTTCTAATGTAATTCCTTAGAGCCACAAGGAATTACCACAACCTAGGGTCTACATCACATGCAGAAACATGTTGTTGATGAAGATCCATGCTTGTCAATCTGGGTTTATCGGTTGAACCCTTGAACCAATTGGCTAGCCTCCTAGCCGGTTGGTTTGGTCATCTGTCCCACTAGTACAGATAATACTTTTAGCATCGGTTAAGTAAGACTTTTGTCATCGGTTTAGAAGTGACACCCAAGTGGGTGACACTAAAAGTAGACTCCTTCAACGTCGGTTACATAACTGATGACACAAAGCCGTTCCCGATCACAACCCAAAAGTGTCAGCAGTCGAACCATAGGTGTTAGTTTCTAGCAAACAATATTGAGAACAACAGGACACACACCTACAATATGAACAAAATGTACAATATTTATTATAATTTATGTGGATCATGTGATTCACACACATGTATAAGCACATTTAAAAATATGATTCATCACACACATTTAGAAACCTATAGTTTCATTTCATTCCTCCATTTCATATTCACACAAATTTAGCAACCTACAGTTCCATTCATTCATCTCTTTTCACATTCACACACATGTAGAAACATTCATTCATTCCATATTCACAAACACATGTATATAGATAAGACAATACAAAAACATTCATTCAAACTTGTTGTACCCCAAATTCAATTCAAAAATACATGTATATAAGTGTGCCTTTCAAAGTTTAACATGTTATCAAAATACTGATTATGACAACAAAGTTTAGAAAATAACTTGACAGTAAATACACAAGGGGCTTGATGTACCCCTAAACATGTGCATAAGACGGGAAAGTAAATTTTTTGCTTGGACCTACTTTTTTGATGTTGATGTGTCATGGAGCTCGTCATTGTTAGACGAATCTGAACTAATGGTGATAGGGAAATGGACAATACCAATAGGAATAGAAGGGAAATCAGGTGTGCCCTCCTCATCAAATGAGTCCATATATGTGCTATCCCCTGTCGAGTACTCAAATTAGACCAGATGATCAGGCATCTTGTTGTTGATGTTGTTTATCCAAACGTTGATGGTATTATGGCCAACCGGATGAAGAAAAAGCATGTCACTACGACCCACTAGCATCTTACCAACCCACTCGCACCAACTAGATGTGGATATAAGATTTCCATCAACATCGTACTTAACCTTGATAACAGATGTTGATGTTCCAAAAATTAGGGTCACTTCACCAGCCATGTAGCGTCTTCCATTTAGATAACACCAATATTTAGGTATAGTGAGTTGTGCTAATGAGCGGTTGTCTAGAATGATGTCCAACTATTCTTCAACATGGAATAGTAACATTGGGGTAGAGGCCCAAGCCATTATGCCTACAACAATTTAAAATGTTGAGAAAAAGTAATATAAATGTAAGTACTAACAATAGACAACAACTTGGGTTATTTCATATTCATGATGGAAAAATAATTGATGATGAGGATTATGATGATGAGGAGGAGGATATGATGATCATGATGATGAATCCAATTGTTCTTCAATAGGGAACTCATCATCATCATCATTATCCTCATCATGATCCCTCATATCATCATCACATGAGGATGATGATGATTGATGATGAGGATGATGATGATAATGATTGATGATAATGAGGGGTGATGAGGATGATGATGAAAATGGATGATGAGGAAGATGATGATTATGATTGATGATGATGATGAGACGATGATGATGATGATGAGGATGAGGATGAGGATTGTGATGAACCTGATTTTAGGATTATGATACCCAATATAGTGTTTTAAGACCATGAATACCAAATTGAGGAAATGGTTATTCAATCATTGTATATTTCCACCCAAAAAGTGTAACTATATATGAAATTGACAATTCGAATATTATTTGAGTTCAAGTATGATGAATAGGTTTGATTATATTGATTTGGGTACATATGAGTCCATGGGACCCGTTTACTAGTACCAATAATCTCAAGAGATATATTAGTGAACTTTGAGGTGTTAGTATCATAACAAGTGTTTTGGACTGGTAGGATCAAGATCTTTTTATTCATTGAGTTGGATTTAGATTTTTATGCACCCATCTATAAGGTTGGTTGGGAGTTATTTGTATGACCAAGTAATTGATTTAGTGACTCAAACTTTGTTCGAAGATACACTATGATGTTATAAGCCTATGTTTAAAAGTTTCATTACTTTTGGGTAAACCGTTTGGGAGGTATTGATGTTTGAACTCCAATTGAGTGACTAAGGTTTCAAATGATTTCTAAAAACTAGGTTTGATTTTCAATAGAGTCACACAACCAACCCACATAGCAAAGAGGCACGGTTTCAATTTGGCGTGACCCATGGCATGGAGATGTGGAATCCATATATCTGTTAGATAAGAATAAATGGACTTGGATTGAGATTCCCAGTAGTTGTTGTCGATCCACCACTCTCGGAATGACTGAGCATGTGATAGTTCATTATCATCTCCGTAATGCTAGGAGTAGTCCTTTGACCCCAATAATTAGGTGTTTCACTACGATAGCCAGGGAGAACGATCCCTAACACCCCCAACCTCTCAATCGTCGTCACCAACCAAGATGTGAACTATCCTAAGTCAGAGAGAGAGAGCACAGTTGAATGGAAGGAGGTCTAGATCCATCATCAAACTTTGAAGATGAAGTCCCAGATGGAAGTCATCTGTAGAGGCTCATAGCTTCTAGATCCCCAAAGTCCCTCCTCGACACTGTCTTGTTACAGTGAATGCAGGAGGCCCATCTTCCTCCTTGATCTAAGATTGATCCTGGTGATTCCTCCAAGAAACCAGATGAACCTCACCGTCGAAGAATAAGAGATCTGGTTGTGGGAAGCTCAGTTCTAGTCATCGCCACCCATGAAGGCCATCGTCAGGCTTAGTTGAAGGATACAGATCTACCTTTGATCTCAGATAGGAAAGACAAGCATGAAGGGACAAGCCCCGATCACTGCTATTATTACCTTCAGGGGCTTGCGACGAGGCTCTGGACTGGTTTGGAAAAAGTCACAGAAGCATCAATTAGAAGATCCCCATTCCGCCGATGTATGTCTTCTCTAGCCTTGTAGCGGGTGGTGGAAGTAGTAGGCCATCAGTCATCGACCCCTGGTTCACGGCGTCGGAAGGGCCGCTCAGCAAAAGATTGGTCACCGAGACCGTTGAGAAGTAAAAGAGTCATGGAGCGTCACGGAGGGGCGACGACAGGCTGTTGGCACCATTTTGGGTGAGGACAGAGGAAGACAGACTGGAGGAGCCTCGATTGGAGAGGTAGCGTAGGCGGCCTCCAGTTCTGCACATCAGAGTACCAGTCTCATATGCGTCGTCGCGGGTCGCGTGCGAGGAAGAAAGAGGTGGCCCTGACCCGCCTGGGCCGAAACCGGTCCATTGAGTCAGCCTTCCACTTGCACGAATTAAATTGGCCACATGGTGCAATCAGAAGTGGCAACATGATGTGGATCAACGGTCCAAACAAATCCCATGCAGGTAAATAGCTTCTAAATCATAGAAAATATCCTAATCTTGCATAATACCTAGAAAATAGCTCCCATGGCCAATAAATTACCCAAAAATATCCCTGGACTCAGAATAATATCCTCTACATTATTGGACCCTTAGATCATACCTTTGACAAACAAATAATGATGATATTTAATGTAGATGATAATGCTTCTTTTTGAGATCATATTGTTGATATAATTAGCATATCATGGAAATTAAATCTGAGAAAAATATTACTGAACCCTAGTATAATGTGGAAACTAAATATAAACTCAGATTTGACTATTATGTAAAAATGATAGGCTATTTCTCATTAAAACCCAATTACATGTTTTAACCTCATATTAATTCTAGAAAATAGACCAGTTATCAGAAAAATATGAAAATCGTACCAAACCTTAATAATGACTTTTAGATCAGTATAAAAATATTAGAAACTAGTTAAGGTCTGCTTGAACCTAGGTTTGACTAAAACCCTAATCTGGACCTAAATACCATTAATAATGGTGAACCTTGTATTAATGATGAATATTTGTTATTAATCAGGTGATGACCAAATTGTCTAGATGATCAAAGATATATATGAAACTCTGAACTCAGGTACGTGGGATTTATTAAGTATAAGACTAGTTTTCTGGTTTCCTATGATATGTAATATCTTGAATGCTCGTATTTGGATATGATTGCTTGGTTGAACTAGTATGAGTTATACTTAGCCAAATATAATAGATCATAAATGAGTATGATGGGTGGTAGCTACTAGAGCACATAACCTGGTGTGGATGTATGTTTCCTAACATGGATGTATGATTCCTTGGCCAATGTTAGATGTATGATGATACTATATTTCCCACACTAGATATAAGTCAAGTGCAAGTATGTGTAGTACAACCACATCAAAGTGAATGCAATAAAAGGAATGTTTACCTGATTATCGCTTTAAACAATGTTTTCTTTTAATCTTTCTTTCTCAAGTTATTTCAATTATGAAAACATATTAGTAGGTATCTTTCTACCCACGTGCATAACACATTGTGTGTTGATTTGTTGTTTCACATATGTTTTAGGTTTAGAGATAGCATGGGAGGAAAAAGGTGAGCAGTTGTACAGGTTGTACCTATTGTGTAGATCCTAGCTTAGCATACATGTTCATAGACTGTAGAATTTTCATTCAATATGTAAATGTAAATCATTTTGTAATAATTCATATTGTATAAATATACATGTTGAATGTTGAGTATGTTATGGTTGTATGTTCATGTATGCGTATTATGCTTCCACATCGCTTTCTGATATGATTGGATGATGCTTTCGGATTCTGACATCTCACTCCCAATAGGGTTTGGAGAAATCAAAATCCGGGGATGTCACAGTTGGTATCAGAGCATGAATAATAGCTACACCTGACAATTTCTCACCATGAAACATAAACTAAATTTCACCTTTCACTTAAACCCTAGAAACTTAGTAAGTTATTCTGTAGGAATACAGTTTGACATAGCCTCTAAGTTAGAACCTAGATGTTCGAGAACTAGGTTTAGACAAGTGTGTGAAACCCTTTCCATATAGAGCTCATATGTATTGGGTAGCTACACTAGTCTACACCTTATTCTCACCATTTCACTAGGTGACATGGCACTAGACTATGTACTATGTGTGGGACACTCGTTTTGCTGATTTGGTTTTGCTTTCCAATCGGCTCGAGCCTCGATAGTTTTCTCTGACGTCTGCCTTCTCAGAGAAAAACTATATAATATTTTATTACCTATATGTAAATATGAAAATGTGTCCCTCATACAGGAGAGTAGTTAGTGTTCATGTAACCTAAGTGAAAGGGAGTGACATCAGTCTAGAAGAGAGAGTAGTCTAGATTAGATGTCTAGAGCCTTATCAAGATATGTGATAAATAGAGTAGATGATAGAATGGTAGATGATATAAGCAAGGACGATCTTATATAAATTTGATATCTGAGGTATAAGTTATTTATAAAAATCTAAGTTGTATATGAGGTTTGAACCTGATTTTGGATAATCTAATAAAGTCTTGATGATGAAAGTGCATTCCTTTTTTGTACTTAAGATAAGCTAAGTTAGGATAGAGTTGAGTGTGCATGAGCCTCGGGCTCTTATAAAAGGAGGATATCTAGTGGTAGGATGATATGTGTGGTGAACTCTAGAGAGAGTAAGACCCACAGGGAGAAGGTCATAGGACCTAGCCTCCAATATATGAGATATGTGTTAAGAAAAAAAATTGTCCTACACTAGATTACTCTTGAGTGTTGAGTTGAGTCCGTATGCATGATTCAAATCTATATGTAGGAATTGGGTAAATGAAAAGGATGGGTAGATGACCCATATGATAAAGTCAATCCTTTGGCTAAGTTAGGTCCTAGCTGGAGGGACATATTTGTGAATCTCATCATTAGTTGCAAGTGAGGTAATATACGAACTCTAGTTATGAGAGTATGATGCTTTGTACAAAAGATACTCAATATACATGTTCTCCCTTCTTCTTCTCTTTCTTAAGATATGATGATAGAAACCTCACTTGAGCTATATAGATGATTTATATATGAGGAGTCACTCATATAAGATTGACCTATTCTATATCCCCCCCCCATATCATACATGTAGCACCCAAGATTGAAATCATTATAAGTTTGACAATAAAATATTCTCTTTCCCTTCATATCAAACATGAAAGATATGATGCTGAGATCATGGGATAAACTTAGTATATTCTCTTTTTCCCTTCACATAATACATGCAAAAAAAAATGAACTCATGAACTTGATATAAATATATTTTTGGATCATAGGATATATGATCAGAAATATAGTTCATAACTTTGATCCTTCTCATTGTATGCTTCTAAGTTGAGTATGAATATCACACCATAGGGTGAAACCCTAATGGTCGAGCATGTTACGTAAGCCCTTCTTATGTAGAAAAATCATAATATCAAGTATGAAGATAAATCTTCTCTAATGCTGAAATCATTATAAGATGTTAATGATGTTAGATTTGTACGATCTGAATGTCATGGCATATAAACGAATTCCTCTTGAACTTTAAAAGTATGAACAAAACGTGTATCCTTAAGGGTGATGTAATCCTAAGATATCATAATGTTATGTTATGGCTAAGACTTTAAGTGGAGCTTCCACAAATAAGGTGGGGTGGACACACCCAAGAATCTCTAGGCCCTAAGCTAACAACTTAGAGTGCATGCAATTATGGTGGTCTTATAACCTAAGCAATGATGATGTATATGAAGCTGAACTCCTAAATAGCCTCTTAAGGATGAGATGAGTTGAATTTCGAGGACGAAATTCCATATCAGGTGGGGTGAATGTGATGAACATTATTTTAGGATTATGATACCCAATATAGGGATTTAAGACCATGAATACCAAATTGAGGAATTGGTTATTCAATCATTGTATATTTCCACCCAAAAAGTGTAACTATATATGCAATTGACAATTCAAATATTATTTCAGTTCAAGTATGATGAATATGTTTGATTATATTGATTTGGGTACATATGAGTCCATGGGACCCATTTACTAGTACCAATAACCTCAAGTGATATATTAGTGAACTTTGAGGTGTTAGTATCATAACAAGTGTTTTGGACTGGTAGGATCAAGATCTTTTTATTCATTGAGTTGGATTCAGATTTTTATGCACCCATCTATAAGGTTGGTTGGGAGTTATTTGTATGACCAAGTAATGGATTTAGTGACTCAAACTTTGTTCGAAGATACACTATGATTTTATAAGCCTATGTTTAAAAGTTTCATTACTTTTGGGTCAACCGTTTGGGAGGTATTGATGTTTGAACTCCAATTGAGTGACTAAGGTTTCAAATGATTTCTAGAAACTAGGTTTGATTTTCAATGGAGTCACACATCCAACCCACATAGAAAAGGGGCACGGTTTCAATTTGGAGTGACCCATGGCCTGGAGATGTGGAATCCATATATCTGTTAGATAAGAATAAATGGCCTTGGATTGAGATTCCCAGTAGTTGTTGTCGATCCACCACTCTCGAAATGACTGAGCATGTGATAGTTTATTATCATCTCTGTAATGCCAGGAGCAGTCCTTTGACCCCAAGAATTAGGTGTTTCACTGGGATAGCCAGGGAGAACGATCCCTAACACCCCCAGCCTCTAAATCGCCGTCACCAACCAAGATGAGAACTATCCTAAGTCAGAGAGAGAGAGCACGGTTGAATGGAAGGAGGTTTAGCTCCATCATCAAACTTTGAAGATGAAGTCCCAGATGGAAGTCATCTGTAGAGGCTCGAAGCTTCTAGATCCCCAAAGTCCCTCCTCGACATTGTCTTGTTGCAGTGAATGCAGGAGGCCCATCTTCCTCCTTGATCTACGATTGATCCTGGCGATTCCTCCAAGAAACCAGATGAACCTCACTGTCGAAGAATTAGAGATCAGGTTGTGGGAAGCTCAGTTCTCATCATCGCCGCCCATGAAGTCCATCGTCAGGCTTAGTTGAAGGATACAGATCTACCTTTGATCTCAGATAGGAAAGACAAGCATGAAGGGACAAGCCCTGATCACTGCTATCGTTACCTTCAGGGGCTTGCGACGAGGCTCTAGACTGGTTTGGAAAAAGGCACAGAAGCATCAATTAGAAGAGCCCCATTCCGCCAATGTATGTCTTCTCTAGCCTTGTAGCGGGTGGTGGAAGCAGTAGGCCATAGGTCATCGAACCCTATTTCACGGCGCTGGAAGGGCCGCTCAGCAAAAGATGGGTCACCTAGACCGTTGAGAAGTAACAGAGTCATGGAGCGTCACGGACGGGCGACGACAGGCTATTGGCACCATTTTGGACGAGGATAGAGGAAGACGTACTGGCGGAGCCTCGACTGGAGAGGTAGCGTAGGCGGCCTCCAGTTCTGGACATCAGAGTACCAGTCTCATGTGCGTCGTCGTGGGTCGCTTGCGAGGAAGAAAGAGATGGCCCTGACCCACCTGGGCCAAAACCAGTCCATCGAGTCAGCCTTCCACTTGCACAAATTAAAGTGGCCACATCGTGCAATCAGAAGTGGAAACATGATGTGGATCAACGGTCCGAACAAATCCCATGCAGGTAAATAGCTTCTAAATCTTAGAAAATATCCTAATCTTGCATAATACCTAGAAACTATCTCCCATGGACAATAAATTACCCAAAAATATCCCTAGACTCAGAATAATATCCTCTACATTATTGGATCCTTAGATCAGACCTTTGACGAACAAATAATGATGATATTTAATGTAGATGATAATGCTTCTTTTTGAGATCATATTGTTGGTATAATTAGCATATCATGGAAATTAAATCTGAGAAAAATATTACTGAACCCTAGTATAATGTGGAAACTAAATATAAACTAAAATTTGACTATTATGTCAAAATGATAGGCCATTTCTCATTAAAACCCAATTACATGTTTTAACCTCGTATTAATTCTAGAAAATACACCAGTTATCAGAAAAATATGAAAATCATACCAAACCTTAATAACGACTTTTAGATCAATATAAAAATATTAGAAACCAGTTAAGGTCTGTTTGAACCTAAGTTTAGGGTTTAGGGTTTAGAAACTAGTTAAGGTCTATTTGAACCTTAATGATGATGATGATGATGATGATGATGATGATGATGATGATGATGATGATGATGATGATGATGATGATGATGATGATGATGATGATGATGATGATGATGATGATGATGATGATGATGATGATGATGATGATGATGATGATATTGATGATGAGGATGACGATGATGACGATGATGAGGATGTTGATGATGGGGATGATGAGGATGATGAAGTTCATCTAGAATAATGTCCAACTATTATTCAACAGGGAACTCATCATCATCATCATCCTCATCATCCACATCATCATCCTCATCATCCTCATCATTATCCTCATCATTATCCTCATCATCATCCTCATCTCATCCATCATCATCATCATCATCATCCTTATCCTCATCATCCTCATCATCCTCATCATCAACATCATCCTCATCATCATCATAATCATCATCATCATCATCATCATCATCATCATCATCATCATCATCATCATCATCATCATCATAATCATCATCATCATCATCATCATCATAATCAATTAATTCAATTCATTCTTCCATTTTGTGTTTATTCATTCATCATTAAACCCTAATTCAATAGTAACCAATTACACAATCTTAGAGAAACGAAGTGCAAATCTAATTAATTATGTTCATTAATGCATCAGTAACCCTAATCAATAGTAATCAACTATATGGTGGCATTATTAACTCTAAGTTCAAATCTAGTACCGATTAAACCACTCATCGCACTAGTGGATCGATCAGGCTGTGGTGGAGGCACCCAGAGGTGGAGGTGGTTGTGTTGGAGGTGAAGGTGGCCAACACGGGAGGTGAAGCAGAGAAGGTGTAGGTGGTAGCCAGTGGCAGTGACTGGAGCACATGAAGGCGGCTAGAGGAAGGCCCCTCGCTCTGCCTGGAGTAGGTGGTGGCAGTGACAAGAGCAAGTGGTGGCGGCATGCAACTAGACAGCAGCAGAAGCTCTGGTGTGAGCAGCTTCAAGCTCGTCATGGCGGCGTGCGAAGGCGGCGAGAAGCTTCAAGCTCGTCATGGCAGCGCACGAAGGCGGTGAGAAGAGAAGGGGAGGTGGCAGAAAAATCACCAGACCTACTAGGTGGGAGAAGATCATGAACTAAATAGCAAAAGGGAAAAGTTTGGCTCATGCATGTGCTATTCAGTTAACTATCAGTGTCGGTTATTCTCCCAAAACTGACGATAAATAAGGGAATGAATTTTTCCTCGTGAAGGATATTTAGTGGTCAGTTATTTAGAAAAAAACTAACAACAAATGAGGGGATAAAACTTTTGTGGGGCTTGGGCGAAACATGTTTGGTCAATTTTTGCACAACCGACGCCTAATTTAAAAATTTTGGAGGCAAAATTTTTTTTGCTGAAAAATTATATTTCGTCGGTGATTTTGGATGTTGGGTTTGTTTATTAAAAACCAAAGTTAAAACAAAAAAGTGATACCCGTGTGTTTTGTAAATCAGTTGATCTTCACATATAGGTGTCATTTGTCTTTATAAGTCGACGTCTTAGACTATTGGCATCAATTTTTTTGCACCAACCGACAACATCAAATGTGACGTTATACGCCAATTATGTACTAGTGCCTGGTCATCTGGACTCTCATCCACTATCTTTTGGGTCCACCAGTTAATTTCTTGGGCCTCCAGTCGATCGATGCTTCTTGGTTCTCCATCTTTTTCTTCCCGTCTTCTTCATAGTACCAAGAGTTTAAACTATCCTACTATTACATGATTATAGAGAAACCTCGAGTTACATTCATGGGGAGCAAAGGTAGGAGAGAATAATACTTTTACAATTGCAAGATAAGGTAGAGGCTCAATTTGCAAAATGAGATAAAATGGGAATAACCAAGCACACAACCATGCACAAATAATTAGGGTTATTAGCCATAACCACTCTACACATCCACCATCAAAATTCACTTTTAGCGCGATGTGTGTGAATTGCATATATATCACACACACAGAGATATATATGTATATATATATATATATTTATTTATATATATATATATATGATTGTTTATTTGTTACCCACACAGGTAACCAGATTTTCACAACCCACTGGCTACTCGCACATCCAAAAGAGTAACTATAAGGTACACAAGAGTAACTCTTCTGATCATTGTAGATTCACAACTATCTTCTAGTTGTACTGTAACATATTGAATCTCAGGGTCTTCCTTGCAATTTACCCACTTTTGATCTTTTCTTTACCTTCTAGTCCTTTTGGACTAATTTCATAAATTTCCCTTGTTTTATATTCTTTTTTGACTCCTTGTGCAATTTGAGCACAATTCAATGTTTAAATTACCATTTTCCCTCATTTATATAAATGGAGGGGTGTTTGCACAAAAAACCCACTTAAGGTAATTATTAAGGGCTAATAGTGCAAAATAAAGTTTTATGAGTGATATAAGTAGATAATATTAATTTGGAGCTTTTTAGATAAATATATTAGCAATAATGTGTATTTAAGTTAATGTATGAGAACATTAACCTTAACTGTTTCTCTCTCCTCAAATATATGATTTTAATTCATGAAAATATGCTATTTAATTGAGAAATAATTATTGAAATCTTAATGTGTTTAATATCTCGAAATTTACTCACTTGTTACATGAAAAGTAGTCTTTTCATATAATCCATTCATTTTAATATATTAATATACACTATAATGAGAAATGAATTTATTAAGGGCCAAACTATGTGTTGAATGCAAAACTAATTATATAACATTGGAATATGCGTCATTATGAACCTATGGTCCAAATTGGGTGCCTTTTGGACTTCATTTGACCCCTCAAATCGATTTTATGATTTTGGAGTAATGTACAAATAAGGTTTGATTTCGATTTGCATTTAAATGCATTCATTAGCCTAAAGTCCGGTTATTTACGCCCTGTCACGCATCAGCTCCCAGGAGCGCTTCATCGGATGGCCAGGAACCCATCATCATGGACCCAGGCGCGATCTGACGGCCGCTAAGTCATCCCCTACCTCCCGACGCTGGATGCTCCAGCTGTTTCCACAGGCAGCTGATTTGTGATTGTTGTTTTCCCTCTATGGTTAATCGTTTCGTATGATTTCGAGCCTTTTGGCTTCGTCTCGATGAGCTGCTTTGATTAAGCATTTACTCACTGCCGCCCCCTCACCTTGCGCAAATCGCCTAAACTGGCCCCTCTCTTCTTCTCCGTCGATTTCGTACAGAGGGGTCTAGGCCCTTCGTTCCGGCTATATAAAGCCCCCTCGACTATCCTCATTCCCCGCACATACTTACTCCTCTTCCAATTGCTTCTCCACAGTCCCAGAACACCCAACCTACCTGCCTTTCTTCTCTGGTGAGTTTCCCGGCTAGTACCGCCACCTGCTGCACTTCGGGTTCAATCAATGCACCGGTAAGCACCCCCACCACCTTGCCTTTGCTCTGTATGTATCCGCACATCATCAGGTTGTCCCGATCACCGAGATCTATAGGTTGGTGTTTGACCCTCGCCGGCGTTTTATGGTTTCTACCATCCAGTGATCCCCCAACAGCCGAAGGACCCGCTTTGGACTAGCAATTCACCCACAGACATTTTCCAACTCTGAGTTTCATTTTTCGATGGTTCCAGTTCTTGGTTTGAGTATCTGGTTTGCTTCCTTGTTCTGGCCTTGTGCCGACGACCTTGGGAACGCCAGAGGATGCATGGTAGCTCCCTGTGATTGTGAGATTCTAAGGACCCCTTCCCCAAACTTCGTTTGCTTCGGTTACAGCCTGGAGAAATGGAGTTCAAGCTCCAATAGTCGATCACGCCATTGTTGGCTGGAAGAAGCCACGATGTGCTTTCTCCAATGTGTCCATTACAATCGACTAATTTATTTGACATTGCAATATTAATATTTCAAATCTCGTTTTATTTTCCAGTGCGATTAATTGATATGATCTATTGACCTCACTACCCTTGTTACATTAATTGGTTTGATTTTATGAGTTTGGACATTTCAGTCTTTTGCCCCTTCACTCTATCGACCATGTTTTGAAGCGTGTATGCCAGCTTGATGCATTTCCATTGGGCCAAGGGGGCAGTGCTCGGGCCCAACATCTCTGGGTTGGATTTACGCATGGCAATTCCTTGCAATCCGATTGGTCCACGTCAGCAAGGGTCCGGCCCCAGTGACCCAATCCCATTTGCCCATGTTGCATTATCTTGCTTTCTGATTGGTCGGATTTACTTAATTCATGATTATTTACGCCCTATCACACATCATCTCCCAGGCGCGCTTCATTGGATGGCCAGGAACCCATCATCATGGACCCAGACGCGATCTGACGGCCGCTAAGTCATCCCCTACCTCCCGACGCTGGATGCTCCAGCCGTTTCCACAGGCAGCTGATTCGCGACTCTCGTTCTCCCTATATGGTTAATCGTTTCGTATGCTTTTGAGCCTGTTGGCTTCATCTCGATGAGCTGGTTTGATTAAGCATTTACTCACCGCCGCCCCCTCACCTTGCACAAAATGCCTAAACTGGCCCCTCTCTTCTTCTCCATCATTTTCGTACAGAGGGGTCTAGGCCCTTCGTTCCGGCTATATAAATCCCCCTCGACTATCCTCATTCGCCGCACATACTTACTCCTCTTCCAATTGCTTCTCCGCAGTCCCAGAACACCCAACCTACCTGCCTTTCTTCTCTGGTGAGTTTCTCGGCTAGTACTGCCACTTGCTGCACTTCGGGTTCAATCAATGCACCGGTAAGCACCCCCACCACCTCGCCTTTGCTCCGTATGTATCCGTTCATCGTCAGGTTGTCCCGATCGCCGAGATCTATAGGTTGGTGTTTGACCCTCACAGGCGTTTTATGGTTTCTACCATCCAGTGATCCCCCAATAGTCGAAGGACCCGCTTTGGACTAGCAATTCACCCACAGACGTTTTCCAACTCTGAGTTTCATTTTTCGATTGTTCCAGTTCTTGGTTTGAGTATCTGGTTTGCTTTCTTGTTCTATCCTCGTACCGGTGACCTTGGGAATGTGAGAGGATGCATGGTAGCTCCCTGTGATCGTGAGATTCTAAGGACCCCTTCCCCAGACTTTGTTTGCTTCAGTTACAGCCTGGAGAAATAGAGTTCAAGCTCCAATAGTCGATCACACCATTGTTGGCTGGAAGAAGCCACGATGTGCTTTCTCCAATGTGTCCATTCCAATCGACTAATTTATTTGACATGGCAATATTGATATTTCAAATCTCGTTTTATTTTCCAGTGCGATTAATTGATATGATCTATTGACCTCGCTACCCTTGTTACATTAATTGGTTTGATTTTATGAGTTTGGACATTTCAGTCTTTTGCCCCTTCACTCTATCGACCATGTTTTGAAGTGTGAATGCCAGCTTGATGCATTTCCATTGGGCCAAAGGGCAGTGCTCGGGCCCAGCATCTCTGGGTTGGATTTACACTTGGCAATTACTTGCAATCCGATTGGTCCACGTCAGCGAGGGTCCGACCCCAGTGACCCAATCCCATTTGCCCACGTTGCATTATCTTGCTTTTTGATTGGTCAGATTTACTTAATTCATAGTAAATCAACCGTTTGTTAGAAAAATACGAATAAATAGTCAATGGAAATGATTTTTAACGTAGAATTTGATTTTGTGGTTTTTGAGCGTGATTCCAAATTAATATTCAAAGTTTTCATAGGATACTCTTTTAATGGTTTAAATGTTCTAAAATACATAATTAATTCATTTTAACTCCAATTTGTAAAATAAAATATGTTTTATTAATCAGGAGAATATGAATAATCGTTTGGTCAAGGCTTTGAGTCACAAATCGAGCTTTGGTTTTCAAGGTAGAAAATTAGGGTTTTTTCTATGCTTTATGTCTTTATATATATTAATACATGTGTAATAATGTAACTAGGGAAAATATGGATGGTGATACAATCAGATTGGTGAATGTGATGGTAATTAACTAAAACAGGTATGTGAATCCTATGTTAATGTACGTGACCCCTATGTATGTGAAGCCTATTTTAGTATGTGAACCATATTTATTTGATACCTATTATGTGGACCCTATTCATATATGTGGTCTCTATGGATGAATGTGAATGATTATTGTGCAAACAATCCTACTCTCTCAGTTGGGTTTTTTTTTCCCAACCCCACCATCATTATTGTGCTAGCCTTGTTATTCTCTTAAATGCATTTTTGGCTCTTTTACTTCTGTGATGAATCAATTGTGATTGTGGCTCACATATGTGAAATATTTAATCTTGTTATGGCCAATGTTGGCCCCTCCATTTATTTATTTCTTGGGTTTTATTCCTAATGCTATGTTGTTATCTTGTTATACTTTTCACTCTACTGCCAAGTGAATGTTTATGCATGATATAGTTATTGGCCAATTGACAATGTAGTGTACATGAGTACAAACCACCCATAGGGCACGGGGGTTTTAGTCCCCCTGTCGTGGGCACTGGGGTTTTAGTCCCCCTGCCATTTCATATATTAGGCACTGGGGTTTTAGTCCCCCTGCCACTTTTTAGGCACTGGGGTTTTAGTCCCCCTGCCATTGGTGAGGTCCGGTAGGTGCCTCACCCTACATTGAGAAGATTTTGAGTCATAATTTATATTCATGCAAATGTGATATTTGTTGATATTGAAATGTGGCAGTTTTCTAAAACCTTATTTACTCATTTGCCTCTCACTCCTTGAAATTCCTTAGTGGAATCTTTTGTTATGAAATGCTTAACTTTATGATTGCCTTTATCTTATTGTTGACACATACCTTTTATCTTTCTCTTGCTGGATGACCCCAACCATCCCGGCTAGGATCAGAGTGCGCAGGGAAGCTTGGTGAACCTAAGGCTACGGATAGGACAAGAAGAAAAGGAATATATAGCTTGCATGTTCATACTCACCTTTATGTATTAAGTTGTTTTGTTTGGAGACAATATTGGCTTAGTCTAAGTCTTCCTCTATCTATATCCTTGTTCTTGTATGAAGATGTACCCCATTTGGGAAAAATTTTGTAATGTACTCTTTATACATTTTGAATAAAGTCAAGATTTAAATTTCCGCAGCAACACAATTGATGATTTTTGTTGCAATGGTTTATAGTACAGACTTGGTCTTTATAGCATGGTATCAGAGCATCAAGGTTGTCAGATTCTTAACTAATTCAAATTGTCTCCTAGATAGAACCCTTATCATATATAGTTTCCCTATAGTAAGTTTTTCACCTTAGAGTTGACCTAGCATGAAAGTTTGATTTAGTATCATAATAATAATTAATTAAAAATAAAATTTGTCAACTTTTTGGTGAATTGTCTATTGAGAAGCTACTAGAGCAAGAAGTTGAAAGTGATGGTGTCTAGAAAGGGTCAGAGCTTGGGGGCTGGCAATATTTTCCTCCGCCCTACTAGCTTGGTAACGAGGACTCTTGAGCTCATATGACCTGGCCTGGCCTGATCTGATACAGACAGCTCAAAATAGTCTATCTTTGCGCATGTTGCCTAATTGTTGAATACCTTAGGAAAACCATAAGTGATGATTTGATCTCTTACACAAAAATCATCCTTAAAATACCTTATACTCCTATGTTTAGGGTTTAGTGTACCCTATGTTACACCCTGAAGCTTGGTTAGTAAATCCTTTTAGTGTTGAGTTTTATGTACCCTTCTACACTTAGCTTAGTTTGACTTAGTTGACCCTTTTAAGGGGTAGGATGATGGTAATGGTGTAAGTACCCTATTTGGTTTTGCAAATCTGATTTCGAGGAAGAAATCCCTTTTTAGGGGGATGGAATCCCAACTAAAAGCAAAATCAAATACCTTTGGAGTTAGAAACCCTATCTATGTGGACATATGTACATAATAACTTATGTGAACAAGAATTTACCAAACACATTATACTTGTAATTCAACTTGTTTGTTTATACACACAATAATATGTAGTAAGTCATATAGGAATAATTCATATGTTTGAACCTTAATATAGGCTTGATGCGCATAATAATGAGTTACTCATTACTAATGGTGAATATACATAACATTGACTATGCCACCCTAATGGTAAAATGTGTATGGATAATGCACCCTAAGGATGCTTTAATACGTAATGATCATGTTGACCTAAACCTTAATAGGTAATCATCTAGCTTTGACATCATATACATATATATATATATCCTTAATGCCTTCCATGATACATTAGTGACATTAGGTGTCATCATCACAATATACCTTAATGCATATAAATGGATTATAGTCACAAAGTTATCAATATATATATGTAAGGTATATCACCTTGTTCTCTAATGAACACCTCATCATAATTTGATATATGAATTAATTCATTAATATTTAATGTGTTACATCATATTCAATAAAATGCATATAATCACTCAAACATGATAATGAATGATTGGATTAACATAAATATTCATAAAATGCCTAATGTGTATTAAAATATGTATAATATATAATACAAAGTGTAATGGACAAAAATGATTAATGATGTCATTAATATGAGTACGAAAGATGATATGAAAATGTGCAATCAGAACATCATTTAGAATTATTATAGGCTTAATAACTTGTTGGATAATATTAACTTTTCTACAAAATAGTTTGTGATAATTTAACATGATAGTTTTAAGAGGATAATGGAAAATGAATTTATCTTATTAAGGTTTTTGACCTAATACATTAATAAACGTTGAAATGGCTTAGTAAACCCTATTTTGTGCTTAAAACCCTTGATTAGGGAAATACACATGATATAATATTAAGATGTAATTGTTTTGAATAAAATGTCGCACAAGTGATAGTATAATAGATATGATACCTCTTCATGATGGAGATTATGTTAATAAGGAAAAAATGTTTAATAGGTTGAGTTTGATAAAAGGATATAGGTTTTGTGGAAACCTTAGTAAGACTTGACTTATGTGTAGGACTTTTTAATACTCACCTAGTTGTTTAAGGTTGGGAAGTTTCACACCCACCCTCTCTTTCCCTCTTGTTGTGATTTCGGGGACGAAATCCTCTTTAAGGGGTGGTGTGCTGTAACATACTGAATCTCAGGGTCTTCCCTGCAATTTATGCACTTTTGATCTTTTCTTTGCCTTCTAGTCCTTTTGGACTAATTTCATAAATTTCCCTTGTTTTATATTCTTTTTTGACTCCTTGTGCAATTTGAGCACAATTCAATGTTTAAATTACCTTTTTCCCTCATTTATATAAATGGAGGGGTGTTTGCACAAAAAACCCACTTAAGGTAATTATTAAGGGATAATAGTGCAAAATAAAGTTTTATGAGTGATATAAGTAGATAATATTAATTTGGAGCTTTTTGGATAAATATATTAGCAATAATGTGTATTTAAGTTAATGTATGAGAACATTAACCTTAATTGTTTCTCTCTCCTCAAATATATGATTTTAATTCATGAAAATATGTTATTTAATTGAGAAATGATTATTGAAATCTTAATGTGTTTAATATCTCGCAATTTACTCACTTTTTTCATTAAAGCAGTCTTTTCATATAATCCATTCATTTTAATATATTAATATACACGATAATGAGAAATGAATTTATTAAGCGCCAAAATATGTGTTGAATGCAAAACTAATTATATATAATTGTAATATGCGTCATTATGAACCTATGGTCCAAATTGGGTGCCTTTTGGACTTCATTTGACCCCTTAAATTGATTTTATGATTTTGGAGTAATGTACAAATAAGGTTTGATTTCGATTTGCATTTAAATGCATTCATTAGCCTAAAGCCCAGTTATTTACGCCCTATCACGCATCAACTCCCAGGCGCGCTTCATTGGATGGTCAGGAACCCATCATCATGGACCCAGGCACGATCTAACGGCCGCTAAGTCATCCCCTACCTCCCGACATTGGATGCTCCAGCCGTTTCCACGCATCAACTCCCAGGCGCGCTTCATTGGATGGTCAGGAACCCATCATCATGGACCCAGGCGCGATCTAACGGCCGCTAAGTCATCCCCAACCTCCCGATGTTGGATGCTCCAGTCGTTTCCACAGGCAGCTGATTCGCGACTCTCGTTCTCCCTCTATGGTTAATCGTTTTGCATGCTTTCGAGCCTGTTGGCTTCATCTCGACGAGCTGGTTCGATTAAGCATTTACTCACCGCCGCCCCCTCACCTTGCACAAAATGCCTAAACTGGCCCCTCTCTTCTTCTCCATCGTTTTCGTACAGAGGGGTCTAGGCCCTTCATTCCGACTATATAAAGCCCCCTCGACTATCCTCATTCCCCGCACATACTTACTCCTCTTCCAATTGCTTCTCCGCAGTCCCAGAACACCCAACCTACCTGCCTTTCTTCTCCGGTGAGTTTCTTGGCTAGTACCGCCACCTGCTGCACTTCAGGTTCAAGCAATGCACCGGTAAGCACCCCCACCACCTCGCCTTTTCTCCGTATGTATCCGTTCATCGTCAGGTTGTCCCGATCGCCGAGATCTATAGGTTGGTGTTTGATCCTCACCAGCATTTTATGGTTTCTACAGTCCAGTGATCCCCCAGCAGCCAAAGGACCCGCTTTGGACTAGCAATTCACCCACAGACGTTTTCCAACTATGAGTTTCATTTTTCGATTGTTCCAGTTCTTGGTTTGAGTATCTGGTTTGCTTCCTTGTTCTGGCCTCGTGCCGGCGACCTTGGGAATGTGAGAGGATGCATGGTAGCTCCTTGTGATTGTGAGATTCTAAGGACCCCTTCCCCAGACTTTGTTTGCTTCGGTTACAGCCTGGAGAAATAGAGTTCAAGCTCCAATAGTCGATCACATCATTGTTGGCTGGAAGAAGCCGCGATGTGCTTTCTCCAATGTGTCCATTACAATCGACTAATTTATTTAACATGGCAATATTGATATTTCAAATCTCGTTTTATTTTCCAGTGCGATTAATTGATATGATCTATTGACCTCGCTACCCTTGTTACATTAATTGGTTTGATTTTATGAGTTTGAACATTTCAGTCTTTTGCCCCTTCACTCTATCGACCATGTTTTGAAGCGTGTATGCCAGCTTGATGCATTTCCATTGGGCCAAGGGGGCAGTGCTCGGGCCCAGCATCTCTGGGTTGGATTTACACGTGGCAATTCCTTGCAATCCGATTGGTCCACATCAGCGAGGGTCCGGCCCCAGTGACCCAATCCCATTTGCCCATGTTGCATTATCTTGCTTTCTAATTGGTCGGATTTACTTAATTCATAGTAAATCAACCGTTTGTCAGAAAAATACGAATAAATAGTCAATGGAAATGATTTTTAACGTAGAATTTGATTTTGTGGTTTTTGAAGCCTGATTCCAAATTAATATTCAAAGTTTTCATAGGATACTCTTTTAATGGTTTAAATGTTCTAAAATACATAATTAATTCATTTTAACTCCAATTTGTAAAATAAAATATGTTTTATTAATCAGGAGAATATGAGTAATCATTTGGTCAAGGTTTTGAGTCACAAATCGAGCTTTGGTTTGCAAGGTAGAAAATTAGGGTTTTTCCTATGCTTTATGTCTTTATATATATTAATACATGTGTAATAATGTAACTAGGGAAAATATGGATGGTGATACAATCAGAATGGTGAATGTGATGGTAATTAATTAAAACAGGTATGTGAATCCTATATTAATGTACGTGACCCCTATGTATGTGAAGCCTATTTTAGTATGTGAACCATATTTATTTGACACCTATTATGTGGACCCTATTCATATATGTGGTCTCTATGGATGAATGTGAATGATTATTGTGCAAACAATCCTACTCTCTCAGTTGGGTTTTTTTTTAAACCCCACCATCATTATTGTGCTAGCCTTGTTATTCTCCTAAATGCATTTTTGGCTCTTTTACTTCTGTGATGAATCAATTGCGATTGTGGCTCACATATGTGAAATATTTAATCTTGTTATGGCCAATGTTGGCCCCTCCATTTATTTATTTCTTGGGTTTTATTCCTAATGCTATGTTGTTATCTTGTTATACTTTTCACTCTACTACCAAGTGAATGTTTATGCATGATATAGTTATTGGCCAATTGACAATGTGGTGTACATGAGTACAAACCACCCATAGGGCACGGGGGTTTTAGTCCCCCTGCCGTGGGCACTGGGGTTTTAGTCCCCCTGCCATTTCATATATTAGGCACTGGGGTTTTAGTCCCCTGCCATTGGCGAGGTCCGGTAGGTGCCTCACCCTACATTGAGATGATTTTGAGTCATAATTTATATTCATGCAAATGTGATATTTGTTGATATTGAAATGTGGCAGTTTTCTAAAACCTTATTTACTCATTTGCCTCTCACTCCTTGAAATTCCTTAGTGGAATCTTTTGTTATGAAATGCTTAACTTTATGATTGCCTTTATCCTATTATTGACACATACCTTTTATCTTTCTCTTGCTGGATGACCCCAACCATCCAGGCTAGGATCAGAGTGTGCAGGGAAGCTTGGTGAACCTAAGGCTATAGATAGGACAAGAAGAAAAGGAATATAAAGCTTGCATGTTCATAGTCGCCTTTATATATTAAGTTGTTTTGTTTGGAGACAATATTGGCTTAGTCTAAGTCTTCCTCTATCTAGATCCTTGTTCTTGTATGAAGATGTACCCCATTTGGGAAAAATTTTGTAATGTCCTCTTTATACATTTTGAATAAAGTCAAGATTTAAATTTCCGCAGCTACACAATTGATGATTTTGGTTGCCATGGTTTATAGTACAAACTTGGTCTTTACAGCATGGTATCAGAGCATCAAGGTAGTCAGATTCTTAACTAATTCAAATTGTCTCCTAGATAGAACCCTTATCATATATAGTTTCCCTATAGTAAGTTTTTCACCTTAGAGTTGACCTAGCATGGAAGTTTGATTTAGTATCATAATAATAATTAATTAAAAATAAAATTTGTCAACTTTTTGGTGAATTGTCTATTGAGAAGCTACTAGAGCAAGAAGTTGAAAGTGATGGTGTCTAGAAAGGGTCAAAGCTTGGGGGCTGGCAATATTTTCCTCCACCCTACTAGCTTGGTAACGAGGACTCCTGAGCTCATATGACCTGGCCTGGCCTGATCTGATACAGACAGCTCAAAATAGTCTATCTTTGGGCATGTTGCCTAATTGCTGAATACCTTAGGAAAACCATAAGTGATGATTTGATCTCTTTCACAAAAATCATCCTTAAATACCTTATACTCCTATGTTTAGGGTTTAGTGTACCCTATGTTTCACCCTGAAGCTTGGTTAGTAAATCCTTTTAGTGTTGAGTTTTATGTACCCTTCTACACTTAGCTTAGTTTGACTTAGTTGACCCTTTTAAGGGGTAGGATGATGGTAATGGTGTTAGTACCCTATTTGGTTTTGCAAATCTAATTTCGACGATGAAATCCCTTTTTAGAGGGATAGAATCCCAACTAAAAGCAAAATCAAATACCTTTGGAGTTAGAAACCCTATCTATGTGGACATATGTACATAATAACTTATGTGAACAAGAATTTACCAAACACATTATACTTGTAATTCAACTTGTTTGTTTATACACATAAGAATATGTAGTAAGTCATATAGGAATAATGCATATGTTTGAACCTTAATATAGGCTTGATGCGCATAATAATGAGTTACTCATTACTAATGGTGAATATACATAACATTGACTATGCCACCCTAATGGTAAAATGTGTATGGATAATGCACCCTAAGGATGCTTTAATATGTAATGATCATGTTGACCTAAACCTTAATAGGTAATCATCTAGCTTTGACATCATATATATATATATATATCCTTAATGTCTTCTATGATACATTAGTGACATTAGGTGTCATCATCACAATATACCTTAATGCATATAAATGGATTATAGTCACAAAGTTATCAATATATATGTAAGGTATATCACCTTGTTCTCTAATGAACACCTCATCATAATTTGATATATGAATTAATTCATTAATATTTAATGTGTTACATCATATTCAATAAAATGCATATAATCACTCAAACATGATAATGAATGATTGGATTAACATAAATATTCATAAAATGCCTAATGTGTATTAAAATATGTATAATATATAATACATGTTGGCTAAATTGGACATTATGTTAATCCCTTTGTTTTGATAATGACAAACATTTCATTCTTGTGGTTTTAACGTGCTATTTGAGTATTTCAGGAACAAGTATTTAAGGTGGTGGATAACAAAGACTTGGAAGAATAATTTGATAAAATCGCTTTATTTTCATGATTGTAATCAAATGTAAAAGCCTGTACAAGTATATAATGTACAAGTAATTAGATATCATGTAAATCAAGCGTTTAGATCTTCCCTATCCACTCACAACACCTAGATAGGTCTTTCCCCAATATAGTATCACAATTTCACATTGATACACACACTTAGTAAATGAATACATTGAGTCAGTAATATTCTCGGTCGACAAATCGTCGATCGAGAAAATATCGGTCGACAAAAACTTCGACCGAGAAACTCTCGGTCGACAAAATCTTCGATCGAGAATAGACCCTACTAGCCGTTAGACCCAACAGACAAGGTGGTTGGGAGTTGGAAATGAACGTTGTAAACACTTGCTCCAGGAAGTCCCCCGGTCGACAAATCTTCGACCGAGAAGGACTCTCGGTCGACAAATCTTTGACCGAGACGAGTTATGTCTGCACTTTTCAGGGTCAATTAACTAGTCATTGCAAATGCAATTAGTGGACACATAACGGCTAGTTGAGCACTAAGAACCCCCTAGAAAGTGTCTAGAACGTCCTTAAGCACTTGTAGGTCATTCCTATAAATAGGACATGCCTTAGGACACCTAAACTCACTCATATACACTTGTGCTATACTTGAGCTTACACTTGCAATTGGCAATCTGTTTTGAGAAATTGAGCAACACTTGCATTGGCTATTCTTCTCCTTGCTCCAATTTCGTGTCCTATAGGCTAGCATCTCCTATCCACAGCAATTACACTTCTATATACATTGGTTAGGAGATCAAAACGCTTGATATAGGAAATCAAGCCTTGAGCTGCAAAGTGGTATTGTAATTTCTATTTTTCCTTCTTGTGCCTTTGTATCTTTTGTATTCTCCTTGCTACTCCTAGGGTTGGAGGCTGCGGATTGGAGAAGGTTCTTCTCAGTGGAGAAGGTGGACTTCGGACTACTTCTAGAAGGCTGTTGTAACGGGAAGCTACTTCAAGAGGAAGGCTACTTCAAGGGGGAGCTTGAAGTTACTTCAAGAAGGCTGCTTCAAAGTTGGTGCAACTACTTCTAGGTGAAGGCTGTTCGAAGGGTTTGGTGAAAGAATTGTAATTTTATGTAAAGTCCTTGCGAGGTGATAAAATTTGATTCTTTCAAAATCCCGGTTGGGTAAGCAACCGGGTAGTGGATTGACTGCCTTAGTATTTGCTAAGGTTGGAACCACTCTAAATCCTTGTCCCCTTGTCCAATCTTTTTGTGGTTGCTTAATTTGGTTGAATTATTATTAAAATATCATAAAACCCTATTCACCCCCCTCTAGTGTTTTTCAATTGGTATCAGAGCAGGCTTCAAGGAACCCTAACCAGGTCTTGAAGAATGGAGGGTGATGGTGATTACAACTGCAACAAAAGGTGCAGCCTGAACAAATCTACAACATGTTGCAATTGGTGCTTAGGAACAAACCACACAACATCTAGCTGCCCATGGAGATCAAAGAAGGAAGATGAGCACAAAGATTGTCTTATTGCTACAACTAGTGAAGAAGAAGAAGAAGAGGTAAGTCTTTTTGATTTATCTAAAGAAGAACTAGTTGCTAGTCTTGAAGAAACACATAATAAATATGTTGAGTGCAAGAAGAAATTAAAGAAATCTAATAAAGTAAATGATGAATTACATGCTAAACTTCTTGCTATTACATCTGAAAATGAAGATCTTAAAAATATCATTGAAGGTCATGATATTAAGATAAAATCTATAGAGGCAAATTGCAATCTTCTTTCTTTAGAAAAGACTAATTTGCAAACCCAAGTGAACGATCTTCAAAAACAACCTGTTTTGTGTACACATCTAGATTATGATACTATTGTGAAAGAAAGAGATTCCTTATTATCTAATCTAGATCAAGCAAAGCTAGACATCAATAAGAGAATGGATGAGATTGTCAAGCTGCAACAAAATATTAGTAGTTTGAATAACAATGATACTCTTGATAAAATTTTAAATAATTCTTATCATCAAATTGGAAGGAGAGGACTAGGTTATAATCCTAAAGGAAAAGCTTATCAAAAACCTAGTTGGAGAAAGACACAATCACATGAAAATAAATCTATGTATATACCTAAAGGCAAATATACATATGTACCCAAGAACAACCTAGAACAAAATCATAGAAAGAGACATGAGGTTGATTCTATATGTTGTCATTACTATTTGCGTCTTGGACATTATTCCTTTTCATGTCCTTACAAGAAAAAGGATGTTAAGTTAGTATGGGTTCCAAAACCCCCAAACTAAATGAATAAGATAAAGTTGAGATATGACCAAAGACTCTAGTTGTAAATCTATATGTCTATCTCAACTTAAACATAATGAGATAACAAATTGATTCAAGTAATTAAAACTTCTAAAATTGAAACTACACATTTTAAATAAATCTGCAAAGACACATCTTTACAAATCTATTTTAATTAGGGTCTTCAAAACATAAAGATTTGTATATAATTAGTTGAGATTTGATCTAAATGTTCCTTTGATACTCATATGTTCTATCTCAACTAAACTGAGTTTCAAATTGCATAATTGAATTGAAAACGATCTATGATTTACTTGTATACAATTACTTAAAACAATTATGAAACAGTACAGAAACATTCTCGGTCGAGAAACTGTTCGACCGAGAACACTATCGGTCGAGAAATCGTCGACCGAGCAGGTTTCCGTTGTCTAGTCTGCAATAAATCTGCTGAATATGTTTTCACGTAATCTATTTGCTATCAATTTATTATTAATGACTGATTTTACATGCAAAACAAGAATAAATGTTGAAGACCATTCTTGAAACAAAATATTTTTTTAAGATTAATATTATGAATATGAAAATTCTTAAACATATTGCAAAAGTAACATATGAAAACTGAAAAGTAACATATGAAGACTGATAGAAAAAGTTTATTAGGTATGATCAGTTATATAGCTTATCTTAAAATTAAAAACTTATGAACCTAAATATAGATTATTTTGGTTTATCCTCTAAATAGTTTAAAACTAAAAATCATGATTAGTTTAAAAGAAATTACTGCTTTATCATTATCCACATGGTTTTCCTAAAGTAATTCTTGGTCTATCCATATAAGAATCATGTGTTTTGATACAAATGATTATAATCATTAAAATTATATGCTTCTACTGTTCTATCAAAATCATTGTACCATGATCATTGTGTTTCAGTTTTACTTGGTTTGTCAAAAATAATCTTGATCTATATATACAAACCATAAATGGATGATCATTGTGATTCAACACATTACAAATATAGATGATGCTATCATTGAAAGTGCCCTTTTGCATAACAGTAAAACTCTATGGCATAAATGCATCTTGACATAATAGATAATGATTGTTGTGAGAATGGCTTGAAATAAATGAATGATGATGCTATGACCAGCCAAACGGTGTCTCTTAGAACAAAAATATTAATGTTTTAATCTATTTGTTTGTTCTTAGAAATCAAAAGCAAAAATCTTGACTTTAAGATATTAATCTTGCCTTCAAGATATATATTTCTAAAGAATCTTATGATTAATCTGAAAATAAGGGTACAAGAAGAAATGGGATTTGATATTTATGTACCCATAGCAAAGCTTATGAAACATCATTCACAATGAATGTAAAACATACATTTCAGAAAAATCAAGGTTAAAGACTTCACTATGATGCCCATATTAAGTCTTCATAATAGGTATCTCTTAACATGCTTCAAATTGATATTTATTTAAAGCTATCTGCAGAAATTATACTTCGCATATGAATGTTTAAATTGAAAATCTGCAGAATTTTCCTCTTGGTTGAAATTAAATTTGACCAAGGGGCATTATGGTCAAAGTCAAGGTCGACCTAAAATAAGCTTGACAAAATGCTTATTTGTACATCGTTTTAATGCATTTAATCTTAGTATCTTGACTCAAAATGAGTTTATCATATTGAAAACATGGAGCTTTAATAAAAGGTCAAAATCAAATCTTAAAAATCATTTGTGACCTTAGAATCCTTAAATTGTCTTAATTATAAGATTAAGGGGAGCTCACAAAAACAAATTTGATTATAAGATTAATAAGTTTACAAAACTTTGAAGCTTGTTATGACCTTAGTATTCTTGAAAGTAATTTTTGTTATGAAAACAAAGAAATCTACAAAATTCATGAATATGACATATATCTTGTTCTTAATGGAATTCTCTAAACAAATTTGGGCTTAACATCCCGTGTATTTGGTTAGAGATACATTATGGCTAAATTCGACAATAAATGTCTTACATTTATATTAATCCCTTGACTTTAAATTGAATATCTCTTTAAGGGGGAGCATAGCATAAAATTTAGGGGGAGAAATACAAAGTAAACTTGGATATCTTTTTGAAATGACAAAGGGGGAGAAATAATATAAAATCAAAAACATAAAATAAAATGAGTTTCATAATATCACAGCCAGCACCCACTTGCAAAACACAAGAATGGCTACAAAAGGTAAACTTCAGGTATGAAACTCATATGATTTATATGTCCTTATTTTATATTTAGGAAATGTTTGTCATCTTCAAAAAGGGGGAGATTGTTGGCTAAATTGGACATTATGTTAATCCCTTTGTTTTGATAATGACAAACATTTCATTCTTGTGGTTTTAACGTGCTATTTGAGTGTTTCAGGAACAAGTATTTAAGGTGGTGGATAACAAAGACTTGGAAGAATAATTTGATAAAATCGCTTTATTTTCATGATTGTAATCAAATGTAAAAGCTTGTACAAGTATATAATGTACAAGTAATTAGATATCATGTAAATCAAGCGTTTAGATCTTCCCTATCCACTCACAACACTTAGATAGGTCTTTCCCCAAGATAGTATCACAATTGCACATTGATACACACACTTAGTAAATGAATACATTGAGTCAGTAATATTCTCGGTCGACAAATCGTCGATCGAGAAAATATCGGTCGACAAAAACTTCGACCGAGAAACTCTCGGTCGACAAAATCTTCGATCGAGAATAGACCCTACTAGCCGTTAGACCCAGCAGACAAGGTGGTTGGGAGTTGGAAATGAACGTTGTAAACACTTGCTCCAGGAAGTCCCCTGGTCGACAAATCTTCGACCGAGAAGGACTCTCGGTCGACAAATCTTCGACCGAGACGAGTTCTGTCTGCACTTTTCAGGGTCAATTAACTAGCCGTTGCAAATGCAATTAGTGGACACATAACGGCTAGTTGAGCACTAAGAACCCCCTAGAAAGTGTCTAGAACGTCCTTAAGCAATTGTAGGTCATTCCTATAAATAGGACATGCCTTAGGACACCTAAACTCACTCATATACACTTGTGCTATACTTGAGCTTACACTTGCAATTGGCAATCTGTTTTGAGAAATTGAGCAACACTTGCATTGGTTATTCTTCTCCTTGCTCCAATTTCGTGTCCTATAGGCTAGCATCTCCTATCCACAGCAATTACACTTCTATATACATTGGTTAGGAGATCAAAACGCTTGATATAGGAAATCAAGCCTTGAGCTGCAAAGTGGTATTGTAATTTCTATTTTTCCTTCTTGTTCCTTTGTATCTTTTGTATTCTCCTTGCTACTCCTAGGGTTGGAGGCTGCGGATTGGAGAAGGTTCTTCTCAGTGGAGAAGGTGGACTTTGGACTACTTCAAGAAGGCTGTTGCAACGGGAAGCTACTTCAAGAGGAAGGCTACTTCAAGGGGGAGCTTGAAGTTACTTCAAGAAGGCTGCTTCAAAGTTGGTGCAACTACTTCTAGGTGAAGGCTGTTCGAAGGGTTTGGTGAAAGAATTGTAATTTTATGTAAAGTCCTTGCGAGGTAATAAAATTTGATTCTTTCAAAATCCTGGTTGGGTAAGCAAACGGGTAGTGGATTGACTGCCTTAGTATTTGCTAAGGTTGGAACCACTCTAAATCCTTGTCCCCTTGTCCAATCTTTTTGTGGTTGCTTAATTTGGTTGAATTATTATTAAAATATCATAAAACCCTATTCACCCCCCTCTAGTGTTTTTCAATACAAAGTGTAATGGACAAAAATGATTAATGATGTCATTAATATGAGTAAGAAAGATGATATGAAAATGTGCAATCAGAACATTATTTGGAATTATTATAGGCTTAATAACTTGTTGGATAATATTAACTTTTCTACAAAATAGTTTGTGATAATTTAACATGATAGTTTTAAGAGGATAATGGAAAATGAATTCATCTTATTAAGGTTTTTGACCTAATACATTAATAAATGTTGAAATGGCTTAGTAAACCCTAATTTGTGCTTAAAACCCTTGATTAGGGAAATACAAATGATATAATATTGAGATGTAATTGTTTTGAGTAAAATGTCGCACAAGTGATAGTATAATAAATATGATACCTCTTCATGATGGAGATTATGTTAATAAGGCCAAAATGTTTAATAGGTTGAGTTTGATAAAAGGATATAGGTTTTGTGGAAACCTTAGTAAGGCTTGACTTATGTGTAGGACTTTTTAATACTCACCTAGTTGTTTAAGGTTGGGAAGTTTCACACCCACCCTCTCTTTCCCTCTTGTTGTGATTTCGGGGATGAAATCCTCTTTAAGGGGTGGTGTGCTGTAACATACTGAATCTCAGGGTCTTCCCTGCAATTTATGCACTTTTTATCTTTTCTTTGCCTTCTAGTCCTTTTGGACTAATTTCATAAATTTCTCTTGTTTTATATTCTTTTTTGACTCCTTGTGCAATTTGAGCACAATTCAATGTTTAAATTACCTTTTTCCCTCATTTATATAAATGGAGGGGTGTTTGCACAAAAAACCAACTTATGGTAATTATTAAGGGATAATAGTGCAAAATAAAGTTTTATGAGTGATATAAGTAGATAATATTAATTTGGAGCTTTTTGGATAAATATATTAGCAATAATGTGTATTTAAGTTAATGTATGAGAACATTAACCTTAATTGTTTCTCTCTCCTCAAATATATGATTTTAATTCATGAAAATATGTTATTTAATTGAGAAATGATTATTGAAATCTTAATGTGTTTAATATCTCGAAATTTACTCACTTGTTTCATTAAAAGCAGTCTTTCCATATAATCCATTAATTTTAATATATTAATATACACTATAATGAGAAATGAATTTATTAAGGGCCAAAATATGTGTTGAATGCAAAACTAATTATATATAATTGTAATATGCGTAAGTATGAACCTATGGTCCAAATTGGGTGCCTTTTAGACTTCATTTGACCCCTTAAATCAATTTTATGATTTTGGAGTAATGTACAAATAAGGTTTGATTTTGATTTGCATTTAAATGCATTCATTAGCCTAAAGCCCAGTTATTTACGCCCTATCACGCATCAACTCCCAGGCACGCTTCATTGGATGGCCAGGAACCCATCATCATGGACCCAGGCGCGATCTGATGGCCGCTAAGTCATCCCCTACCTCCCGACGTTGGATGCTCCATCCGTTTCCACAGGCAGCTGATTCGCGACTCTCGTTCTCCCTCTATGGTTAATCGTTTCGTATGCTTTCGAGCCTGTTGGCTTCATCTCGACGAGCTGGTTTGATTAAGCATTTACTCACCGCCACCCCCTCACCTTGCACAAAATGCCTAAACTGGCCCCTCTCTTCTTCTCCATCGTTTTCGTACAGAGGGGTCTAGGCCCTTCGTTCCGGCTATATAAAGCCCCCTCGACTATCCTCATTCCCCGCACATACTTACTCCTCTTCCAATTGCTTCTCCGCAGTCCCAGAACACCCAACCTACCTGCCTTTCTTCTCCGGTGAGTTTCTCGCCTAGTACCGCCACCTGCTGCACTTCGGGTTCACGCAATGCACCGGTAAGCACCCCCACCACCTTGCCTTTGCTCCGTATGTATCTGTTCATCGTCAGGTTGTCCCGATCGCCGAGATCTATAGGTTGGTGTTTGACCCTCACCGGCGTTTTATGGTTTCTACCGTCCAGTGATCCCCCTCCAGCCAAAGGACCCGATTTGGACTAGCAATTCACCCACAGATGTTTTCCAACTCTGAGTTTCATTTTTCGATTGTTCCAGTTCTTGGTTTGAGTATCTGGTTTGCTTCCTTGTTCTGGCCTCGTGTCGACGACCATGGGAATGTGAGAGGATGCATGGTAGCTCCCTGTGATCGTGAGATTCTAAGGACCCCTTCCCCAGACTTTGTTTGCTTCGGTTACAGCCTGGAGAAATAGAGTTCAAGCTCCAATAGTCGATCACACCATTGTTGGCTGGAAGAAGCCACGATGTGCTTTCTCCAATGTGTCCATTACAATCGACTAATTTATTTGACATGGCAATATTGATATTTTAAATCTCGTTTTATTTTCCAGTGCGATTAATTGATATGATCTATTGACCTCGCTACCCTTGTTACATTAATTGGTTTGATTTTATAAGTTTGGACATTTCAGTCTTTTGCCCCTTCACTCTATCCACCATGTTTTGAAGCGTGTATGCCAGCTTGATGCATTTCCATTGGGCCAAGGGGGCAGTGCTCGGGCCCAGCATATCTGGGTTTGATTTACATGTGGCAATTCCTTGCAATCCGATTGGACCACGTCAGCGAGGGTCCGGCCCCAGTGACCCAATCCCATTTGCCCACGTTGCATTATCTTGCTTTTTGATTGGTCGGATTTACTTAATTCATAGTAAATCAACCGTTTGTCAGAAAAATACGAATAAATAGTCAATGGAAATGATTTTTAACGTAGAATTTGATTTTGTGGTTTTTGAAGCCTTATTCAAAATTAATATTCAAAGTTTTCATAGGATACTCTTTTAATGGTTTAAATGTTCTAAAATATATAATTAATTCATTTTAACTCCAATTTGTAAAATAAAATATGTTTTATTAATCAGGAGAATATGAATAATCGTTTGGTCAAGGTTTTGAGTCACAAATCGAGCTTTGGTTTTCAAGGTAGAAAATTAGGGTTTTTCCTATGCTTTATGTCTTTATATATATTAATACATGTGTAATAATGTAACTAGGGAAAATATGGATGGTGATACAATCAGATTGGTGAATGTGATGGTAATTAATTAAAACAGGTATGTGAATCCTATATTAATGTATGTGACCCCTATGTATGTGAAGCCTATTTTAGTATGTGAACCATATTTATTTGACACCTATTATGTGGACCCTATTCATATATGTAGTCTCTATGGATGAATGTGAATGATTATTGTGCAAACAATCCTACTCTCTCAGTTGGGTTTTTTTTTTCAACCCCACCATCATTATTGTGCTAGCCTTGTTATTCTCCTAAATGCATTTTTGTCTCTTTTACTTCTGTGATGAATCAATTGCGATTGTGGCTCACATATGTGAAATATTTAATCTTGTTATGGCCAATGTTGGCCCCTCCATTTATTTATTTCTTGGGTTTTATTCCTAATGCTAGGTTGTTATCTTGTTATACTTTTCACTCTACTGCCAAGTGAATGTTTATGCATGATATAATTATTGGCCAATTGACAATGTGGTGTACATGAGTACAAACCACCCATAGGGCACGGGGGTTTTAGTCCCCCTGCCGTGGGAACTGGGGTTTTAGTCCCCCTGCCATTTCATATATTAGCCACTGGGGTTTTAGTCCCCCCTGCCACTTTTTAGGCACTGGGGTTTTAGTCCCCCTGCCATTGGCGAGGTCCGGTAGGTTCCTCACCCTACATTGAGATGATTTTGAGTCAGAATTTATATTCATGCAAATGTGATATTTGTTGATATTGAAATGTGGCAGTTTTCTAAAACCTTATTTACTCATTTGCCTCTCACTCCTTGAAATTCCTTAGTGGAATCTTTTGTTATGAAATGCTTAACTTTATGATTGCCTTTATCCTATTATTGACACATACCTTTTATCTTTCTCTTGCTGGATGACCCCAACCATCCAGGCTAGGATCAGAGTGTGCAGGGAAGCTTGGTGAACCTAAGGCTACAGATAGGACAAGAAGAAAAGGAATATATAGCTTGCATGTTCATAGTCGCCTTTATATATTAAGTTGTTTTGTTTGGAGACAATATTGGCTTAGTCTAAGACTTCCTCTATCTAGATCCTTGTTCTTGTATGAAGATGTACCCCATTTGGGAAAAATTTTGTAATGTCCTCTTTATACATTTTGAATAAAGTCAAGATTTAAATTTCTGCAGCTACACAATTGATGATTTTGGTTGCCATGGTTTATAGTACAGACTTGGTCTTTACAGCATGGTATCAAAGCATCAAGGTAGTCAGATTATTAACTAATTCAAATTGTCTCCTAGATAGAACCCTTATCATATATATTTTCCCTATAGTAAGTTTTTCACCTTAGAGTTGACCTAGCATGAAAGTTTGATTTAGTATCATAATAATAATTAATTAAAAATAAAATTTGTCAACTTTTTGGTGAATTGTCTATTGAGAAGCTACTAGAGGAAGAAGTTGAAAGTGATGGTGTCTAGAAAGGGTCAGAGCTTGGGGGCTGGCAATATTTTCCTCTGCCCTACTAGCTTGGTAACGAGGACTCCTGAGCTCATATGACCTGGCCTGGCCTGATCTGATACAGACAGCTCAAAATAGTCTATCTTTGGGCATGTTGCCTAATTGTTGAATACCTTAGGAAAACCATAAGTGATTATTTGATCTCTTTCACAAAAATCATCCTTAAATACCTTATACTCCTATGTTTAGGGTTTAGTGTACCCTATGTTACACCCTGAAGCTTGGTTAGAAAATCCTTTTAGTGTTGAGTTTTATGTACCCTTCTACACTTAGCTTAGTTTGACTTAGTTGACCCTTTTAAGGGGTAGGATGATGGTAATGGTGTTAGTACCCTATTTGGTTTTGCAAATCTGATTTCGAGGACGAAATCTCTTTTTAGGGGGATGGAATCCCAACTAAAAGCAAAATCAAATACCTTTGGAGTTAGAAACCCTATCTATGTGGACATATGTACATAATACCTTATGTGAACAAGAATTTACCAAACACATTATACTTGTAATTCAACTTGTTTGTTTATACACACAAGAATATGTAGTAAGTCATATAGGAATAATTCATATGTTTGAACCTTAATATAGGCTTGATGCGCATAATAATGAGTTACTCATTACTAATGGTGAATATACATAACATTGACTATGCCACCCTAATGGTAAAATGTGTATGGATAATGCACCCTAAGGATGCTTTAATATGTAATGATCATGTTGACCTAAACCTTAATAGGTAATCATCTAGCTTTGACATCATATACATATATATATCCTTAATGCCTTCCATGATACATTAGTGACATTAGGTGTCATCATCACAATATACCTTAATGCATATAAATGGATTATATTCACAAAGTTATCAATATATAAATGTAAGGTATATCACCTTGTTCTCTAATGAAAACCTCATCATAATTTGATATATGAATTAATTCATTAATATTTAATGCGTTACATCATATTCAATAAAATGCATATAATCACTCAAACATGATAATGAATGATTGGATTACATAAATATTCATAAAATGCCTAATGTGTATAAAAATATGTATAATATATAATACAAAGTGTAATGGACAAAAATGATTAATGATGTCATTAATATGAGTATGAAAGATGATATGAAAATGTGCAATCAGAACATTATTTGGAATTATTATAGGCTTAATAACTTGTTGGATAATATTAACTTTTCTACAAAATAGTTTGTGATAATTTAACATGATAGTTTTAAGAGGATAATGGAAAATGAATTCATCTTATTAAGGTTTTTGACCTAATACATTAATAAACGTTGAAATGGCTTAGTAAACCCTAATTTGTGCTTAAAACCCTTGATTAGGGAAATACACATGATATAATATTGAGATGTAATTGTTTTGAATAAAATGTCGCACAAGTGATAGTATAATAAATATGATGCCTCTTCATGATGGAGATTATGTTAATAAGGCAAAAATGTTTAATAGGTTGAGTTTGATAAAAGGATATAGGTTTTGTGGAAACCTTAGTAAGACTTGACTGATTTGTAGGACTTTTTAATACTCACCTAGTTGCTTAAGGTTGGGAAGTTTCACACCCACCCTCTCTTTCCCTCTTGTTGTGATTTCGGGGATGAAATCCTCTTTAAGGGGTGATGTGCTGTAACATACTAAATCTCAGGGTCTTCCCTGCAATTTATGCACTTTTGATATTTTCTTTGCCTTCTAGTCCTTTTGGACTAATTTCATAAATTTCCCTTGTTTTATATTCTTTTTTGACTCCTTGTGCAATTTGAGCACAATTCAATGTTTAAATTACCTTTTTCCCTCATTTATATAAATGGAGGGGTGTTTGCACAAAAAACCCACTTAAGGTAATTATTAAGGGATAATAGTGCAAAATAAAGTTTTATGAGTGATATAAGTAGATAATATTAATTTGGAGCTTTTTGGATAAATATATTAGCAATAATGTGTATTTAAGTTAATGTATGAGAACATTAACCTTAATTGTTTCTCTCCCTCAAATATATGATTTTAATTCATGAAAATATGTTATTTAATTGAGAAATGATTATTGAAATCTTAATGTGTTTAATATCTCGAAATTTACTCACTTGTTTCATTAAAAGAAGTCTTTTCATATATTCCATTCATTTTAATATATTAATATACACTATAATGAGAAATGAATTTATTAAGGGCCAAAATATGTGTTGAATGAAAAACTAATTATATATAATTGTAATATTCGTCATTATGAACCTATGGTCCAAATTGGGTGCCTTTTGGACTTCATTTGACCCCTTAAATCGATTTTATGATTTTGGAGCAATGTACAAATAAGGTTTGATTTTAATTTGCATTTAAATGCATTCATTAGCCTAAAGCCCAGTTATTTACGCCCTATCACGCATCAACTCCAAGGTGCGCTTCATTGGATGGCCAGGAACTCATCATCATGGACCCAGGCGCGATCTGACGGCCGCTAAGTCATCCCCTACCTCCCGACGTTGGATGCTCCAGCCGTTTCCACAGGCAGCTGATTCGCGACTCTCGTTCTCCTTCTATGGTTAATCGTTTCGTATGCTTTCGAGCCTGTTGGCTTCATCTCGACAAGCTGGTTTGATTAAGCATTTACTCACCGCCACCCCCTCACCTTGCACAAAATGCCTAAACTGGCCCCTCTCTTCTTCTCCATCGTTTTCGTACAGAGGGGTCTAGGCCCTTTGTTCCGGCTATATAAAGCCCCCTCGACTATCCTCATTCCCCGCACATACGCACTCCTCTTCCAATTGCTTCTCCGCAGTCCCAGAACACCCAACCTACCTGCCTTTCTTCTCCGGTGAGTTTCTCAGCTAGTACCGCCACCTGCTGCACTTCGGGTTCAAGCAATGCACCGGTAAGCACCCCCACCACCTCGCCTTTGCTCCGTATGTATCCGTTCATCGTCAGGTTGTCCCAATCGCCGAGATCTATAGGTTGGTGTTTGACCCTCACCGGCATTTTATGGTTTCTACCGTCCAGTGATCCCCCAGCAACCAAAGGACCCACTTTGGACTAGCAATTCACCCACAGACGTTTTCCAACTCTGAGTTTCATATTTCGATTGTTCCAGTTCTTGGTTTGAGTATCTGGTTTGCTTCCTTGTTCTGGCCTCGTGTCGGCGACCTTGGGAATGTGAGAGGATGCATGGTAGCTCCCTGTGATCGTGAGATTCTAAGGACCCCTTCCCTAGACTTTGTTTGCTTCGGTTACAGCCTGGAGAAATAGAGTTCAAGCTCCAATAGTCGATCACACCATTGTTGGCTGGAAGAAGCCACGATGTGCTTTCTCCAATGTGTCCATTACAATCGACTAATTTATTTGACATGGCAATATTGATATTTCAAATCTCGTTTTATTTTCCAGTGCGATTAATTGATATGATCTATTGACCTCGCTACCCTTGTTACATTAATTGGTTTGATTTTATGAGTTTGGACATTTTAGTCTTTTGCCCCTTCACTCTATCGACCATGTTTTGAAGCGTGTATGCCAGCTTGATGCATTTCCATTGGGCCAAGGGGGCAGTGCTCGGGCCCAGCATCTCTGGGTTGGATTTACATGTGGCAATTCCTTGCAATCCGATTGGTCCACGTTAGCGAGGGTCCGGCCCCAGTGACCCAATCCCATTTGCCCACGTTGCATTATCTTGCTTTTTCATTGGTCGGATTTACTTAATTCATAGTAAATCAACCGTTTGTCAGAAAAATACAAATAAATAGTCAATGGAAATGATTTTTAACGTAGAATTTGATTTTGTGGTTTTTGAAGCCTGATTCCAAATTAATATTCAAAGTTTTCATAGGATACTCTTTTAATGGTTTAAATGTTCTAAAATACATAATTAATTCATTTTAAGTCCAATTTGTAAAATAAAATATGTTTTATTAATCAGGAGAATATGAATAATCGTTTGGTCAAGGTTTTGATTCACAAATCGAGCTTTGGTTTTCAAGGTAGAAAATTAGGGTTTTTCCTATGCTTTATGTCTTTATATATATTAATACATGTGTAATAATGTAACTAGGGAAAATATGGATGGTGATACAATCAGATTGGTGAATGTGATGGTAATTAATTAAAATAGGTATGTGAATCCTATGTTAATGCATGTGACCCCTATGTATGTGAAGCCTATTTTAGTAGGTGAACCATATATATTTGACACCTATTATGTGGACCCTATTCATATATGTGGTCGCTATGGAAGAATGTGAATGATTATTGTGCAAACAATCCTACTCTCTCAGTTGGGTATATTTTTTTCAACCCCACCATCATTATTGTGCTAGCCTTGTTATTCTCCTAAATGCAATTTTGGCTCTTTTACTTCTGTGATGAATCAATTGCGATTGTGTCTCACATATGTGAAATATTTAATCTTGTTATGGCCAATGTTGGCCCCTCCATTTATTTATTTCTTGGGTTTTATTCCTAATGCTATGTTGTTATCTTGTTATACTTTTCACTCTACTACCAAGTGAATGTTTATGCATGATATAGTTATTGGCCAATTGACAATGTGGTGTACATGAGTACAAACCACCCATAGGGCACGGGGGTTTTAGTCCCCCTACCGTGGGCACTGGGTTTTAGTCCCCCTGCCATTTCATATATTAGGCACTGGGGTTTTAGTCCCCCTGCCACTTTTTAGGCACTGGGGTTTTAGTCCCCCTGCCATTGGTGAGATCCGGTAGGTGCCTCACCCTACATTGAGATTATTTTGAGTCATAATTTATATTCATGCAAATGTGATATTTGTTGATATTGAAATGTGGCAGTTTTCTAAAACCTTATTTACTCATTTGCCTCTCACTCCTTGAAATTCCTTAGTGGAATCTTTTGTTATGAAATGCTTAACTTTATGATTTCCTTTATCCTATTATTGACACATACCTTTTATCTTTCTGTTGCTGGATGACCCCAACCATCCATGCTAGGATCAGAGTGTGCAGGGAAGCTTGGTGAACCTAAGGCTACGGATAGGACAAGAAGAAAAGGAATATATAGCTTGCATGTTCATAGTCCCCTTTATATATTAAGTTGTTTTGTTTGGAGACAATATTGGCTTAGTCTAAGTCTTCCTCTACCTAGATCCTTATTCTTGTATGAATATGTACCCCATTTGGGAAAAATTTTGTAATGTACTCTTTATACATTTTGAATAAAGTCAAGATTTAAATTTCCGCAGCTACAATATTGATGATTTTGGTTGCCATGGTTTATAGTACAGACATGGTCTTTACAGCATGGTATCAGAGCATCAAGGTAGTTGAATTCTTAACTAATTCAAATTGTCTCCTAGATAGAACCCTTATCATATATAGTTTCCCTATAGTAAGTTTTTCACCTTAGAGTTGACCTAGCATGAAACTTTGATTTAGTATCATAATAATAATTAATTAAAAATAAAATTTGTCAACTTTTTGGTGAATTGTCTATTGAGAAGCTACTAGAGCAAGAAGTTGAAAGTGATGGTGTCTAGAATGGGTCCGAGCTTGGGGGCTGGCAATATTTTCCTCCGCCCTACTAACTTGGTCACGAGGACTCCTGAGCTCATATGACCTGGCCTGGCCTGATCTGATACAGGCAGCTCAAAATAGTCTATCTTTGGGCATGTTGCCTAATTGTTGAATACCTTAGGAAAACCATAAGTGATGATTTTATCTCTTACACAAAAATACCCCTTAAATACCTTATACTCCTATGTTTAGGGTTTAGTGTACCCTATGTTACACCCTGAAGCTTGGTTAGTAAATCCTTTTAGTGTTGAGTTTTATGTACCCTTCTACCCTTAGGTTAGTTTGACTTAGTTGACCATTTTAAGGGGTAGGATGAGGGTAATGGTGTTATTACCCTATTTTCTTTTGCAAATCTGATTTCGAGGATGAAATCCCTTTTTAGGGGGATGGAATCCCAACTAAAAGCAAAATCAAATACCTTTGGAGTTAGAAACCCTATCTATGTGGACATATGTACATAATAACTTATGTGAACTAGAATTTACCAAACACATTATACTTGTAATTCAACTTGTTTGTTTATACACACATGAATATGTTGTAAGTCATACAGGAATAATTCATATGTTTGAACCTTAATATAGGCTTGATGCGCATAATAATGAGTTACTCATTACTAATGGTGAATATACATAACGTTGACTATGCCACCCTAATGGTAAAATGTGTATCGATAATGCACCCTAAGGATGCTTTAATATGTAATGATCATGTTGACCTAAACCTTAATAGGTAATCATCTAGCTTTGACATCATATACATATATATATCCTTAATGCCTTCCATGATACATTAGGTGTCATCATCACAATATACCTTAATGCATATAAATGGATTATAGTCACAAAGTTATCAATATATATATGTAAGGTATATCACCTTGTTCTCTAATGAACACCTCATCATAATTTGATATATGAATTAATTCATTAATATTTAATGAGTGACATCATATTCAATAAAATGCATATAATCACTCAAACATGATAATGAATGATTGGATTCACATAAATATTCATAAAATGCCTAATGTGTATTAAAATATGTATAATATATAATACAAAGTGTAATGGACAAAAATGATTAATGATGTCATTAATATGAGTACGAAAGATGATATGAAAATGTGCAATCAGAACATTATTTGGAATTATTATAGGCTTAATAACTTGTTGGATAATATTAACTTTTTTTACCAAATAATTTGTGATAATTTAACATGATAGTTTTAATAGGATAATGGAAAATGAATGCATGTTATTGAGGTTTTTGACCTAATACATTAATAAACATTGAAATGGCTTAGTAAACCCTAATTTGTGCTTAAAACCCTTGATTAGGGAAATACACATGATATAATATTGAGATGTAATTGTTTTGAATAAAATGTCGCACAAGTGATAGTATAATAAATATGATACCTCTTCATGATGAAGATTATGTTAATAAGGCAAAAATGTTTAGTAGGTTGAGTTTGATAAAAGGTTATAGGTTTTGTGGAAACCTTAGTAAGAATTGACTTATGTGTAGGACTTTTTAATACTCACCTAGTTGTTTAAGGTTTGGAAGTTGCACACCCACCCTCTCTTTCCCTCTTGTTGTGATTTCGGGGACGAAATCCTCTTTAAGGGGTGGTGTGCTGTAACATACTGAATCTCAGGGTCTTCCCTGCAATTTACCCACTTTTGATCTTTTCTTTGCCTTCTAGTCCTTTTGGACTAATTTCATAAATTTCCCTTGTTTTATATTTTTTTTGACTCCTTGTGCAATTTGAGCACAATTCAATGTTTAAATTACCTTTTTCCCTCATTTATATAAATGGAGGGGTGTTTGCACAAAAAACCCACTTAAGGTAATTACTAAGGGATAATAGTGCAAAATAAAGTTTTATGAGTGATATAAGTAGATAATATTAATTTGGAGCTTTTTGGATAAATATATTAGCAATAATGTGTATTTAAGTTAATGTATGAGAACATTAACCTTAATTGTTTCTCTCTCCTCAAATATATGATTTTAATTCATGAAAATATGTTATTTAATTGAGAAATGATTATTGAAATCTTAATGTGTTTAATATCTCGAAATTTACTCACTTGTTTCATTAAAAGTAGTCTTTTCATATAATCCGTTCATTTTAATATATTAATATACACTATAATGAGAAATGAATTTATTAAGGGCCGAAATATGTGTTGAATGCAAAACTCCTATGGTCCAAATTGGGTGCCTTTTGGACTTCATTTGACCCCTTAAATCGATTTTATGATTTTGGAGTAATGTACAAATAAGGTTTGATTTCGATTTGCATTTAAATGCATTCATTAGCCTAAAGTCTGGTTATTTACGCCCTGTCACGCATCATCTCCCAGGCGCACTTCATCTGACGGCCAGGAACCCATCATCATGGACCCAGGCGCGATCTGACGGCTGCTAAGTCATCCTCTACCTCCCTACGCTAGATGCTCCAACCGTTTCCATAGGCAGTTGATTCGCGATTCTCGTTCTCCCTCTATGGTTAATCGTTTCGTATGATTTCGAGCATGTTGGCTTCGTCTCGACGAGCTGGTTCGATTAAGAATTTACTCACCGCCACCCCCTCACCTTGTGTAAAACTCCTAAACTGGCCCCTCTCTTCTTCTCCGTCGGTTTTGTACAATGGGGTCTAGGCCCTTCGTTTCGGCTATATAAAGCCCCCTCGACTATCCTCATTCCCCGCACATACTTACTCCTCTTCCAATTGCTTCTCCATAGTCCTAGAACACCCAACCTACCTTCCTTTCTTCTTCGATGAGTTACCCAGCTAGTACCGCCACCTGCTGCACTTCGGGTTCAATCAATGCACCGGTAAGCACCCCCACTGCCTCGCCTTTGCTCTGTATGTATCTGTTCGTCGTCAGGTTGTCCCGATCACCGAGACCTATAGGTTGGTGTTTAATCCTCACCGGCATTTTATAATTTCTACCGCCCGGTGATCCCCCAACAGCCAAAGGACCCATTTTGGACTAGCAATTCACCTGCAGACGTTTTCCAACTCTGAGTTTCATTTTTCAATGGTTCCAGTTCTTGGTTTGAGTATCTGGTTTGCTTCCCTATTTTGGCCTCGTGTTGGCGACCTTGGGAACGTGAGAGGATGCATGGTAGCTCTCTGTGATTGTGAGATTCTAAGGACCCCTTCGCCCAGTCTTCGTTTCCTTCGGTTACAGCCTAGAGAAATAGAGTTCAAGCTCCAATAGTCGATCACGCCATTGTTGGCCGGAAGAAGCCACGATGTGCTTTCTCCAATGTGTCCATTACAATCGACTAATTTATTTGACATGGCAATATTGATATTTCTAATCTCATTTTATTTTCCAGTGCAATTAATTGATATGATCTATTGACCTCTCTACCCTTGTTACATTAATTGGTTTGATTTTATGAGTTTGGACATTTCAGTCTTTTGCCCCTTAACTCTATCGACCATGTTTTGAAGCGTGTATGCCAGCTTGATGCATTTCCATTGGGCCAAGGGGGCAGTGCTCGGGCCCAGCATCTCTGGGTTGGATTTACACATGGCAATTCCTTGCAATCTGATTGGTCCACGTCAGCGAGGGTCCGGCCCCAGTGACCCAATCCCATTTGCCCATGTTGCATTATCTTGCTTTCTGATTGGTCGGATTTACTTAATTCATAGTAAATCAACTGTTTGTCAGAAAAATATGAGTACATAGTCAATGGAAATGATTTTTAACGTAGAATCTGATTTTGTGGTTTTTGAAGCCTGATTCCAAATTAATATTCAAAGTTTTCATAGGATACTCTTTTAATGGTTTAAATGTTCTAAAATACATAATTAATTCATTTTAACTCCAATTTGTAAAATAAAATATGTTTTATTAATCAGGAGAATATGAATCATCGTTTAGTTAAGGTTTTGAGTCACAAATCGAGCTTTGGTTTTCAAGTTAGAAAATTAGGGTTTTTCCTATGCTTTATGTCTTTATATATATTAATACATGTGCAATAATGTAACTAGGGAAAATATGGATGGTGATAAAATAAGATTGGTGAATGTGATGGTAATTAATTAAAATAAGTATGTGAATCCTATGTCAATGTATGTGACCCCTATGTATGTGAAGCCTATTTTAGTATGTGAACCATATTTATGTGACACCTATTATGTGGACCCTATTCATATATGTGGTCTCTATGGATGAATGTGAATGATTATTGTGCAAACAATCCTAATCTCTTAGTTGGGCTTTTTTTTCCAACCCCACCATCATTATTGTGCTAGCCTTGTTATTCTCCTAAATGCATTTTTGGCTCTTTTACTTCTTTGATGAATCAATTGCAATTGTGGCTCACATGTGTGAAATATTTAATCTTGTTATGGCCAATGTTGTCCCCTCCATTCATTTACTTCTTGGGTTTTATTCCCAATGTTGTGTTGTTATCTTGTTATACTTTTCACTCTACTGCCAAGTGAATGTTTATGCATGATATAGTTATTGGCCCATTGACAATGTAGTGTACATGAGTACTAACCACCCATAGGGCATTGGGGTTTTAGTCCCCTTGCCATTTTATATATTAGGCACTGGGGTTTTAGTCCCCCTGTCACTTTTTAGGCACTAGGGTTTTAGTCCCCCTTCCATTGGTGAGGTCCGGTAGGTGCCTCACCCTACATTGAGATGATTTTGAGTCTTAATTTATATTCATGCAAATGTGATATTTGTTGATATTGAAATGTGGCAGTTTTCTAAAACCTTATTTACTCATTTGCCTCTCACTCCTTGAAATTCCTTTGTGGAATCTTTTGTTATGAAATGCTTAACTTTATGATTGCCTTTATCCTATTATTGACACATACCTTTTATCTTTCTCTTACTGGATGACCCCAACCATCCAGGCTAGGATCAGAGTGCGCAGGGAAGCTTGGTGAACCTAAGGCTAAGGATAGGACAAGAAGAAAAGGAATATATAGCTTGCATGTTCATAGTCACCTTTATATATTAAGTTGTTTTGTTTGGAGACAATATTGGCTTAGTCTAAGTCTTCCTCTACCTAGATCCTTGGTCTTGTATGAAGATGTACCCCATTTGGGAAAAAAAATTAATGTACTCTTTATACATTTTGAATAAAGTCAAGATTTAAATTTCCGTTGCTACACAATTGATGATTTTGGTTGCCATGGTTTATAGTAGAGACTTGGTCTTTACATGTACTGGGATGGCATCTGTAGAAGCTCCTAACCTTCACCACAGACAACAGGTTGACATTGCCCTCCTAGAGACAGGCTCCACACCTTTATAGAAGTCCACACAGACCACCTAGAACTCCTATCATCCTACTAGAATGGGCATGATGGAGTTCTCCATCTTGTTGGTCTTCTAGTCACCAACTTGCTCTCCTACAATTGTTCTCCCTGTCTATCCCTCCCTTTATTGGATAGGACTTTCTCGGGTTCTCTCAGTAACCAAAACTAGAGAAGACAAACTATTTTCAATGGCAATTGATGTGTTTGAGAAGCCCCCAATATCCCTTTATTTATAGGAGGGGTTAGTTTTAGGGTTCCCAGTCTATGTGGGAGTGGAAGGGCCCAAAATCTCAAAAAAATTGCAAAATTGTTAACAGTGAACCAATCAGTTCACCAGGAAAAGTGGCCAGTTGGCACGCAAGCTAATCAGTTCACCCAACAACCAATAATTTTACATGTTTCCCAATCATATATGAATTGACAATTCTATTCCAATTAATGCACGACATGACATCAACATTAATCCTTGATGCAATCGAATTACACCATGAACCAAGAGTCTCACCAAGTCAATCGGTTATCTCATGACCACAGACCGATCATTTCACTAGATGAACCGGTCAGTTTGTACCCTAGTTCATGCAAAAGTCGTCATGTGCAATATCCAATCAACCTAACACTCCAAATAGTCATTTCATGAGTCGATCGGTTGGGAGTCCAGTCAGTTGATTTGTTGTTGGAATTGAATACCTTATCACTTTAGCAATCAATTCAATTATTATTTATGATCAAAACTCCTCTTCTAGGCTAGTTCCTATGTGTGTGATCCTATAAGTCCCATATTACATTGACAGTGAGATTTCATAATATGACATCACAAGCAAAGAGTGGTGCCTAGTCACACATCATTACTGCCCAAGTAAATGGAAAGTTGGAGAAAAACTTCAACCTAGAATATGTGTTTGGTGTTACAATGTTTGTATAGTTCCTTTGTCACTAATATCCAGATTGAACTCAAGGCATGTAGCACTCATCCTCTTCAATATTCAATCTATGTTCCTTGAACTAGAGCAGACTGTCTGAGATATATGTAAGCTCAATATCACATATTGACTCACATTTCCATGGACATGCACTTCTTAATCTTTCTTATCAAGAGGCCTAGGATACCATACTCATATAGGAGGGACAAATCCCATCTACATCACTCACAATCATCACCATGTGTCACATTGTACCCAATTATTACCTTAATGGAAACCCTTATTCAGGATTACGTTGGATGATGTCAAAGCATACTGAATGACATGTGATGAGTGTAATGACATTAGGTATAAAAACTAAAATCAGCACCAACACTATGAGAGTTGACTATGACTACCAGTGTAATGATTTCCATGTGTCATTCTCATGGTGGGTCTACCTGATACTTTGTTCTCTAACATGTATCAATGTGCTTGGTTCGATATCACATATCATGACTAATGAGATTCTATCATCAACCAACACACACTCTAGTCTTATGTGTTATTGATGTCTATCTTCCTTCTAAAATAACATCCAACCAGGTACATAATGAGAATGTATGTATTCCTAACATCCTTATGATATCATTATTCAAGTCACATACTTGAAGACATACACAATTAAGTAGTGTCATTATCTAGACATTTATTATGTTACTTAATTATCTCATAACGGAATAAAATAGAATAAACTGGAAGCTTGCCTTTATTAATAATCAAATTATTTACAAATTATGCTATTACAATTATCATATGATTGACTCTCGTAAGTTTTTTTTCCATAAATTGCATTATTGAATTATCTTAAACAAGATATTCCCTTCCCCACACATATAATCTGATTGCCTTTATCCACACAAAAATCAACATCTTTTGGAAAATAATAAAGGATAATCATGTATTACTACTTTTTCTCTCTCCTTCATCATTATATTTTCCTTTTGTAAAAAATATGTCTTTTCATTGTTTCCTCCAAAAAATTACTAAAATATCTACAAACCCAGAAAATTAGCATTATCAGCCCAGGCCACCAAGCGGATCTGAGTCATCCATTGTGTACCATGTGGCAGATGACCTCAATCCACAGGACCACGCCTTGGGGCGCGTCAGCGTGATCCGTCACCTTCTTTGGGACCTTATAGTTGGAAGCTCTAAACCCTAAAATTCACCTATATATAAACCTACACACCAAATGTATTGTAGGCCACTTTCATCTCTTTTGAAGCCATATATACGAATACCTCTCCCTTTTATTTTTTTCATATGATTAGAGGATCCTTCCTCTAATACTAACTACTTTGCTAATGTTGCTAGGCTTCTCTACAATAACTATTGTCTTTTCTATTATTTCCAATATCGGTAACTACTTCTTTGTCTAGTTTGTTGCAGTCATACTTTTTCAAATCTACATGCTATTTTAAAGATCTCATAATTTGATATATTAAACATCTCTCACATCTTTCTCTTCATACACATCAGTCCTAACCGCAAATGATGGATATCTATCGTGGGAGGTCCTGAGATGGTTGCGACCACAACACACCTAAAAAAAAGGACCTTTAGAGCTATGATGGGAAAGACACAATCATCTTTAGCCCCAAAGGTCTGCCAACATAAAAAAAAACTTTTAGTGCTTTCTACCATTTTCTTCTTACAATAACTTTGTAACATCCCTGACCTGGGTTATGTACTAACCCTAGGTGTTTTGCCTAATAAAGATGATTAGATTCTTGATTGTATTTCTTTAAAATTAATTAATGCTTTTAAGGAACTTATATTTCAATTTTAGTCCTTTTTGAATAATGTTGAAATATTGTTTTGTTAATAATGGACTAAAGTGCAAATTACCCAAGTAGAGGGGTTAACTTGCAAATTGCACATGATAAGATGTTAATCTGAAGTTGAGACATCAGGAGAATAAATATGATGAAGTATTATGGTTTTCTCAATCTTGAGTACCCAGGTATAACTCGTAAAGCAATCTTTGTGCATTAAAACCTAGATTTGGTGTAATGTGCAAATTACCCAAAACCTAGGGTTCAAAATGTAATATATCACCTCTTGAGGGTCTCTCATGTTTCTTGGCATCAAGTGGAGCAAATAAAATGAGAAGGGTGCCTCATTTGAATGATCATGGAAGAGAGAGAATCTTGATATTAAAATAATCAAGATTTAAGCACAAAAGGCTCTTTAATATAACCTAATGTAAAAAGAAATAAAATAATTATGGAGCCCTTCAACCAAAAGTTGGAGTATGTGTTTGAAATAGTTTGGAAAAGCTTGTGCCATTCTTGGGCACCAACAAGATCATTGGTTGAAGTGGAAGTTATTCACATTAATTATATATAAAGCAATATCCACTAAAAGATGGATATTAACATATAACTCTTTAAGGTGCTTAGTTCTTTACCATTATCCTTGGATAATGGAGAAGTTATCAAGGAATTAGAAGGTGGATACGTGTCCAAAGATTGGAGGAAGCTTTGGTGGATTTTAGTTGGGAAATAAAAGGAGATAATCCTCTTTTTCCATTTTCCTTGAAAATCCATATATATATATATATATATATATATATATATATATATATATATATATATATATATATATATATATATATATATATATAAGTATCCTTTTTCCAAAACACCCAAGGATCATTTCCTTAGTTTCTTTTCTTCCCAAACTTTCTTTGACCGACCAAGGAAGAGCTCTGGACCATAGGAAGGACGACCAAACTAGCTTGGTAATCTTTGTTCATCTTCTACCTCAAATTCATGGTGGAAACCATAAAACAAGGTTAGATTCATGGTTATCTTCACTTGGTTTTCTTTTCTAGCCATCTTGTTCATCCAAAGATTGAAGAAAGAACCTTGGACAACTACTAGAGCTCAATATACCATTAAATCTGTGGAGCTTGGAGCTCTAGATCAAGTCTAGAGGCGAGTTTTATAACTGTAACCCTTAAGCATTGCTAATGCATCCATCTCCTTAATAATCATTGGCCAGTTTCTTCTTTAGTAGACTTTTGGTTAATTGCTATAACTTCTGCAAAGAACAGAAATAGTTATTGGTTGTTCTTAGGAAGAAGATGATGATGTTAACTTTGATGTTAATCCAAAGAAAATTACTTTAGCAAACGGTTTCAAACTGTTTGATTGCAAACGGTTTCATCCAAACAGCATAGAAGCGAACGATCCAAGACCATTTGGTGGTGTTGATCAAGCATTGACCATTTAGAGGTTTGTTGGGAATAATGTAGACTAATCACCTATCAATAATTATCAATTAAATCCAAGTAGTTCACTAATTAAAGGTCCAACAATCATCAAACCCTAAATCGGGTTAATTGCTGATTTGATAATTGATTAAGGTTGAAGTTTGGGTTGAGTGACCCAAATGGTTTCAAAACCCTTTGGGGATCATCAAAACGGTCTCAAGACCGTTTGGTGATCACCCAAGACCATTTGGAGGTCTAGGGTTAAGGATGGTTGACCAATTGAAGATCCAAAGGTTCTAAGTTGAAGTATAATCAATTGTTGCTATAATGATCAAATCAATGGACCAAACCCCAATTGGTTGACTTGGTTTCTGGTGTTTACTTGAGCAACCGGTCTCAAGACCATTTTGAGGTCATCCAAATGATCCCAAGACCATTTGGGGTTAGCTCATGACCAATTTGGATAATGGTTCAATGGGTTCAAATCAATTAGACTCACATTGATTTATGTTGAAGGGTCATCGATTCCAAACCATAATCTAATTGAATCAAGCCCTAATTGATGATCAATTGAGGGTCAATTAATGGTCAAATCAGTTGATGGTTGACCTAATTAACTCAATTGAATGATGTTAATAGGTCCAATTGATGATTGATTATATGCATACAAGTGTTGAAGGAACCAACATTGGAAACCCTAATTCAATTTGAGGTGACTATACTTGGTCCATGCAGTTTTGAGGTGGTTTGGACCAAACAGTCTCAAGACCGTTTGGGACCAAACGGTCCCAAACCATTTAGGTTCATGCGGTTTCCAAATCGGTTGAGTGCATGTGGTTTGAAAACTGATTGTGTCCATGCAGTTTCAAAAGTCAACCATGAGCAAACGGTCATCACCCCCAACTTTAGCAAATGGTCTTGAAGGTCTACTTTACGAAATGGTCTCAAGGGTAGACCAAGACCGCATGAAGGTCCAAAAGGTCTTAGACCATTTGGAGGTTTAGTATGCAAGACCGTTTGAGGTCTAAGATAGTCAAGATCATTTGGGGCCTTAGTGGCCAAGATCGTTTGGTGGTTGATTAACCTAAACACCATGGGTACTTAAAGTGGTTAAGGGACAAAGTGATTAGTTAATTAATACATGATGTAATCAAAGGTGATCATGGTACATGTACCTTAATGGGATAGTGTGTTTGAAACCCATGAAGTAATTAAGCCCTAATGACTACAATGATAATGATATAAACTATGAAGTCAATTATCTTTCATGATTAAGTTGAATTAACCTAATCAAGGCTGAAGATAATATCATCCAATAGGGGATGAGAGAGAAAAGGCTTCTTATATGAATGTCAATCAAGTAATGGACTTCCAATATGAATGAATGCCTAATTAGGGTATGATCCATGATTAGTGAGATCATGAAAACCCTAATTATGATGGTTAATGAATCTTAACCCTAAATTGAGGGTAATAATGAAAGTATCCCTAACGCATGATGATGATGTAATCTTAATTCATAATGATAACCCTAATTCATAGAGCTGTGATATGAATAGTAAACCCTAATTCATAGAGATGTGATATGAATAGTAAACCCTAATTCTAGGTTATGCTTTATAGCATGAAGCTCTATGATTAGATAATGGAATGAGGAATCACTATTCCCAATTAAGCTAAGCAGTTGGTTAACCCTAATTGAATCGAAAAAGGGAAACCCTAACCCTAGTAAGGGCATAGTGGTGCAACATTTAACATAGTGATGTTATCATTATTGTACACTGTGCTGATATAGAAATAATGTACATGTTATCATTTGTGTTAGTCATACATGTATTTATGAAGTAGTGACAATAGCCAGGTAAGGGTTATAATTTCATATTCATTGAAAGCACTTTATAAAATTTGAAAGTAATGATATACTATTTTGCCTATTGAAAGGTAACAAAAGAGATTGATAGGTTGTATGAGCCATATGAAATATCTGCATTACTACTATCATGTTTATATTGTCAAATGACTTAATGGCAATATGTTACATGGTAACAAGTGTTTTGATGATATAAGGTTTTGAACACCCATATTCTTGAATCACAATGATGAGATGGTTAGGTACTGAGTTCCCAATGTTAACAAGATGTGAAATGAACTTGATACAAATAGTACTCTTTCTTTATAGCAATTGTTTTAATGGTTTATGTTTGAAAACATGCATGATGCTAAAAGAATGCTATAATGTACTTAAATAATCAAATATAATGATATCATGTAGAGCCCTGACCCTAGATCCATCATCGTCAGAAGCTAGATGGTGGTGAAACATGTTTTCCTAAGGGAACTCCTGGAGAGCATACTTTTGAGTATGTGGTGGTTATGGACGTGAATATCCTTACATCCTAATGGAGGAATTGATGTGAGATAAACATTTAATCTCTCAATCCTTGATTATATGTATATGCCAGGAAGATATATCACTAATCTACTAATGATGATGTCAATGTCGAATCGATGTGAGATAAACAAGAAATCCCTCAATTGTGAAGAGAGTACAACATGCCACTATAACTCTAATAGAGAAGTGCCAGAATACCCTAGACAACTATTATGGCAGAGACACAAGATGTCCTGCATGTTGTTCCTCACACGGACTGAGGAGGATGAGGTCATAGAAATTTGTCTCTTCCGATGACCTATGTATGGTACCGATTGTGATTTCTTAATGGTCGGTTGGAGTATGAGCGGTATATCTCATCTCCTCAGGGCATAAGTATGTTTGTAAAATGTAATCAGTCGTGTAGCATATTTGCGTAGGTTGAACTATGAGAAACAATGATTGATGATACATTGTTTATAATGTCCTAGTTGGATAATTAGTATACATGTTCTTCATATTCCTATTTGATTAAATGACTGGTTACTCAATCAAGTTATAATTGAAATGATTGAATAAAGAATACTGCTTTATTTAGTTATTTGATGAATTACCTGATGTTGAATAATTATAATCCTACTGCTCAATATCATTCTATTATTTGCAATAACAATGCTTCTAGAGAAGAGTTATAACTCTCACTGGGACAATATTCAATTGTCTCACCCCCATGGGATTCAACTTTTTAGGTAGACGTCGAGGAAGAAGAAATCCATCAGTGGGTGAGCAGCAACAACAGCAGCAGCACCAACAAGGACAACAATGATCTTCAGGAGGAGACATTGTCTGTTAGGTCTTGTATATAGAGAGTCCTATGTGTCATCTCTGTACTCTCAAGTCCTAGGAGTCAGTAGATGGTTTAATACAGATCTGAGATTTTTGGCTTAATGCCTCAAGATTTTTGTATACTGCCTTGTACAGTTTAACCGGGCATTTGATGATGTGACTCTCGAGATGAGATATTACAGAGATTTAATGATGGATTATCTTGTAAATAACTTACCTTGTTTCTTTACAAAAGAGTTTCACAGTTTGTAGATCTTTTTACAAAAAGTTTTAATAATTAGTGATTTTCAGTAATTCTGTTGTTAATAAATTGTTTCCGCATAGTTAATAACGTTTTGATCGCACCGGGTATCAAAAATTAGTGGTATCAGAGCTCTAGGTTCGCTGAGTCTACAGAGACATAGGACTAGGTTGTGGAGTCTATTCTAGTGTCTTCAAGTATATCTGATAGTGTCTTATGCTCATATAGGAGGAGAAGAGAAAAGTAAAGATGTCTAGATCACATGAGGAACATGTTGTTGAGAGTAGTGTCGTTGCACCCGGAGGAGGTGCAAGAAACCAAGAAAGGGAGGAACAACATGTGCCTAAACCACCCCAATTCAACCCAGCTAATATGGGGAAGCTAGCCATCCAAGCCATGTTTGGGCAGTTCATGACTGCCATGACACATATGATTGATAGGATGCCTATACCTGTACCTAGGGCACCTACCCATCTAGAAGGACAAGGATCCGGCAAGACGTTTGAACGACTTCGCCGAGTCGGAGCCACAGAGTATGCTAGAATAACTGACCCAGGAAATGCTGACTTGTGGTTAACTGAACTAGAGAAGGCCTTTAGAATCCTAAACATCCCAGAAGCTGAGAAGGTTAGACATGTTGTGTACCTTCCCAAGGGGAGTGCTGGTCACTGGTGGACCATGCAGGAAGGGAAAAGGCCAGGTGTGGAGATCGAATGGGATGTTTTCCAACGGGAATTTATCAACAGATACTTTCCTAAGATGTTCTTGGATGAGAAAATATCTTAGTTTGAGAGGTTAAGGCAGGGACTAATGAACATTAGCGAGTAGGAGGCTAAGTTCATGGAGCTTTTGCGGTTCTTTACGCCCATGGCAACCAAAGACGAAGAAAGGATTAGGCATTTTGAGAAGGGGTTAAATGTTGAGTTGACCACTCCTGTGTCTACTCTAGAAAATAGGGAAAGGTTTGCTACCTTTGTAGAGTCTGTCAGAAGGATAGAGAGGGCTGTGTCAGAAAAGAGACAGACTAAGAACAAGAAGATGTATCCCCAGTTCCAAGGATCCTCATCCAAAGATTTTAAGAAACTGAGGTATTCTGCACCAATGGCACCACCTAGATTTAATACCCAGATGCAGTGGACGTCAAATAGGGGTAGAGGATGAAGTTTACCTTTAGAAGGAGCTCACAACTCAGCATCTATGTCAGTTACAGGACCAACCAGACCACAGTAAGGGAATAGAAGTTGTTTTATGTGTGGAAAGATGGGGCATCTAATGAAGGATTGTAGAGCCAGAGAAGTGAGTGTAACTCAACCTCAAAGGCAGAGTCAGCAAGGATCTCAAAGGTGATAGTTTCCCGGTAATGCTAGAGAACGTGGACAAGCATCCCAAGCTGGATCATCGGCACCTATTCATCGAGCACCGAATCAACCACAGGAGACGGTAAGATTCTACGTGATGAATCCACCTAATGCAGTGATCAACCCTCAGGTTGCGGCAGGTCAGATGGAGTTGGTTAATTCTGATATGTTTACATCTTGTGTTGTATCTATTTTAATTGATTTGGGTGCTACGCATTCCTTTATCACTCAAAGAGTGATTATTGACTGCAACCTGACTACAAGTCATAGAGCAGATAGTTTGTTGTTAGAAACTCCTTTGATGGGATTTGTTGTGTTGCGGGAGATATGCTCTCCCTGCATTCTCTTCTTTTCTGAACATCGCATTCAAGTGGATCTTAAACCAGTTGAGATGCATGGATTCGATGTAATCCTTGGAATGGATACCTTAGAAAGGTATAAGGTTGTATTGGATTGTGAGTCCAAGCAAGTTGTGTTCACATATGATAGTGACACATGGATCTTTCAAGGAGATAGAACGATCCTACTGACCTGTATCGTGTCATCTATGGTTGCTGAGAAGATGATGAGGCAAGCATGTTATGCATTCTTGGCCCATGTGGTAGATACCACCATGGAGAGTTCTAATCCTGCTGAAGTTCGTGTAGTCAGGGAATTTGAAGATGTATTCCCTGAAGAACTTCCAGGTGTACCTCCGCCCTGAGAGATTGATATTGAGATTAATCTAATTTTAGGCACGCAACCAATAGCACAAACACCATATAGAATGGCGCATGCTGAGATGGCAGAACTCAAGAAACAACTGCAAGAGTTTCTTGAGAAGGGTTTCATCTGACCGAGTACTTCGCCTTGGGGTGCTCCAGTCCTCTTTGTTAAAAAGAAAGACGGGTCAATGCGGTTATGCATTAATTATAGATAATTAAATAAAGTAACTATAAAGAATAAGTATCCTTTGTCGAGGATTGATGATCTCTTTCACCAGTTGTGTGGTGCAACAGTCTTCTCAAAGATAGATCTGAGGTCGAGATGTCACCAGCTGTGTATTAAGGAGGGTGACATACCTAAGTCTTCCTTCAGAACAAGGTATGGTACTTATGAGTTCGCAGTTATGTCGTTCAGACTAACTAATGCACCGGCTGCATTTATGGAACTCATGAATAGAATCTTCCGACCTTTTCTTGATCACTGTGTTGTTGTCTTCATAGATGACATCCTGATCTATAGTAGAGATGCTCAGCAGCATGAGCAACATCTTCGTCAAGCTCTAACTTTGCTAAGAGAGCATAAGTTATAAGCTAAGTTTAGCAAGTGTGAGTTCTGGTTACCATAAGTTTTTTTTCTTGGACACGTAATATTTGCCTCAAGCATTCGTGTTGACCCTAAAAAGGTAGAATCTGTCCAGTAATGGGAACAACCGAAGACTCCGATGGAGATTTGAAGTTTCTTAGGATCGGCAGGCTATTACAGGAGGTTCATTAAGAACTTCATTTCTATCATTTTACCCTTAACTAAGTTGACCAAGAAAGATGTTCCTTTTACCTGGAGTGACAAGTGTCAACAATCATTTTAGTTGTCGAAGGAAAGGTTGACAAGTGCACCTGTGCTTGTGTTACCTGAGCAAGGGAAAGGGTATATAGTTTTCTTTGATGCCTCTAAGAATGGACTAGGATGTGTGTTGATGCAGGATAAACAACTGATTTCTTTTGCTTCTCGACAGCTTAAGAAACACGAGGAGAATTACATGACACACGATTTAGAGCTAGCTGCTGTAGTTCATACCTTGAAGATCTGGAGACATTATCTTTATGGAAAAACATTCTAGATTTTCACAGACCATAAGAACCTTAAGTATATCTTTTCTCAGCATTAGCTTAACATGAGGCAACGCCGCTAGATGGAGTTAATCAAGGATTACGATTGTACAATTGATTACCATCCAGGGAAATCCAATGTAGTTGATGATGCTTTGAGTAGGAAATCAGCAACACCAGCCTTAGACAGACCACAGTTGAATTCTTTGATGTGTTCTAGGAGGGATATGCTTATCTCTTTAAGGCAAGATAATGTACAATTAAAAGTATTGTTGTTATTTGGACTTCTAGATGAGATGCATATAAAACCTACTATGAGACAGTAGAGTAAGGAGGCACAGCAAGTTGATGTTGTAGTTCAACAGTTTAGATCAGAGTATGGTAGTCAGAAACGAGATGGTTTCCATGATTCAGATGATCAAGTAGCTTGTTATCATGGTAGGATGATAGTACCAGATGTTGATAACTTGAGAAAGATAGTCCTGGATGAAGCTCATTCTTCAATGTATGCCATGCACCCAGGAAGCACCAAGATGTATCGAAACATGAAAGATATGTATTGGTGGCCTGGTTTGAAGAAGGACGTCGCTGAGTTTGTTATACGGTGTCCAGTGTGCCAGCAAGTTAAAGCTGAACAGCAGAAGCCCGCGGGAACAATGCATCCTTTGCCTATACCACAGTGGAAGTGGGATCATGTAACCATGGACTTTGTGGTTTGTTTGCCCAAAATAACCAAAGGTCATGATTCCATCTGGGTAATAGTTGATATGTAGGCAAAGACAACACATTTCTTACCTGTTAAAACAGCCTATTCTGCAGAAAAGTTGGCACAGTTATATGTAGATGAGATAGTACAGCTGCATGGGGTTCCAGTTACCATTGTTTCTGACAAAGGTCCCCAGTTTACGAGTCATTTTTGGGAGTGACTTCATAAGGCTTTAGGAACAAAGTTAAGGTTTCGTACAACCTTTCATCCTTAGACTGATGGGCAGTCAGAAAGGACTATACAAAACTTAGAGGACTTGCTTAGGGCATGTGTCCTCCAGTTTATAGGAAGTTGGGATCTACATCTAAGCTTGATAGAGTTTGCCTACAATAACAACTATCAACATAGCATTGACACGGCACCTTATGAAGCTTTGTATGGTAGACGTTGTAGATCTCCCCTATGTTGGTATGAAACTAGTGAATATCAACTTTTAGGTCATGATCTTGTGTAGCAGACCACTGCGAAGATTAAAATAACACAACAACAGTTGAAGACTGCACAGGATAGGTAGAAATCTTATGCTGATAAGTGTCGTAGACCTTTAGAATTCTAGGTTGGAGACAGAGTGTACCTCAAGGTCTCACCTTGGAAAGGAGTTCTTAGATTTGGAAGGAAAGGAAAGCTAGCTCCTAGGTATATGGGGCCTTATCCAATCATTGAACGGAAAGGTAGCTTATAAGCTAGAGTTACCACCAGAGTTGCAAAAGTTACACCCAGTGTTTCACATTTCCATGCTTAGGAAATGTCATCCTGAAACAGAATCAGTTCTGCAACTTATGGAAGTAGAGTTGAATGATGATATATCTTATATAGGACATGTGTTGATCCTTGACAGAAGAATTAAAAAGCTGAAAAAGAAAGACATAAGTCTTGTGAAAGTCCTCTAGAATCACCATGGTGTTGAAGAAGCCATGTGGGAACTAGAGGAAGAGATGAGGAGGAAATACCCTACTCTTTTCTCTTAATATGTTTTGTAGATGATTTCAGGGATGAAATCCTTGTAAGGGGTGGATAATTTGTAACATCCCTGACCTGGGTTATGTACTAACCCTATGTATTTTGCCTAATAAAGATGATTATATTCTTGCTTGTATTTCTTGAAAAGTAATTAATGCTTTTGAGGAACTTATATTTCAATTTCAGTCCTTTTTGAATAATGTTGAAACATAGTTTTGTTAATAATGGACTAAAGTGCAAATTACCCAAGTAGAGGGGTTAAATTGCAAATTGCACATGATAAGATTTTCCTCTCATGTTGAGACATCATGAAAATAAATATGATGAAGTAGTATGGTTTTCTCAATCTTGAGTACCAAGGTATAACTTGTAAAGCAATCTTTGTGCATTAAAAACTAGTTTTGGTGTAATGTGCAAATTACCCAAAACCTAGGGTTCAACATGTAATATATCACCACTTGAGGGTCTCTCATGTTTATTTGCATCAAGTGGAGCAAATAAAATGAGAAGGGTGCCTCATTTGAATGATCATGGAAGAGAGAGAATCTTGATATTAAAATAATCAAGATTTAAGCACAAAAGGCTCTTTAATATAACTTAATGTAAAAAGAAATAAAATAATTATGGGGCCCTTCAACCAAAAGTTGGAGGATGTGTTTTCAATAGTTTGGACAAGCTTGTGCCATGCTTGGGCACCGAAAAGATCATTGGTTGAAGTGGAAGTTATTCACATTATTTATATATAAAGCAATATCCACTAAACGATGGATATTAACATATAACTCTTTAAGGTGCTTAGTTCTTTTCCATTATCCTTGGATAATGCAGAAGTTTTGCAAGGTATTAGAAGGTGGATACGTGGCCAAAGAATGGAGGAAGCTTTGGTGGATTTTAGTTGGGAAATAAATGGAGATAATCCTCTTTTTCCATTTTCCTTGAAAATCCATATATATATATATATATATATATATATATATATATATATATATATATATATATATATATATATATATATATATATATATATATCTGTGTGTGTGTGTGTGTGTGTATCCTTTTTCCAAAACACCCAAGGATCGTTTCCTTAGTTTCTTTTCTTCCCAAACTTGTTTTGACCGATCAAGGAAGATCTCTGGACCAGAGGAAAGATGACCAAACTAGCTTGGTAAGCTTTGTTCATCTTCTACCTCGAATTCATGGTGGAAACCATAAAACAAGGTTAGATTCATGGTTTTCTTCACTTGGTTTCCTTTTCTAGCCATCTTGTTCATCTAAAGATTGAAGAACAAACCTTGGACAACTTATGGAGCTCAATTTACCATTAAAGTTGTGGAATATTGAGCTCTATATCAGTTCTAGAGGTGGGTTTTATAACTCTAACCCTTAAGCATTGCTAATGCATCCATCTCCTTAATAATCGTTGGCTAGTTTCTTCTTTAGTAGTCTTTTGGTTAATTTCTATAACTTCCATAAAGAACAACAACAATTCTTGGTTGTTCTTAGGAAGAAGATGATGACGTTAACTTTGATGTTAATCCAAAGAAAATTACTTTAGAAAACAGTTTCAAACCGTTTTATTGCAAACGGTTTCATCCAAACCGCATTGAAGCAAACGATCCAAGACCGTTTGGTGGTGTTGACCAAGCGTTGACCATTTGGAGGTCTGTTGGGAATAATGTAGACTAATCACCTATCAATAATTATCAATTAACTCCAAGTAGTTCACTAATTAAAGGTCCAACAATCATCAAACCCTAAATTGGGTTAATTGCTGATTTGATAATTGATTAAGGTTGAAGTTTAGGTTGAGTGACCCAAACTGTTTCAAAACCGTTTGGGGACCACCCAAATGGTCTCAAGACCGTTTGGTGATCACCAAAGACCGTTTGGAGGTCTAGAGTTAAGCATGGTTGACCAATTGAAGATCCAAAGGTTCTAAGTTGAAGTACAATCAATTGTTGTTATAATGATCAAATCAATGGACCAAACCCTAATTGGTTGAATTGGTTTTTGGTGTTGACTTGAGCAAACGTTCTCAAGACCATTTGGAGGTCATACAAATGATCCCAAGACCATTTGGGGTCAGGTCATGACCAATTTGGATGATGGTTCAATGGGTTCAAATCCATTAGACTCACATTGATTTATGTTGAAGGGTCATAGATTCCAAACCCTAATCTAATTGAATCAAGCCCTAATTGTTGATCAATTGAGGGTCAAATAAGTTGACGGTTGACCTGATTTACTCAATTGAATGATGGTAATAGGTCCAATTGATGATTGATTATATACATATAAGTGTTGAAGGAACCAACATTGGAAACCCTAATTCAATTTGAGGTGTTGGGACTATACTTGGTCCATGTGATTTTGAGGTGGTTTGGACCAAACGGTCTCAAGACCGTTTGGGACCAAACGATCCCAAACCGTTTAGGTTCATGCAGTTTCCAAATCGGTTGAGTGCATGCGGTTTCAAAACCGATTGTTTCCACGCGGTTTCAAAAGTCAACCATGAGCAAACGGTCTTCACCCCCAACTTTAGCAAACGGTCTTGAAGGTCTACTTTACCAAACAGTCTCAAGGGTAGACCAAGACAGCATGAAGGTCCAAATGGTCTTAGACCATTTGTAGGTTTAGTATGCAAGACCGTTTGAGGACTAAGATAGTCAAGATTATTTGGGGTCGTAGTGGCCAAAATCGTTTGGTGGTTGATTAACCTAAACACCATGGGTACTTAAAGTGGTTAAGGGACAAAGTGATTAGTTAATTAATACATGATTTAATCAAAGGTGATCATGGTACTTGTACCTTAATGGGATAGTGTGTTTGAAACCCATGAAGTAATTAATCTGTAATGATTACAATGGTAATGATATAAACTATGAAGTCAATTCTCTTTCATGATTAAGTTGAATTAACCTAATCAAGGCTGAAGCTAATATCATCCAATAGGAGATGAGAGAGAAAAGGCTTCTTATATGAATTTCAATCAAGTAATGGACTTCTAATATGAATGAATGCCTAATTAGGGTATGATCCATGATTAGTGAGATCATGAAAACCCTAATTATGATGGTTAATGAATCTTAACCCTAAATTGAGGGTAATAATGAAAGTATCCCTAATGCATGATGATGATGTAATCTTCATTCATAATGATAACCCTAATTCATAGAGATGTGATATGAATAGTAAACCCTAATTCTGGGTTATTCTTTATAGCATGAAGCTCTATGATTAGAAAATGGAATGAGGAATCACTATTCCTAATTAAGCTAAGGGGTTGGTTAACCCTAATTGAATCGAAAAAGGGAAACCCTAACCCTAGTAAGGGCATAGTGGTGCAACCTTTAACATAGTTATGCTATCATTATTGTACATTGTGCTGATATAGAAATAATGTGCATGTTATCATTTGTGTTAGTCATACAGATCTTTATGAAGTAGTGACCATAGCCAGGTAAGGGTTATAATGTCATATTCATTGAAAGCACTTTATAAACTTTGAAAGTAATGATATACTATGTTGCCTATTGAAAGGTAACAAAAGAGATTGACAGGTTGTATGAGCCATATGAAATATCTGCATTACTAGTATCATCTTTATATTGTCAAATGACTTGATGGCAATATGTTACTTGGTATCAAGTGTTTTGATGATCTAAGGGTTTGAACACCCATATTCTTGAATCACAATGATGAGATGGTTAGGGACTGAGATCCCAATGTTAACAAGATGTGAAATGAACTTGATACAAATAGTACTCTTTCTTTATATCAATTGTTTTAATGGTTTATGTTTGAAAACATGTCTGATGCTAAAAGAATGCTATAATGTACTTAAATAATCAAGTATAATGATATAATGTAGAGCCCTGACCATAGATCCATCATCGTCAGAAGTTAGATGGTGGTGAAACAATTTTTCCTAAGGGAACTCCTGGAGAGCATACTTTTGTGTATGTGGGGGTTATGGACGCGAATATCCTTACGTCCTATGGAGGAATTGATGTGAGATAAACATTTAATCTCTCAATCCTTCATTATATGTATATTTTGAGAAGATATATCACTAATCTCCTGATGATGATGTCAATGATGAATCGATGTGAGATAAATGAGAAATCCCTCAATTGCGAAGAGAGTACAGTATGTCAATGTAACTCTAATAGCGAAGTGCCAGAATACCCTGGACAGCTATTATGGTAGAGACACAAGATGTCCTGCATGTTGTTCCTCACACTATTTGAGGAGGATGAGGTCATAGAAATCCGGCTCTTCTGATGACCTATGTATGGTACCAATTGCGATTTCATAATGGTCAGTTGGAGTATGAGCGGTATATCTCATCTCCTCAAGGCATATGTATGTTTGTAAAATGTAATCAGCTGTGCAACATATTTGCGAAGGTTTAACTACGAGAAACAATGATTGATGATACATTTCTTATAATGTACTAGTTGGATAATTAGTATACATGTTCTTTATATTCCTATTTTATTAAATGATTGGTTACTCAATCAAGTTATAATTGAAATGATTGCATAAAGAATAATGTTGTATTTAGTTATTTAATGAATTACATGTTGTTGAGTAGTTATAATCCTATTGCTCAGTATCATTCTATTATTTGCAATAACAATGCTTCTAGCGAAGGGTTATAAATCTCGCTGGGACAATATTCAATTGTCTCACTCCCGTGGGATTCAACTTTTTAGGTAGACGCCGAGGAAGAAGAAATCCATCAGTGGGTGAGCAGCAACAACAACAAGGACAACAGTGATCTTCAGGTGGAGACACTGTCTGTTAGGTCTTGTATATAGAGAGTCCTATGTGTCGTCTCTGTACTCTCAGGTCCTAGGAGTCAGTAGATGGTTTAATATAGATCTAAGATTTTTGGCTTAATGCCTCGAGATTTTTGTATACTGCCTTGTACAGTTTAACAGGGCAGTTGACGATGTGACTCTCGAGATGAGATATTACAGAGATGTAATGATGTATTAGCTTGTAAATAACTTACCTTGTTTCTTTATAAAAGAGTTTCCAATTTTGTAGATCTTTTTACAAAAAGTTTTAATAATTAGTGATTTTCAGTAATTCTACTATTAATTAATCGCTTCCGCATAGTTAATAATGTTTTGATCACACGGGGTATTACAAACTTGATCACCAGTGTCTTTTTAATATGAGATGACTAAAAATGTTGCAATACCATTATCAACAAATATGGGGTTGTGGACACCTTCCCCATTCATAATAGGATCATCGATCGATCTATAAATTAATGCATGCCTTTGTTATCCTCCCTTTGGTGGAGTCAAAATTGAGGTTTAATGTGTTTTCCCTATGATTGAAACACCAATATTTTTTTTTACTTCTTTTAGAAATATAGTCGAGTAGTGACTTCAAGCTTAATCAATTTATCATTAACGTATGTCTTTTTAAGTGTTTCCATACCTTTAGGATGCATTGGATTTTTTAGGCTGGCTACAAAAGTCACTCTGAGTGTGCTCACACTTAGTCGACCAAGATTTTCATGTGTTTGAAACTTGGAAGGCATATTCAACAAATTGAGCCAAAAAGTATTATACAAAAATAACCAAGAGATTAATATCTAAATATAATATAAAATTTTCATGGTTGCCTGACCAGGCAAGCTGATCGACCAATTAGAAGTCCCTGATTTGGAAAATTCTTGTGTTCTTGTGTTGTCTAGTCCTGATCATGATCCCTGCAAGGACCATCCTCTTCGTTATGGGATTCTAATATCTTCTCTCCGCTATGGTCCACCAGTGATGTTTTAACATCATCCTATTCTAGTTGCACAATTAAAATTTACATGGATAATGAATAGAGGGAGGCATGGCATGCAAGCAATATACATATTACCTGATGCTTGAACAAAATCAAAGCATTGATATTACATGTTTTAGAACACACCACAGTGATGTATTTTCCATATCTACATCCAAAAACCAAACCCAAATATCAAGACGTTGCATAGGTATATGTAATACATATCATATATCATATTAGGTGTTTATCTTGGATAAAAGTTTGCACATTATTTGTCCAACAAATCATTTGTGGTTTAGAATCAAAATTTGTGATAAAAGCGTACAACATCAGCTTTGATACCATTATTGGGTTTTTGGGAAGGGGGAGAAATAGAACAATAAATAAAACTCTACCCTATATACCTTAGTCATCAGATCCATTAAACCTAAGAAATGTTAGTGAACAAAAGACATAAGAAAGGATCAAGGTTATACCTTTAGCAACACTAGTATTCCAACAACTAGATGTGTCTTACACTGAGGATGAGCATGATCTTCCAGATCTAGATTCGGAATAGAGAGTAATAAATATGAATAGATGAGAAGAAGATGTGGATTGGTCATCAATACATTGTATAGTTGTTATCCATGCTTTCGCAAGTATGCCTCAACCTCTAATCTATCCACAGAGATGAGAGAGAACATGGTTGATCACATTGGCCTTTGAGTTGAAGAGGATACTATTTTATCTAGTAGTCCTTCTGGTTTCTTCCTCTCTCCTAAAAGGAAGTTTGATGAGCAGCTTGTCTCACAAGTTGTCTCTAAAGAATTAAAACCCTTTGGGACGTGTCCCCCTTTACATAAGAGAGTCATGGGATTTTAAAACACTAATTTCAATCCACTTTATGATCACAATATAAAAATAGTCCAATGTTGAAAAACTCATATTGGATCAATGCTCGATCACTATACTTGATCGGCCGACAGGGCCCTTTAATCAATTGGTCTTCTTACTCGACTAATCGATCAGGTCAATCCAGATGTAGATCAGAATTATTTCTCAATTATTGATACTTTCCATACTGAACTATGATCATCCACTCAGGTTTGTTGATTGCCCAACCAGACCAATCTAGTGGAAAAATCATTTGACCAATTGACAATCAATTGATCTGTTGATCCAACCAATCCGATCGGCCGATTAGACATTTTGGTTGCCTAATTAGATGGTTAATCAATTTATTCATGATTTAAAATCATTCTAATCATTTTTTTTTGAAGTTCAATTCCCTAATGCAATCTAATGTGTGTGACTTGGAATGTTCCTAATTATGTTGGTGGTGATATCCAAAACAATACAAGAAAAATTGGTTTCTAGTCATACATCATTACCACCCAAGTAATAGTATTGAGTTGGAGGACAATTAAAACTTGTAAAGTGATCAATGTTTCTATGATTGTATAATTCCTTTGTTAGACACACACACATGAACACACACACACACATGTATATATACATATCTATATATATATACATATATTTACATATATATATATATATATATACATATACATATATGTACATATATATGTATGTATTTATGTATGTATATATATATATATATATAATATAATATATATATATGTACATATATATATATATATATGTGTGTGTGTTTGCTACTCCGTAACCAAGGCATATAATGTAATCATCTTAACATCCATATATGTTTTTTGAACTAAACTAGACTATCAAGATATTGTGTGCTCAATATCACATATTACCTCACATGAGCATGTCCATGCATTTCATGTCTTTCTTATCAAGTGGTTGGGGATATCACTCCAAAGCAGGGAAAAATTACATCTATATCACTCACAATAGATATAAAATGTCATAATGTACCAAATATTCATCTTTTTGGCAACACAAATCTCAAAACATGTCGGGCTAGTCTAAAAGACACATAACAATGTGTTAATATAGTGACATCAGGTCTAAGGACCACATTCACCACTGCCACATTGAGATATGACTTGCATGTCACTACATGAATTCCATGTGTCAGTACTAAGGTGGGTTTTTTGACTTGAGAGTTATACATTGCCCATATTTTGATAATGACTTAACCATTCCATTCAATGTATCTAATATGTTTGTTCAAGATTGATTCCAAGCTTTAGGTACATGAAAAGGATCAAATTATATAAGCCCTAGCTTGTTCAGGTTCAAGTCAAATGCAATGCAAGTGTGCAATTTGGGAAATCACTCCAAATGACCTTACATGACATTTGTAATCACTTGTATTGATGATATGACTTGTGACTACAATGAGAAAAAATTAGGGACACTTAATTCCAAGGTTTAATCACTCAAATGTCAATTTAGAAATTTGTCACAGGCTCTTCATTGATCGAGTTAGAAACTTGACCGATCCTATGATGTATTTTTTGAACATGACCCATCGGTCGAGTTGCACACTCACAAAACTCGACTGACAGACTCATTGAGAAAAACTAAGTTTAGCTCATTGGTTGAGTTTCCCAGAACAAACTCGACCGATAGTTTGAAAATTGGCTTTGTCGTTTAGTGGATTGGTCGAGTTACCTTTATTGAAACACAACCGAATGTACTATATGGAAAACACAAAAAAGTGATTATAACCGGTGGAGAGTTGTTTTGGGTGAACATAGATCTGTTGCATCTTGCAAAATAGCTATGTTTTGACCGTAAGTGATCCCACACTCTAGGGAACACCCACATCTATAAATAGGACCCCTTAGAGTTCATTCCAAGTTTGTTCATTCATGCTATTCTAAGTCCTTTCTATAGTTGAGTGTGTTGCAACTCCTTGAACCCCTTTCTCTCTCTGGTTTACACTTCATTTCATGATTATGAGTGAGATAGGCTAGTTGTAAGAGATCTACTTCCTTGTTCTTGTAAAGCTCTCATCTACTCCATCTTCCCTACCCTTTTCCTCCATGAAGAAAAGGTGAAGCAAGACACTCCAAGTGAAGGTGGAGTTGTTTCTAGTCTTCTTCAAGTTTGAAGAAGAGGTAAATATCTTCTCCAAGTTAAGGAGAAGGCAAAGTCTAAAGATCCAAGAAGAGTAGAAAAGTCCTTGAAGGTTGAAGACTTGTGCTAGAGAGCGTAAGACCTTGGAGAAGGCTGAAGACTCTTGGAAAAGTGGGTAAGTCCTTGGTAAGGGGGAAGACTCTTGGTACTTGGATGGGTAAGTCCTTTGGTGGTCTTGTGTTGTAACTCTTATTGGTGAATATATAGAGAAAAGAACTTACAAAGTCCTAGAGGCTGACCTCTATAGGTTGTGGACTGACTCTCTCCTAGTTTGGAGAGTGGAACCACTCTGCATGACCTTGTCAAGTGCTTTCTAGCAATTCCTCTCATCCTTGCTATGCTTGTTAGTTAGGATTTCAAATTGCACTTGAGTTATTGGTTATAATTTGATATAATTTGATGGTCTAATCTATCTTGTGAGAATTTTTGAAGCCCTATTCACCCCCCTCCTAGATCCCTAGATCCAACAAGTGGTATTAGAGATAAGGATCTTCTCCAACAATCTCACATAAGACGAGAAGACGAGTGACAACCTACTTGGTTCTCTCAACTTAGAGGGAGGTTTCTCCATGCGTCCTCCAATCTTTGATGGCACCAACTTCCTCTATTGGAAGACGTGTATGCAATTCTACATTCAAGGCATGAACTTTGACATGTGGAAGGTGATGGTCACAGCTTACAAGGATCCAACCAGAGCTGCTGCAACATGGAGTGAAACTACAAAGCCATAAGAATCCACTATGTAGCAGTTACCCCAACGGAGTTCAACCGGATCTTATCTTGGGACACTGCCTATGAGATTTGGGACATATTGTGCATCACCTATGAAGGAACAAAGCAAGTCAAGGAGGCCAAGATCTACATGTTGAACAACCTTCTAGAGAACTTCAAGATGGGAAAGAAAGAAGGGATTGCGGATATGTACTCAAGGCTCAATGTCATCATCAATGGGTTGGCTGCATTAGGCAACACTTTGGATAGAGGTGTAATCAAATCCAAGATCTTGAAGACTCTACCAAAGAGATGGGAGTCAAAGGTCAACTTCGTTGAGGAAGTGAGGATCCTTGGTGACATCCCAACCAAAGATCTCATTGGCAACCTCCAAGCCCATGAGCCAAGGCTTGACAAACAAGAAGAAGAAGCCAAGAAAGAAGAGAAGGAAGCCAAGAAGATCAAAGATAGTGCTTTCAAAGCACAACTGGAAGCGGTCATACTTCAACAACAACTTGCTTACCAGACTTTGCCTTCCTCCTCTAGTGAAAATGATGGCCCAAGTGAGCATGAAGAAAATTACATCAAGGGCAAATACTTCAAGGGAAAGCAAGCCTCCTCCTCCTATACTCCTAGCTACTACAAGTGTGGACAAAAGGGGCACTACAAGAGTGAATGTCCCAAGTCAAGAAAGTCAAACCACAAGGGAAGCTCAAAGAAGGAAGAGGAGTACAAGAAGGAGAGAAAGTATAAGAGGAAGGACAAGAAGGTGAAAAGACACAAGAATGCAGCCCATGCAGCTTGGGAAGCTTCATCTTCAAGCAGCTCAAGCTCTGAAGAAGATGGAGAGTGCCACCTTGAACTCATGGCATTTACTAGTAAAGAAATTGGTGAGGTAAGTGAGGTGAGTTTGAATGAGTTATCTAAGAAAGCTATTATTGACATGCTTATCTCTACATGTTCATCTTTTGCTAAATGTAAATCTAAAAGAAAATGGTTGGGAAAAATTATTTATGATCTATATGTTAAACTTGAAATTCTTGAGCTGAATGAGAAAACTAATATTGAGAGTATTGATAATTTGCAACGGAAATACCTTGATCTTGAGCTCCAATACAGTGGAGTTGAAGTTCAGAATGGTATCTACCTTAAGAACATTGAAAATCTTAAGGAAGAAAACTAAAATGGCCTAAACGAGCTTGAAATGATTAAAACTAAAAATGTTGAATTTAAGCTTCTTACTGATGCTCGTAGAGATAAAAGAGATGTCTATCTTAAAGAAATCCAAATGCTTAAATCTAAAAATGCTAGGTTGCTTGGTCAAGTTAATGATTTAGCTTCTAGACCTATATTGCCTAGTGCTAATGTTGCTTCCATTTCCCATGAGAAGGATTCATATTTAACTAAAGCCCTCTATCTTGAGGCCGATCGAGTTCATGCTAGGGATGACATAGATAGCCTATCTTCTACCATTATTTCTCTAAATGACGATAACCATAGATTGAGAGCATCCCTATAGAAATTCCTCAAAGGGAAGAACTCCCTAAATGAAATCCTTGACCATTCTACCAAACAAAGTAGTACTAGTGGTTTGGGATTTGTAAGGGGAGCACCAAAGGGAAAGAGCAAAGCCAAAGGTAAGAAAAAGAGCAAGGAGACCTCTTTCTTTGTAGGAGAGTCTTCTGACACTAAGAATCCTATGGTTTGTACTTATTGCAAATGTGATGATCATCACTCTACTTATTGTCCTTACAAGCCTAAGGGGACCAACCCAAAGATGAAATGGGTTCCCAAGCTAACTTCAGAACCCAAAGTTTAAGTTGAGAACTGACATTCTCCTTTCTTACAAGAAAAAGGAAGATGTATTGTTGATAGTGTCTCTACTAAGAATATGACAGGTGATATAAGACATTTCAACAACTTCACCAAAAAGAAAGGAGGTTCGGTCTCCTTTGGGGACAATAAGAAAGGTAAAGTCAAAGGTGAGTGTGATGTAGGTGAATACTTGTGTATTAAGAATGTTCTCTTTGTGGATGGCCTACATCACAAATTAATTAGTGTTATTCAATTATATGACAATGGTTACCTTGTGTTATTTACTTCTTTTGAATGCTTGATTTTAGATTCCCTCACTTACCAAGTTATATATAAGGGAACTAGAAGTGGTAATCTTTATGTTATTGTTCTTGACTCTATTAAGTCTGTTGTTGGTAGATGCCTAGTAGTCAATTTGAATGATATTTCTCTTTGGCACCGTCGGCTTGGTCATAGAAATATGCATCAGTTGAAGAAGTTGAGCAAAAAGGACTTGGTTAATAAACTTCCCAAATTAGATTTTGAAAAAGGATGAGGAATACCAACCTTGTACCCAAGGAAAGAAAACCAAGTCCTCCTTTAAAACCAAACGAGTCCTTATTACTAAGAGCTCTCTTGAGCTTCTTCATATTGATCTATTTGGACCAATGAGAACTCAATCACATCGTGGTTCCAAGTATTGCCTTGTCATTGTCGATGATTTCTCTAGATATTCTTGGACCTTCTTTCTCATTTAAAAGTGTGATATGCTCAATGTTTTCTCGAGCTTTTATAAATGAGTTGATAATGAAGTTTTTTGCTGCATAGTTTCCATCCGTAGTGACCATGGGGGAGAATTTGAAAATGAGCTTTTTGAATGTTTTTTTCAAGAAACTGGTTATGCACATAACTTCTCTTCACCTCGAACACCTCAACAAAATGGGGTTGTAGAGAGGAACAATAGTTCCTTACAGGAGATGGCTAGGACCATGCTTCTAGAGTATGATACTATAAATTTTTTTTGGGCTGAAGCTGTTCGTACCTCATGTTTTGTGCAAAATTGGGTTTTTACTCATCCGTCTTCGAAGAAAACCCCCTCTGAGCTATGGCATGGTAGGAAGCCTTCTATCAAATATTTTCATGTTTTCAGATGTCCTTGTTTTGTTTTGAATACGAAAGATTCTATCGACAAGTTTGATCTGAAATCCTACAAAGCTTTCTTTCTTGGATATAACACTACTAGCAAGGCTCATATAGTATTTAATGTTGATCTTGCTAAAGTAGAAGAATCCATAAATGTTAATTTTATTGAGACTAACCCCTCTTTTCCTAAAGATATTTTTCCAAATGATGATGTTGCGGGTGAAGTAATTCCTATCCTAAAGGAGCTCAACATCATCCAAAAGGGGAAAGAAGTGGTCACTCAAGAAGAAGAGAAAGATGAAGAGAAGAAGGATCCAACCCCCCAATTTGCAAATAATCATCTAAAGGAGCTAATTTTAGATGATCCATTTGAAAGAGTGAAGACGTGGGCTGCATTCAACAAAGAACAAGCCAACAACACCTTCATCTCACAACTCGAGCCAAAGAACGTCAATGAAGTTGTTGGGGATGATGAGTGGATCCTAGCTATGTAAGAAGAGTTGGAGTAATTTAAAAAGAACAAAGTATGGACCCTAGTACAAAGACCAAGTGATAGGAAGATCATTGGTACCAAATGGGTCTACTGTAAAAAGCTTGATGAAAGCGGCAAAGTGCTAAGGAACAAAGAAAGGTTAGTGGCTCAAGGCTAGAATTAATAGGAAGGTATGGATTTTGATGAAGCATATGCACTTGTAGCTAGACTTGAGTCAATTCATATGTTGCTTGCCTTTACTAGTTATAAAAGCTTTCTTCTATATCAAATGGATGTTAAAAATGCATTTTTGAATGGTACAATTGAGGAGGAAGTGTATGTTGCACAACCTCCAGGCTTTAAACATGGTAGTTTACCTAACCATATTTATTTGTTGCAAAAAGCTCTCTATGGACTCATACAAGCACCTAGAGCTTGGTATGAGAAATTAAAGAACTTTTTGTTAGATCATGGGTATATCATGGGCAATGTGGATTCTACCTTATTTTTAAAGCACACTTCTAACAATTTTCTTATCATACAAATATATGTTGATGATACCATTTTTGGTGTAACTAACCTTGATCTTTGCAAATAATTTAGTGATATTATGCAGAGTGAATTCAAGATGAGTATGATGGGTGAACTCATGTTCTTCCTCGGCTTTCAAATCAAGCAATCAAAATATGGGAACTTCATCAACCAAGGCAAGTACACCTGAACAACACAAACTTTTTGGGATGGAGAATACCAAGGCGATGGAGACACCCATGTCAAACACCGCCAAACTTCACAAAGATGAAGAAGGTGAAAAGGTAGATGAGAAGCTCTATGGAGGTATGATTAGAAGTTTACTTTACTTAACTACTTCTAGACCTGATATAATGTTTAGTGTTAGCTTGTGTGCTCGCTCTCAATAAAATCCTAAGAAATCACATCTTATAGTGGTTAAGAGGATTTTAAGGTACTTAGCCAAAGCCCAAAATTTTGGACTATGGTATCCCAAGTCAACGGACTTTACTCTTACTACTTAGTGATGCAGATTATGCAGGGTGCTTGATTGATAGAAAGTGCACAAGTGGCACTTTCTTTCTCTTAGGACCATTCTTGGTGTCTTGGTTCTCCAGGAAATAGAGCACAATGTCATTTTCAACACCAAAGATGAATACATTGCAACTGAGAGTTGATGTGCCCATGTCCTATGGATGAAGCAAATGCTCCAAGACTTTAACATTCATTTTGATGCTTCTCCTATCTATTGTGATAATACTAATACAATTAATTTGTCATATAACCCTATCTTGCATACTAGAGATAAACATATAGAGGTTCCCCATCATTTTCTCCATGATCACATTGACAAGAAGGATATCTATATCACGCATGTGCATATAGAAAATCAGTTGGCGGACATTTTCACTAAACCTCTACCTAGAGAGCAATTTAACCTTATTAGATCTAAACTGATTATAACTACTTTGAATGAATCTCATATGCCTTCTAGCTAGTTGTCATCTATCATGTATGTCTTATCTCTGTTTTGATCACCATTGCTTGTTAACATGCTTAAAATCTATTTTTCATGTTCATTTTGCCTTTTTTCTCTTGTTTTTGGGTATTTTTTGCAAACACGCATTTTACTGCAAAATATTACCCAATGATGAGTTATATGTGCCTAAGTATTTTCAAAATATGTTATGAACTTTAAAAATAAATTTAATTAGCACTCTAATGGATAGAAACTATGTTTTGTAAGTTCAGGTCAGGTTGACCATCGGTCGAGTTTCCAACTCGACCGATCGGAGACCGAGAGAGTTTTTAAAGAGCCTGTCGATCGATTTGCCAACTCGACGGATCAGAGGTCGAAAGCATTTTTAAAGAGCCAACTCAGCCTATAGGAGACCAAGAGCATTTTCAAAGAGCCTATCAGTTGCATTTCTGATTTCACATAACTCGATCGATGGCCAGGCTGGAATAAACTTAAGATAGGTTCGCTTGACTATTCTCTCACTCAACTAGAGAAAAGTCAACTGATCCAACCTCCAACTCTCCTAAGCTCTCTACTCTAGACCTACCCTTCCTCTCCCTAGCCCTAGCTCAACCTAGCTTGACCTCTTTTGACCTTCCTCCTTGCTAACCTAGGTCTGTGGATGAGTTTCATTGGTGAGTTCTTAGATTTTGGTCTCTCCTTCCTCTCCTTTTTGTCTCTATGGCATCCAATAGGAGGAAGAGGGCTGCCCCAACTAATGCACCTTCATCTTGGTCCAACTCCCGCTTGATTTTACTTGATGACACTCTCTTTGTCTCAAATGAGGTTGTAAATAGGTATAAGGAACTCCTTCCCCAAAACCCTTTCCTTTTTCATGCCCTATTTGAGCCTAAACCAAGTAGACAAGATGTCATCGATCAAGTAGCAGAGTTTCTTTATGATCACCATCTCTCTGCCTTGGGTGTTGAACGTACGTGTTATAACAATTCCATCACAAGCACAAAAGCAGTTCACAAATTCTATGCTAACTTGCATTGGAATTACGACACCCTCGTATCCCCGCCTGATACTCAAGTAGTCCTCACATCCATGATAGCTGAGAAGAAATTTCAAGTTTCTGAGGATACCCTAAACATCTTCTTTTTAGGTTCCAAAGTGAATGACACCTGGCGTAAGGACAACACAGAGTACTTTGACCTAGTTGAGCCTGAGGCCTTCTACAAGTAATATGATCTTAATCTCCCTGATATTCATAAGTTCTTGAAGAAGCCTCAATTCCTATATAGGAAGAAGTGGACCCTTCCCTCCTCTGCCTTGGACCGCAAGAGACACATCTTCACCCTAGTTGTTAACTACAATATTAACCCAATGAAGAATCAAACTGAGATTGCAGAGAACACTACGATGATCATGTATTGTCTTTTGAAGAACATCAGAGTCAAGTGGTCAAGATATATTCTCCATCATATGACCTGCTTTGAATCAGTCAAGAACACCTGTGGTACCCAACCACCCTACCAACCTTGATTAGTGGTCTATTCTAGCTTGCCACTACAAAACTCTTTTCCACGACCTTCATGATAAACCTTCCCAAAAAGGAGTTTGTATCAGTGAGACCACACTTTAGAAGTTTGTGCCTATCCTATCTTTTACCACACCTGGTGCCTCTATCTCTGCCTCTACCCGAGCACCTCCACCACTTCAGCCTTCCCGACCTGCCTATGTCTCATTCCATGTGTCAAATGAAACCCTTATGGACTACATGATGCATCAACAGGCATACAAACTTCAAGTTTAGGAGCACCTACATCAGTACCTATGTTCCATCATGTCCAACATGAACATGTCCTATGCATGTCCCTATCCTGCCTACCAGCCCTACCCAGGCGGTGACTATGCATCCTATGCATATGAACACTTTTTCCTAGCCCCTCCACCTACATCTTCTACTACTACACCCTCTTTTGTTGGTGGATCTACCCTTGTAGTGCTGCCTCTGATTGCTGGCCCCTTAGCCACTCTGCTTGCTAGCCTTGATAGTTCTACTCCTTCCTTCCCATAGGCCAATGAGCTCCATGCTCTTGGTATGTCTTGGGATGAGCAGAATGCATGTTGGCCCAGTCGAGGTTTTGCTTCTCTTGCTGATGAGAAGATGCCAGACCAGGCTACTGAGAAGGCTGCTACTGATGAGGATGTTGCTGTTGATGATGAGGATGATGGTGATGCATCTGATGATGATCACTCTGATGGTTTTGCGGGTGCCTCTAGTGATGAAGGCAATGTTGTTGTCTCTATTGCACCTTCAGAATAAGATGACGACTACGAACCTGATGCTTCTGATGCTGATGATGATGATGTTGTGGACATAGATAGCTTAGATGTTTAGTTGTCTTAGTTTTTAGTATAGATGTTTATCATATATATCTTACTAGGATCTTTTGTATTAGCAAAATCTGGGCACAAGTTTTGAGCTGTACTATTTTTATCATCTAGCTTTCAATGTTTTGGCTTGTAGCTATTTTCTTAGAACTTACTTTCTCAGTTGTAATCTTAATTATGTGAACACTTACTCTTTGATTTACTATATCTCATGAGTTGGTGTCATGTTTTACCATATTTTGATTATGACTTAGACTGTTTATTTATCTCATCTATGTTTGGTGTATGTTTTGAGATTGCTTGTCATAGACACGCTTTGGTTGTGCTTGGATAAGACCTATTTCTGTGCTCCTCTACCCCCCCTTCCTTTTTGATAATGTCAAAAGGGGGAGAGAAGTTCAATGTTTTCAAGATCAACCATATTGTCTTTATTTCCTATGTGTTTCTTTTCTTGTTCATTATATGCTTTATCATGTAACTTGCTAAAGGACCATATAGTATATATATATGTCATGTTGCTTTGTGTAGATAGACTAAACATGCAGGCTAGAGTAAGCATAGATTGAGGGGGATCAAATTCACATTGTTTAAATCTTAAATCCCCTTGCAATTCACAAGGCAAAGGTATAACTTCAATATCCTTTTCAATATGATTGATGAATGGTTTGTCTTTGTCAAAAAGGGGGAGAATGTTGACTTGAGAGTTATCATTGCCCATATTTTAATAATGACTTAACCATTCCATTCATATGTATCTAATATGTTTGTTCAAGATTGATTTCAGGCTTTAGGTACATGAAAAGAATCAAATTATACATGCCCTAGCTTGTTCAAGTTCAAGTCAAATTCAATGCGAGTGTGCAATTAGGAAAATCACTCCAAATGACCGAAGATGATTTTTGTAATCACTTGTATGGATGATATGACTTGTAACTAAGATGTTAAAAAATTAGGGACACTTAATTCCAAGGTTTAATCACTCAAATACCAATTTAGAAAATTTGTCAAAGGTTGTTCATCGGTCAAGTTGGAAACTTGGCCGATCCTATGATGGATTTTCTAAAGATGACCCATCGATCGAGTTGCACACTCACAGAACTCGACCGACCGACTCACAGAACAAAACTGATTTTAGCTCATCGGTCGAGTTTCCCAAAACAAACTCGACTGATAGCTTGAAAATTGATTTTTTCTTTTAGTGGATTGGTTAAGTTACCTTTATTGAAACTCGACCAAATGTATTGTACGGAAAATGCAGAAAAAGTGATTATAGTCGTTGGAGAGTTGTTTTGGGTAAAAATAGATCTGTTGTATCTTTGAAAATAGCTATATTTCGACCCTAAGTGATCTGACACTCTAGGGAACACTCCTAGCTATAAATACGACCCCTTAGAGTTCATTCTAAGTTTTCTCATTCATGGTATTCTAAGTCCTTGCTATAGTTGAGTGTGTTCAACTCCTTCAGACCCTTTCTCTCTATAGTTTACACTTCATTTCTTGACTATGAGTGAGATAGGCCTGTTGTAAGAGAGCTGCATCCTTGTTCTCATAAAGCTCTCATCTACTCCATCTTCCCTACCCCTTTCTTCCATGAATAAAAGGTGAAACAAGCTACTCCGAGTGAAGGTGGAGTTGTTGTTGGTTTTTTTCAAGTTTGAAGAAGAGGTGAAGATCTTCTCCAGGTGAAGGAGAAGGCAAAGGCTAAAGATCCAAGAAGAGTAGAAAAGTCCTTGAAGGTGGAAGACTTGTGCTAGAGTGGGTAAGACCTTGGAGAAGGCTGAAGACTCTTGGAAAAGTGGATAAGTCGTTCGTAAGGTGGAAGACTCTTGGTGTTTGATGGGTAAGTCCTTTGGTTCTCTTGTGTTGTAACTCTTATTGGTGAATATATAGAAAAAAGTACTTGGAAATCCCTAGAGGCTGACCTCTCTAGGTAATGGACTGACTCTCTCCTAGTTTGGAGAGTGGAACCACTCTACATGACCTTGTCAAGTGCTTGCTATCAATTCCTCTCATCCTTGCTATGCTTGTTAGTTATGACATCAAATTTCACTTGAATTATTGGTTCAAATTTGATATAATTTGAAGGTCTAATCTATCTTGTGAGAATTTTTGAAGCTCTATTCAACCCCCCTCTAGAGCCCTAGATCCAACAGGGTTATCCAATATAAATTTTCTCTAACAATTACCATGAATCTAAGTTGATATCTAATATTGTGACTAAAGCGACACAATCATCACTCGTAATACATGCTAGTATTTTATGTAATATAATATCCACTATAATAACTGACTAGGGACATAACAAAAATGAATATTCTGATTATACCCATGATCTCATTTTTAGTTCCTCAATGCAAACCATATGGCATTGAGTTAAACATTCTTAGGACAATATTAGGTTTATTCATTATCTCAATATTGAAACAAACATAAAAAGTAGAATTTACTTTGATTAATAATCAATCAAGTATAAAAAATCCTTCCATAATCATATGATGGCTCTCAGGACATACAACCAACAATTTAATATATAATATTTTCATGTTGAGTCAGTTGTCATTTATTACTGTAAGTATTTTTATGAGAAGTTGTTTTCCACCTCAAAACTTATTATGTTAATCTTAAATGTATACCCCCATTCTCTTTTTGGAAGTATCTAGTATTCTAGTATGTAACTTTCATGGGTTTCATCTTATAAAGATTCTTCTTGTATCCCCAGACATATTCATCATGTAAAGCTTGGGTATCAGACCTTATTGGCTTTCTGGAAAACGTTTTACTTATAGTAACTAGATTTTATAAGTTTTCTTCATAACATGTTTTCCATGTGAAACTTAGACCATAATCCCCAAGTTAATTTAGAAGGAATTATCCCCTCAAAGCCTATTCTTGTGATACATTGATCAAAACCCCTAGTTTCTTCGTAGAAGGATCTATAATCATGAGTTTAACCCATTAGAGGTTCTTAATTTGACCCCTCAAAGCTTATCTATGTGAATCTTGGACCCAAACCTTTTTTACTTTAAGGAAGGGGATATGCTTTTAGTATCATACATTCATATATTTCTTCTCCCAAAACTTATGGAAGAAAATGAACTAAAAAGTTTTATATGGATTAATATTGTATACTATATCAGATATTACGATTTTTTTTATATATGTATATAGTGATTGTTTCGATACTTTTAAAGATTTTTTGATGTCATTTGGTTACATGTAACCCATAAGCTAGGCAACACATTTTTCACATTGTAAAAATGTTTACAAACTCATTTCCATACTAAATTTAGCTCATTACATGACATGTATTATACATGATACACCCATGTTGAATACTTGCACGGTGTAACTGAAACACATTTAGTTGAAATAACACAAGGCCCAGTGCATTGTTTTCTTATATTTTTTAGGAAATCCTAGAGAAGAATGAATGTGGCTCTAAATGGGGAGAATAAGGTTGCATGGATGATCACATGATTCTATTCGTCGAATTGATGACACTCTTTGTTGTCCTATGCTTATCATGTCACTGTTGTAACCTTTGTCCATGTTTAAGTACACATTTGACCATATTTTCACATGATAGTTAATTTCTATGGAGTATATTCAACCTAAAGTGTAGTGTATGTTATTTACGGAACATATTTTTAGGATGTTGTATTCTACAGTATTCCTACATCTAATGCAATGTATGCTACTCTTCTTGATTTATGATATTTATTCTAAAATCATGTGAATTATACTTTTTCTTCATAAATTTTCTTTCTAAATATGATGTGTGCATAAAATGGCATATTCGTTCATTTCGATACAAAAAAAGCTGAAATATGTTTTATTCATTGTCTTTGTTATTTCAACTAGGCAAGGTGTTGTGCCCTGTCCTATGTAAATAAATTTTGTACATAACTTTTGATAAGCTTCAACGAAGTTTGGCAGGCTTCACCAAATTCATTTTCCCATACTTTTTGGAGAAGCCCATAGATCCAAAACAAGTATTTGTGCTCAAGTGTCATAGATGAGCAATTGGATGTAGATCTTGAATGACGTAAAACATTTTCCCGTACCCATTATATCCCATTCCACTCTTCATTACCTCTTCACAGGTATTGCCTATTGTATCATGGTGGTGTGAATGTTATGGTGTGATTGCTATGTTTGGTACTAGTGAATTATGCTTAAGTTACCATGTATATCATGATGGTGGGAGCAGTATGTGATCTTCTTAGATGATAAAAATCTTCCGTCCTATTATATCATGGTGGTGTGAATGTTATGGTGTGATTGTTATGTTTGGTGTGTGTGCTATATGTGAAGGAATTGTCACCTTGGAACAATGTGTTAGGCGACCCCCTTTTAGATAAGATAATTTATGAAGGACCCCTTAATATGTAATATCAGCCTTACGCATCACAATGCAGTAAGAATTATCACATTAATATATTAGTGCTTCAGTTGCAGTGCACGGAGACAATAATACTTAGACATCGTAATGTAGCCTTTCATTCTAGATATATTAACGGGTCCATGTTATATGGCAACATGAAGAACGTTTCTTCATATCTTTTCATCCTCTTCGTGGAGAAACCGAATACACGTCTGCTTTTTATATCAATTGATGTTAGATACTCTCATATCAGCAGCTCAGGACCACCATGGACAAGGAGCGAATCAGACGAAGCTGACCTGCAGCCTAGCCTGGCACGGCGTATGGAGAGCATAACTGTAAACAAAAACATGTAGCAAGTGGAGGCTATCAGGAAAAGGAGTAGCCATGTGCTTCATGTTTAGTTTTTGTCAACTAGTACTGTACTCGTAGTACACGAGTGATGTTGGCAAGCTGCTTCCATTTTTAGTAAAGAACTGCAGACCGCCATGGCAACAGGTCATTGTGTAGTGCATACGCGTCTCAACATGCTCTGTATCCGTTCAGGAATACCTGTCTAGCTGTATACATACTCGTTGTGATAAAGTCAAAGAACATGATTGACCAGTTACCAAGCGACCGTTCGGTGGTAGGTTGAGCAACATGTGACGACCGGAAGCCACGGCGTCCCAGTGTCTACCGGTCAGCCTTGTGAAACCGAGAATGGCCGGCAAGTGTTTTCTGGTTGCAGCTGGCCCATCACTCTATCGGCTTAATTCTTGTCAACGCCAGAACAGACCTAGAATAAACATGGAAGAGAATGCGACGATTCCATAATAGATTCCTTACTCTGTGGGATAGTTCACGTAAAGTGTGGTATTATTATATGTATAAGGAGCTGCCTTTGTACTGCCGTCTGCCTCGGCTTGCCATCATTCTTGATCCAACGTTCACAAAAGTCAGCAAATAACTATTCGTACGTAAAACCTAGGATGACAATAGGGCCGGCCAACCTGAGAATTGCGCACGATAAGGACTGAAATATTTGTTGCAAGTTGATCAGTTCAATTAACAATCACAGACACGACATCAATTGGAGCAAAGCCAGAGGGTTCACACGTTCACGTGAAAACATCCTCCTCCGTTTTGTTTCTTAATCTTTTCGTCTAGAAAAAGGAGCTCGTAATAAACTATTAAAGTGCGCCTTTACATAGACTATTCTTAAGATTCGCTTTTACATCTGGGAAAGTTCAGTTTCATTTGCATATGTCCCTGGTTTTAATAAATAACGGCAGATCTAGAAAACCAAAACATTAAGTTAGACAAGTCAAGATCGAAGTTGACACGCGATAACTAAGTAATCTTTTTGTTTAATCGGAGCGAAGTACTGTCTGAATATATAATATATGGGAGTTGGTACTCAATAGAGAAGCTTAAATGTGTTACGTATGGTCTGATTCACGCTCAAACTTAATTCCGCATTTAATACAACAAACAATATCAACAAAACAAGGGGCGATGGGATCAACAACCATCACAAGATCACTATCCTTACGTTATAGTTATGATTCCGATTAATTATTCAGTATCAAAACTAACTCATGATCCGCATGTGCATAACGTGGAAACACAACAAATACAAAGACACGTCTCTATTAAAATTCCACCTCCTTTAGTCATCTAGGCCCTATTGGTAAATGTTATTTGAGCCAACGGGGCAATACGTGAAATTACGTGCCTTTGGGAAGTCACTTTTTGTCGTGGCTGCCAACGACTTAATTTTTAGTTACCTTTATCTCATAATCATTCACTCATAATAGAAATGACAGAACTGGTACTCAAGCGAAGAATAATTCCAAATTTAATAATTGCAATCCCAATAAATCCAAGCCCATCTTACCAGTTTGAAAATTCTGGATATTAGGGGACCGTTGTGTTGTGGTCATGTAAGATCTAATTCATGATTATTAAGGTTGCTTCAGATCTAGTTTGAAATGGGTCTGCTATTAGGTTTTTTATATTTTAATTTTATCATTTACTAACAGTTGTAACAATATATTTTATTGTTAATGATAGATAGTTCCATACGGCTGAGCTCTGGGGAGGTCTTGGAGCTTATAAGGTGTGTGGTCCCTTCACCAATTGCTAATTTGTTTTGGATTGAATACCACACATTCTAATTTGGTATCAGAGCGGACCCCATTAGACAAGTGTGAGGACCACACCCTACCTAAAAAAAAGAACAAGTGCAAGAACACAAAAGTGGCTACACTTGAGGGGGGTGCTAGATAGTCCCATACCGCTGAGCTCTGGGGAGGTCTTGGAGCTTATAAGGTGTGTGGTCCCTTTACCCATTGCCAATTAGTTTTGGGTTGAATACCACACATTCTAATATGGTATCAAAGCAGACCCCATGAGACAAGTGTGAGGACCACACCCTACCTAAAAAAAAGAACAAGTGCAAACACACAAAAGTGGCTACACTTGAGGGGGTGTTAGATAGTCCCATACCGCTGAGCTCTGGGGAGGTCTTGGAGGTTATAAGGTGTGTGGTCCCTTCACCCATTGCCAATTGGTTTTGGGTTGAATATCACACATTCTAATATATTAGAATGTGTGGTATTCAACCCAAAACCAATTGGCAATGGGTGAAGGGACCACACACCTTATAAACTTCATGACCTCCCCAGAGCTCAACAATATGGGACTATTCTAACATCACCCCTCAAGTGCAGTTACTTTTGTGTGCTTGCACTTGTTCTTTTTTTAGGTAGGGGTGTGGTCCTCACACTTGTCTCATGGGGTCCGCTCTGATACCATATTAGAATGTGTGGTATTCAACCCAAAACCAATTGGCAATGGGTAAAGAGACCACACACCTTATTGGCCCAGGACCTTTCCCAAAGCTCAGCGATGTGGGATAATTCTAACATCCCCCTCAAGTGCAACCACTTTTGTGTGCTTGCACTTGTTCTTTTTTTTTAGGTAGGGTGTGGTCCTCACACTTGTCTCATGGGGTCCGCTTTGATACCATATTAGAATGTGTGGTATTCTACCCAAAACCAATTGGCAATGGGTGAAGGGACCACACACCTTATAAGCTCCAGGACCTCCCCAGAGCTCAGCAATATGGGACTATTCTAACATCCCCCCTCAAGTGCAACCACTTCTGTGTGCTTGCACTTAGCTTGTTCTTTTTTTTAGGTAGGGTGTGGTCCTCGCACTTGTCTCATGGGGTCCACTCTGATACCATATTAGAATGTGTGGTATTCAACCCAAAACCAATTGGCAATGGGTGAAGGGACCACTTATAAGCTCCAGGACCTCCCCAGAGTTCAGCGGTATGGGACTATTCTAACAGTTAATATTAATAGTCCCGGTCCAACCTGATTCACATTGTTAATACTAGTGATCCTGATCCGATATGACTGGTATCAATTTTTTCTTATGATGTTTGAGTCTGGTCTGTCCATGACTACTACTATTGATAAGTATACATTGTTATGATGTTTGGATTTAGTCCGATCAAAATCACCAACAATAATAATAAGATACTTTATGATTTTTGTATATGGTCGGGCTAGTATGGCTAAATGAACAAACTAATATATATGACTAATTTGAACTGATCTGAGGCAGACACATCTTGAAAACATCATTTCAAATATTTTTTTTTTGGTAACCCAGGAGACTCGTAAGGCTTGTGTCGAGCCCAACCTGGGGGGCTCAACCCCATCCCATAAGGAGCATAGCCCATTAAGTCGCGTAGAGGCCGGCTGCGTTACCGGAGAAACAATTTCAAACAGAACCACCAGGGGATTTGAACCCGAGACCCTTCATGAGGGGTCCCTAGCTGCGACCACCTGAGCTACTTCTCACCGACATCATTTCAAATATTAGATATCATTGCATTCAACCTAAAATTGTATATCAATATATAATTATATATATATATATATGTATCAGTATAATATTATATATATAGCTTAAATATTTATATATAGTTAATTTTAGAGATGCCAATGGGTTGAAGTTTTTTGAAATCGGTCCGACTTGGTCATATTCAAACTGAATCTAACCTACTTGAAAATTTTCATAGTGAAGACGACCCCATCAAGACATGTTCAACTTGAACACGAACCTGATCAGAAAAGAAAGTTGTAAAAAATATGCGAACTGAGCCAAACTGATATAGACCCAATCTAACCCATCATGACCCGAATACCATGAAAATATTTTATTTTGTTTATTAGTAATAATAAATTAAAAATATGACAAAATTAAAGTCAATCTAATCCGAACTAAATTTGACACAATCAAAATCACCTTGAATTGAATCTGACTTGACTAAAATATGAACATATCCCTGATATCCAGAATTTTTAAGTTGGCTGGACAAGCTTGAGTAAGATGGAATTAAAATTACAAATATCAAAAGATAGATGGGTATAATCCATTAATATAATACTATAAATTAACATATATTATCTATATATTTAGATATACATGTTTAAATACTTAATGTAGACAAAAGCGTGAATGAGGAAAAGAAGTAATAGAAATGTTCATTTCATGTGACAACAATTAATGGAATGGATTGGTTAACTAGATGAAGGGGGGGTTAGAAAATTGTATAAAAGAGAGGGGGCACTTAGGATTTCCTAAAAGGAATGGGGTTGCTAAGGATTTCAAGATAAATGAGGGCGGTTTTGAAAAAAAAAACTCTTGATTAAAATTCCACCTCTATTAATCATCTAGGCCCTATGACAAATGTTTCTTCAACCAACAAGACAATACATGAAAGTATGTCTTTAGAAAGTCACATTTGTTGTGGTTGCTAACGACTTAAACTTTGGTTACTCTTTTATTAATAATCATTCACTCATAATAGAAAGCTAGAAATAACAAGCACAAGATCAATCAAAGAGTATACATGTTGGTAGTATGGTACGAGAAGTAACATGTAATCAACAAGGATTGTAGAAGGCCAGTGACTTAAGAAATAAATTTTCAAGGATAAAGAGTAGGGGACCCCACATAACACCCCTACAATCAAAAAGAAAATTAAAACCCATCAAGATAAAAGCTAGAATTGTGACATCTTGATCCTACATCTTCAAAAGCCTCCAGTAGTGAGTCAAAGGAGAAAGGACCTTTGGTGGATGAATTGGCATCTTTAGGTATAAGACATAATATCAGACATTCGTGTCCCGGTCTTGTTGAGTAGATCTGCATCAACTTAGTGAAAGACAGATAGAATAATATAAGTCACCAACATAAAAAAAAATAGAAATGAAATAATTTTATTATGAAAAAAAATCCAAATTTGTTCAGTCTATATGAAATAGAATATTTATCAAGCTAGAATGGAAAGAACTTTAAGATGTGTTATTTTGAGTGGAACCATGAATTTTTGTTGTAGGTCTCAGTAATCAGATCCTTTTTAGATCACCAACATGAAATCAAAACCTCAAATGTTCCGAGTGGTGGGGCAAGTGAAGAATAGAGAAGTATAATCACTTGAACTGTTATAACACATAACACATCACTGAGGGCTCTGGAATCTTATGCAATGCTAATGAGTACAAAAAAGGTAGTCTATTGTGTCCATTTAATTACAAGTTAATAACAAAATGTGGTGGAGAGTAAATGTTCCATAAAGAGAGTGTCATCACCTAGTTTGATAAAGAATTGATATTTTTATTAACCAAGTAATTATCACCCAAAATCTAGTAAGGAGTATAAGTAGTATACAAGGACTACACCTTATGAATGATGAATATGAAGTTTTCATGAGAGATTTGGATCATATTATGTAATATTTTCGAGAGAGTTGTTGCAATTGGAATGTAAAAGTGATCTAAATTTGTGGTTGGTAATATTTATGATAGAGCTTAGGATAGACATATGAAGTTTTGCATTTTGATCATCCATCTTCTAATCAAGGATAGTCTAGAATCTAATATGTAGGAATTAAGTGGAATCATTTTTGGCATTAGTTTTTTGAGAAATATATACTTTTATTGATGTATTTTTATAAATATGAGATTTTTGTTCTATTGAGTCTTGTTCCAAGGATTATGAGTATCCTAGTCTTCATGTTGAATATGGTTATTCCAAATGGTACCTTTGCTTTATCTTAAAAAGACATTGGTTTTGTCGATAAGGCAATGAAAGTGATCGTTAATGTTTATGATGCCTCAATTACCTTAACTAGGTTTGTAGATGGTATGCAAATTGACATGATGCATTTTAGACATTTAATATTTCTCAAAGTAACATGATGTGATTGAACTTTAATGAATTAGTATGAGTCTAGAATGCAGTTTAGATAATAGGTGATGATGGATATGAGAGAAGAGTTAAGGAGAGTTAGAGAACTAGTAAGAATAAGGAATTTGGATATACATTGAGCAATTTTGATAGATGTTTTTGTATGATAGGTTTACGTATTACGTATCGAGTTGTGTAAAGTGTGTAGGAAAAGATGAAGACCAGGATAATCTAACATGGATATTTGTTCTTTATGATTTAGCATAAATTGAACTCTATCCATATTAGTATGATCAAGTTAAATACCACTTATGGTCAAATTATTGAAGATTTTTTTGAGTCCTAAGCAGTGTTAGAATAATGCAAGTATATGAAGAGTATTACCAATATTATAACCATTTAATTTCAAGAAAATAATTGTACCATCATCATATTGAATGATGTTGTCATGACAGTGAGGTATTAAATCAATAAGCCCATATTTGGTTCCCACTTTAATCAGTATTGTGAGAATGGAAGTAACAATGATGAAAACATAGGGGGATATATGATAAGTATGTCTAAGATCATTTTTCTACTGAAATAATCAAACATTGATCCATCAATTAAAGAGGAAAATCTAGCAAAAACGATGTACTATGTATTCAATGTAGCCAACATTTGGTAAAACCTAGACACCCAACACATTGTATGATGACTTACAACTGCATTTTCAAATGCTTCCTCAAAATAAAGTTTGAGAGTCAAAAGGGGGTTTTGCTGCAGTGACAAGTGTGAATAGTCTCACTTGCAATGAGGTAAGAATCTTGAATGCTTTAGTGATTATTGTTCAAGTCCTATGATTTCATGTATATGCTCCTTAGCTCTAAAATTTATAAGCTTGGAAATGAGTTGGTATGAGGCATTGATTAGGGTAATAGGAAAAGTGTTGGATAGACGGGTCTTTAGTTTTCTTTATCAACTTGGTATAGGTTTGGTTGAGGATACTAATTTGGGGGGTGATTTAATCATCATGACATCTATAGTTGAAGATATATTAAAAGGATGTCTTTAATCCCATTGGTTATGGTATAACTACATACTAAAATTGTCAAGTCCTAGAGATTTAACCATCACCAAGTTCCTTCATACCCATGTAAATTTCATCAAATATGAAATTGGAGTTGAAAGATTCAATATTTGAGTCTTTTACGGGACTTAACAAGCTCCAATAAAAATTGAATAGATTAGAAATTGATTGATTGTGGTTGACTAATGATCTAAAGTTGTCACAAAATGTTTGATGATGGTGTGGATTTTTCATGATGAGGTTTTTGGTAGTGATGGTTTAAATTTGGGACAATCTCTTGTGAGAACTACAAATTTTGTGGAACAACCATGTAAACTAAGAAGAGATTGTTGTGCTCATTACAAAAGAAGAATGTCTAGGGAATTACATAATGATTTATAGTTTAATTTAGATAGGTATAGGATCATGTTATTCGATTAGTTAGCTACATGTTGTAGTTTAGATACCTAGTTGGAGCATAGAAGAGAAAATTCATGAAAATAACTAAAGTTTCTTTTTTGTGGTCTTGTGGCTAGACCTCTCTAGTTTATATGATAGTGTTTGATAATGGTCCAAATGTGTACTTAGTGTTCCAGATTATATAATAGTGTTCTCTAGCAGTTGACTGGTGACATTTTAATTTGATCACATATCCTCCATGAATTTTCTCCCATATTATAGTATTTTCAATTACTTAAAATCTGATACCACAAGACTTCATCGACAATTTCACATTGATTTGTCTTGAGGCAAGTTTTCTTTGTATCACCTTCAACAACACATAGTACATATGTTGTAGACTTGGTCCTTGTTGACAATCCTCAATGAGATAGGCTTTTCCCTATAAATGATGTTGTAGACACTAAGTTTCGTCTTTGATTTAGGTGGAGACATAATTCTCTATTCAAGAAGTTACCACACACTAATGAGGTGAGTCTATGGTCACCATTCTTATCTATAGGCATACATCTAGCAATTTGAAATGAATTGTAGCATTCTCCTATTAAAAAGTGGCACATCAAATTTTGACTCAAAGTGAAAGTGTTAGAAAGGAGGATTTTGCTATTACGTTTCACTAACTCCATTCTACATTTTTGGAAATGATCAAAACATTTTTTTTTAAACACTATCAACAATTAACTAGAAAAACTAACAGAGTTCCCGTAGGACTCTAACTCCTTGAGATATGTAGATAAGAGGAAGTCTGGGAAAGTGTTCCAGCTGCAATCTGGGTCCGGTTGCTTGAGGTGTCATTTAGCCAGTTGATCTGCAAGCTTATTCTGGTCTCGATGCCTGTAAATGAGCTGGGAGGAGGAAGCCTTGAGGCCATCCATGATTGCTCGAAGAAGAAGCTTGTACTTGAGGGGTTGTGGATTTCTGCTTCCGATCCAATCGACTGCTTTGCTAGAGTCAGTAACCACTAGAAACGGTCTTAAATTCTATCTTTTGGCGATATTGATTCCTTCAAGTATGGCTCGCATCTCCCCATCCAAAGGGTCAGTGTCTTTATGCTTTGAAGCGCTCGCTAAGATCCAGTGGCCAGAGGCGTCCCTCAAAACACTGCAGGTGGCCTTAGAGCTTCTGTTAGAATCTACCGCGGTGTCAACATGAACAATCGCTGAAGGAGTTCCGGTATCTGTGGAATACAGCCGCACAGGTTTGTCAGAATGACGTGCCTGAGGGGTTGAGCAGAAAGCTATCCCTGCACTTGCAAGGCACGCTCTAGAGTTAATAGAGACAATTTCCGGAGTAGGGCAATGGTCCTCAAAGATAAATTGGTTGCGAGCTCTCCAAACCCACCAGCATGAGATGATGAGCAAAGATTTCCACTCCTTATCCTGGAATGATGTTGTAAGATTATACTCCATCCACCCCTCTGACATCTGCTGCTGGAAGAATGAAGAAACTGAAGGAGGTAGCAGATGCAGCCAGGTACGGGAAGCAGCCGGGCAGTCCCTCAAAGCGTGGAGCATTGTCTCTTCCTGAAGACGACAGCGAGGGCAGCATGGGTCCTCCGTTAGCTTCCATTTGTGTCTCAAGGAGTTTGTGTAGAGCCTATCGTGGAATATGAGCCATCACGTGGTTTTCATGTGTCTATGAATGGGGAGCGTCCACAAGGTGTTTAAACACTTGTAGTGTGCTCCAATATTCTAAACCGTCAGCCGATCATATGCCGAGCTTGTCGTGAATTCCCCATCAGCGGAGAGGTTCCATATTCTGCCATCCTCACCCAAGCCCCCCTTAGGTGTGGGCATGCGGATCACCTCATTGACAGTAGCGCTTGTGAACCAAGCTTGAAGAAAGTCCCTGTCCCAGTTCCCATTGTCGAGAACCAGACAAGAGACCTTCAAGTCTTTAATTTCCTCAGGTATTTGAAGGCCCGGTTTCAAGACTTGGGTGAGACCCTCGCCTATCCACGCATCCAACCAGGCATTGGTTTGCATTCTCGACAGAGGAGTCATCCTCGAGTTTGCCCATATGAACGGGAAGGTTGAGATGATGCTCCTCCATGTGTGTGATCCTGAAGAAGAACAGTTGCGGGACCTAGAATACTTAGCTTCCATAAGGGTCACCCATGGGGTTGGTCGTCACTGTATAAAATCCCGTGCGAGCTTCATTATGAGAGCCTCATTAAACGGTCGCGCTCGCTTGACACCCAAACCGCCATGAGAGACAGGTTTACTGACCTATTTCCAAGCGACCAGGTTGGATCCCTTGTAAGTGGATGAACCAGACCAAATAAAGTTTCGTGTAAGCTACTCAATGCGATCCGTAACTGAGAAAGGCAACTTAGCTAACTGCATTGTGTAGCAAGGAAGTGATAGCAGAACTGAGTTGACAAGAGTGACCCTTCCGGCCAGCGACAGGTGCCTGTGTTGCCAATTCGTCACCTGCTGGTGGAGCTTATCGACAAGATGTTGAAAATGTGCCTTGCTCTTCCGCCTGTGAATGATTGGAATACCAAGATGGCATCCCAAATCCTCAGTTTCCAGGATTCCTAACTTGCGACTAACCTGCGTTCAGACTGCTCGTGGAGTATTGCGGGAGAAGAACACGGAGGATTTCTCATGAGACAGGAATTGCCCTGAGGCCTTACTGAACTTTTTCAGACATTGGTTGATCGTCTTTGCTTGTCTAGCGGACGCCTCCCCAAACAAGATTATATCATCCGCAAAGCTAACATGAGAGAACTGGAGCTTTTGTTTGGACAGGATCAACGACTTCCAGTTGCCCGAGGCGATCTCCGCGCTGATGAGTTGACTAAACCTGTCCAAGCACAGGACGAAGATGTATGGCGAAAGTGGATCGCCTTGCTTGACTCCACATGCGGGTCTGAAGGATCCGATCAACTCTCCATTCCATAGAATCGAGGTGCTACCTGATTGTATAAGGTCCATTATCACTCGAATGATGTTCTTGGGAATGGTTGTTCTGTTGAGAGTGTCCTGAATAAAAGGCCAACTGAGCTTGTCGAAGGCTTTCATCAGGTCTAATTTGATCAACATAGTGTGCTTCCTTCCTTGTTTCAACTCCATCGAGTGGACTATCTCCTGTACCAGGACAATATTGTCCCCGATGCGCCTGCCCGGAACAAAGCTTGATTGGAATGGGGATATCCAGTCATTCATGTAGGGTTTAATTCTGGACACTATAACCTTCGATATGAGCTTGGTGCAGACATTGTTCAGGGAAATAGGCCTCAGCTGGGAACAGGTTTCCAACGCCGCGACTTTAGGGATGAGCACCAGAGTCGAGTCTGCAGACCCTGATGCAAGAGGGGAGCCGTTGAAGACGTCGATAACAAAAGTGCACACCTGAGATTGGAGCAGCTCCCAGTTGTTCTTCAAGAAGAGTGCGTCCACTCCGTCAGGCCCCGACGCCTTAAGGGGAGCCATGGCTTGGAGATTAGCCCAGATCTCAGCTGTCGTGGGCGTCGCGCCAAGAAGATTCAAGTCATCGTTGTTCAGGGTATGAAAGGACCCTATGAACTTTCTGCTAGCTTGGCGCCGTTCCCTCTGGTTATGGTCCTGGTAAACCCCTGAAAAGAAGGATAGAATGAGTCACTTGATTTGGGCGTCATCTTCCACCCAACTTCCATTGGAGTGTTTCAGTTTCACGATTTTGTTAGCCCGCCTTCTTTGCCTAACCATGGAATGAAAGTATTTGGTATTGCTGTCTCCGAGCTTGATCCAGTCACAGTGGGCCTTTTGCTGCCATTCAATCTCATCCTGTCTCAGCAGGTCGTCGAGCTCGACTTGTAGAGTCACCGTGTCCTTTGCCAGTGAGCTGTCAAAATGAAGAGACAATTGGACCTGGTTCCATTTGATTTTGTTGCCTAATTGCTCCTTCCGGCTGTGACTATTCCTCCTTACACGCTGGTCCCAAAGGGTTGCTTTGGAAAGGAAGTTAGAACTAGCTTGGTGGAAGGGGATGCTGGTATTCCATTGTGATGCGATGAATTGCTTGAAGGTGGAGTTTGCTTCCCATCTCGCGGAGGTGCGCAGATGTGCGGATTTCATCCTTCTGGTATATGCCTCAGACACGAGAAGCGGTGCGTGATCAGAATTATTCCTTTCAAGCACCTGGATAGGATTGAGGTTTGGTCTTTCCAACCAGGCTTCATTGCCCAAAACTCGGTCCAGGCACTCGTGAAGCAGCCCTCTTCTGAACGTGGTGTGGGCACCATTATATCCGAGATCATAGATCTTGCAGTGAGCCATGGCATCTATGAAATCTTGGCTGTTTGCTTTGTCGAAAGTATGGCTACCATACTTCTCTGATTTGTACATTACGACATTGAAATCGCCCACCACAATCCATGGTGTTGAGATAGATGCGGACATCCCTTTAAGATGGTGCCAGAGGAAACGTCGACTGTTGCGAGTTGTTCCCCCATAGACAAAGGTGCAAAAGAACTGTTGGTTGATCATACAGTGTATGAACTGCTTATGAGAAGCGAGAATGACCATGTCAACTCCCGCCTTCCACAGGACCCAGATGCCGCCTGCGAACCCGACAGCTTCAACCCTATGAGATTGAGGGAAGCCTAGCTTCTTGATAATGGAAGAGGTTCTAGCGCCGCTGCAACGAGTCTCATATAATCCGACAACAGAAGACTTGCATTTCCAGACGATCTCCTTGATAGAGTTATGGGTGTCGTCGTTACAGACCCCCTGAACGTTCCAGCTGATTATGTTCATGGTTCAACCTCTTCAAGAGTGGAAGAACCCATGGCCTGCACTTCCTTTTCAAGGTCCTGTATCATCGAAGTTTTTCTTCATTTTCTGGTTGATGCCCTTGCGGGATCTCCTGCCTGAGGGATTTTGCGATTGCGAAGGTGAATCCCGTGTGAGCCTTTTGTCGGACTTCTGTACTTGGAGTATATTAGATTAGGCGCACCGTAGGATCTCACTTTAAAGGTGGTGCTGATGTCAGGTTGTAATTTCTCCCCCCGTCATGTTATGACTTCATCTTCGAAAGGTATGGCAGCAGTATGGTTCACGTCCGGCAGTGGGATCGACGAAGGCGTCTTGCTTGGGGCCGATCGTGCCTGCTCTTGCGTCGTCTGTGGTTCCGGTTCCTTGTCTGCAGGACCCCTAGTTTGTTTGCTTTCTTCTTCCTCTGGCTCCAATCAATACCAGCTACGCGCTCCGCAACCTGGTTCACGTCAATAATTTCGGCAGTATCGTCTTCCTCCTCTCGTTCCTGCAACCCTGCGAACCTATTGCCTCCTTGCGGTGGTTTCCGCATATGCTCTCTAGCAGTCGGCCTCTTTTGGCGGCGTGGGATTGGTTGGGCATGGATGGCCTCCGTGAAGCCTTCTTTTCTCTGGAGATTCTCGGGTACGATGCTTCCTGTTTCCACGCTCGCACGTCGCGCCGCGTTTTCATCTTCAATCCTCTTCTTGCAATCCTTCTCTATGTGCCCCGCTTTCCCGCAATGGAGGCAGATAAAAGGGATGTTTTCATATTCCACCTTGTACTGGATGTCGTCTATGGTGATAAGAGGAACAAGCGGCGACTGTATATCTAGTTCGACACCGAGGCGTGCGAACTGGCCGCGTTTCCGTTGCGTCGTGTTCATGTCGACCTTGATGGTCTTCCCTAGACGATCTCCGATCTCCTTCAGCAGCACTTCCTGATAAAGATGGATTGGAAGATTAGGTATACGAGCCCAAGCCACCAGCTTCGGCGGCGAGGATATGTCGGGTAGGAAATTTGGTGTCCAGCGCTGGACGGTGAGGTAGGAACTGAAAATCAGCCACGGCCCTCCCGCTAGCGCGTTGATGTAATCTTCCTCCGCTTGGAGTTGAACTAGATAGAAATCGTTCGCGACATCTATCAGATTAAACCCCCCCAAGGGCTTCCACATCTTAGAGATACGATCACGAAGCGTCATGTACCCAATCTCCCTGGATAAAAGCTTGACGATCACGGTATATTTCCATGGTCGGAGCAGGACCTCCATTGCTTCATTGCGTACTCGGAAGGCAGGGAAACCTTGATCCGTCAAGCACTCGATGTCCGAAGGTTGCAGCTTGACGCCGTTCGTATCAACGTCAATCCTGATGAAGTTGTGGGGATTGTCCGGAGACCCTCAGCGCAATGAGTCCCGGTAAGAAGTGCCCGACGCTCCTTGTTGAACGGTCTGCTCCTTGCCCGCGCTTCCAAGAGGAGGGAAACTGCATAGAGGATCACCTCCATCCACCTCCATGGTGGACCGGTTATGTGTAGGAACATGCTGGGATTGTCGGCTACTAGAGTACGTGAGAGTCAGTCCCGATGCGCCAAGGGGAATAGAATCCCGCTGGTGGGAGGGATCACCATCGCATTCACTAGTCTGCACACCGGAGCCAGCCCGTGCGCCGCTTCTTCCAGTAACGGTCTTCTCTGCGGGTTCGGTTTGAGAAGTCAACGATGTGCCATGCATTTCCTTGGGCTTCATCTGCGGGTCCAGGGGGTCGCTGCGCTCTCCGGTCAGTATTTCCGCCTCAACGTCAACCCCTTCCATCGCATCAAAGATGCTCCCTTCCTCCTCGCCTCCTCCCTCCGGTGGGCGAGTACCTCCAAAAAGTCCTCTGCTGCCTCGGCCTCCACGGCCTCCGGCGCCACCTCCTCGCATGCAGACGGACGATCACCCAAACCCTAGCAGAGCAGAACTATGGGTTGAAAAATTAGTGGATGAAAACAATATGGTGAAATAATGGCTGCAAGAATATTGATGGAAATGATCAAAACATTGAATAATAATAGAACTAATAATGATTCATAATTTTTCCTAACAAGACATGCAATACTTAGGTATTATATCATGAATATATTGACAAAAAAGTAATATAAAAACAAAAAATATCATTTTTACATTTATATAGCCAAAATGTGATTTCTAATAACAAAACAATCAAAATCTCACTTTTTCAGGGTTGGGATGTATTGCTTATAATGGGGACAATACGTGCCTATGACACAATACACTTTCTAAAGGTAATGCACCGCTGGTTGAGATGTATTGTTTTATGTACTCTCGTCGGGGTTAGTTTGTCTTCTCTTATGAGGATTTGCTCCTTGTGCAAGAATTACATCACCAATAAGGATATGACGCTCATCATAGGAGTAATGTGACTCATTTGAATGCATTGCCCCTCTCTGGGAGCAATGCACTACTAGCTACGACACATTGCTTCCAGAATGGCAATGTATCTTGACTGAAGAAGCATACCCCATCTCAGATAGCAATATGTCACCTTCTATGATGTGTTTCCTTATAATTGCAATTTATATTTTTCATATTAAATATATAACATTGCAATCAATTTGCACAAATATTATATGTGAACAATAGTTTCATAACACATTTGAGGATTCTATATGATACAAATTGCAATAGATAGTTATAGTTATTTATGTATTAATCACATTTACTACGATATAATACTCAATTACCTATATCACATTATGATATATATATATATATATATATATATATATATATATATATATATATATATATATAGAGAGAGAGAGAGAGAGAGAGAGAGTCAGGCTAGAATACAGTCAAGTAGTTTTTCATGATGCCATTGTTCAGGAAAGCGGTATGCAGTGTACGGGCGGAGGGGGTACCGCATAGAGTGTATGCGGTATGCGGGAGTATATGCGATTTTGGATTATTTTCAGTAAACTAATTATGATATAAAATAATATATTGAAAACATAAATAAAATATACATATATATATTAGGCAGCTATACATATTTACATCAAAACATATTGGTATACATGTATGACATACTTATGTATGTATACATGTCTATATATCAAATGTCTTTGTAATGAATGTACAAATTTTGAAATATATGTATATCAGTGTAAAAATATGTGTAGAGAGTCTGCATAAATGCGAGTAAATCAAAACGCATGTACACATGTACAAATGTGTTTGTATATGTAGGTGTATTACAACGTATATATACATATCAATGTGTCAAAAGATATTCATATAATTGTACAAATGTGTGTGGAAATTATTCTATATATTACAATGTATACATATAAACCGATGACTATATATTTAAATTTTAATATATAATGAAATGAGTGTATATGTATGCTTGTACATATGAAACACATGGACATTCATTTTGGGATTTTCAAAACGAGGAGTTTAATCGGCCGCTTAATCGGCCAAGTGGGAGTATATGTGGCCTATGAACGCTTAGTGGACTGATTAGCAATATACGGTGCAGTAAGGTGACAGAATAGGTATAAGCGGGAGTATATGCGGCCATGAAGACCAATTTCCTGAGCAATGCATGATGCAACATTTTTTTCAAAAATCTAATCCATTGATCTTCTTAAACATCTTGTGAATAGCTTATATGCAAAATTTGAGCACATTTGGACATTTATAGGTCATGTTATAAAGACCGTAAAAATTATGCATTTCAAATTAGTTTCGCGCATTGATTTTGTTGTCTTTGGATGAGTGACTTAAACTTATCCAAATGGACTCAAAATTTGTATATAGCCTAGTTATAGTATGACGATGAAGATCAATGGTTTATATTTGAAAAATAATTTTGATATACAAACACAGTTGAGTGTATTCTAGCCTGACTCTCTCTCTCTCTCTCTCTCTATATATATATATATATATATACAATGATCATAAAAATAATATTTATTATACAAAATAATTAAATTCATTATCATGTTCAGTTAACTAAGATCAAATTTATACACATATGAGTATCTATATGGATGCCTTTATAAGCCATGTTCTACTAAACAATGCAGTAGTAAGAAAAATAGATATTTAAGTAAGTATTAAGTATTATGTGAATGAATAATAGTAAATATGATAAAAAAGTAAAAAATCAAGACAAGTCTATTGATGTTTGTATGCTAGAGTTTTAAAAAAGGCGTGATGATACTTTGTACGGTAAAAATTTATATAAATTAACAAAGAATATATAATATAATTAAAATGTAAATAACATATCAGCAAAAAATCATTTTAAAAAGTAACACATTACTCTTAAGATTGGCAATGCATTTCTAACTGATACATATTGCTCCATGTGGAAGTAATGCGGTCTGACTAATGATGCATTGCCCCCACTGAGAGAGGTAATGTGTCCCTGGCTGAGACACATTACTTGTACATGGAGCAAGCATCCCGACTGATGACGCTTTTCCTTCAAAAGAAACAATGCATTATGGGATGAAATGCATTTACTTCATTGAAAGCCAAGTGTATGTGATGAGGCTGCATTGCCTAGACAAAAGATATGTTGATTATAAAATTAAAAAAATGACATTTTGATTTTTTTATCCAATATAAATTTTGAATTAGTACTTGATACTTGTCTAGGTCGTCAGTTTCTTCGAAATTGCGCTTCGATGTCCAATTGAATACTTACAATTTTTTTAATAAGATTGGACTTCTCCTCCTCTCCATGCAAGATATTCATTAGAAAAAAACCCGAGTAAGGATATGTAGTGATCACGTGAAACTAGTAATTTTGAAACATTCCACAGTGCACGTCCTCCTCATGGATGGAGATGAAATTAGCTTAAGGAAAAAATGTGCTAGTCAACGCAGCAAATTGATAGTGCAGTCTGGATCTGTAATAGGGTAGCAAGTAGCAATAAAGAAAAAAGGCCAAAAAACCAAAATGGCACGTTTGCGCATTTTAATTGCCAAAATGAAACGATTCAAAACTTAATTCCCAAAATGGCACGTTTCGGAAGCAATGTGTCATCTTTGGGGATGCATTGCTCTTGGTGGGGCCAATCAGTCTCCTCAGGAGACATATTGCTACTTTAAAAAAGCATTGCATCCCCAATGTAGACGTATTGGCCCAATTCTTGCCCAAAGAGGACGTATTGCCTTTTTTATTTTATTTTTTATTTTTTAATTATGATACCATGTATGTTATATATATACATATATATATGTACATATATATATATAGAGAGAGAGCGATAAATTCATAATATTTTATAGAAATCTTTTTATTATATTTAAAAAATAATATATTAACATAAATCGAATTTACATAATTACTTTTTTTTACTTTTTATCCAATTTAGAGACAAATCTAATATGAAAAAATTAAATATATTATGATTTTTATATATGACATTAAAAATCATACGCATCATAGATTTTATTTTCATTATTCATTCTTATTGTTTTAGTATATTAAACCTTAAATAATTGACATGTTTATATTTTTTTGAAATTATATGTCGTGAGTTTAACATATATATATATATTATAAATATAAATAAATATATATATATAATATAAATATATATAAATATATATAAATATATATAAATAAATAAATATATATATATATATATAAATATATATAAATATATATAAATATATATATAAATAAATAAATAAATATGTATATATATATATATATATATATATATATATATATATATATATATATATATATATATATATATATATATATATATATATATATATATATATATATATATATATATATATATATATATATATATATATATATATATATATATATGGGCGTGCATTCGTTGCCCGTGCGGGTATCCTGGATTTTCGCTACCCGACAGCCAAAAAAGTAACTCTCCTGGCCAAAAAAGTAACTCTGCCGTCAAAAAAGTAACTATGGTGAACAGAAAGTAACTACATGAATAAAAGAGTAACTCTGTACAAAATATACGGCAGATATATAAGGACGGGTTTTATGATTTTGGAGGGATAAATGATATTATTTTTGGCTAAAATTTTTTGAAGAGATAGACAAAATAGTCCTCTACTATTGCGATTTTTTTTTTGAAAAAAGTGGTCGGTAGGGTGGGCGGGTAGCTACCAGCGCGGGCCATAAAGATGGGTCATATATATATATATATATATATATATATATATATATATATATATATATATATATATATATATATAGTGCACATCAATGTGTGGTATATGTTGTTATATTAGTTTTCTTTTTCTTTTTTCTATGTTTATAAATAAATAAATATATATATTATATATATATTATATATATATATATATATATATATAAAGAGTCAGGGAAGTGTACACTCGAGTGTACCGGAGGCACCGTACACCTCAGTCATTTTTGAAGATGCAATAATTTTTTTTAAATTCTAAACCATTGATCTTCTTAATTATCATAACAACATACTATATAATAAAGTTTAGCTCATTTGGACACTTATAGATCGTGCATCTAAAGGAGGCAAAAATCATGTATTTCAAATTAGTTTTATGCGTCGATTTTGGGTCCTTGGATGAGTGACTTACACTCATCCAAATGAGTTCAAATTTTGTATGTTACCTTTTATTATTATAACCATGAAGTTCAATAGATTAGATTTTGGGAAAACATGTTCTAGATAGACAAACACCATTGGGGTGTACGACGTGATCTATACACTCGAGTGTATTCTAGCCTAACTCTCTCTCTCTATCTCTCTCTATCTCTCTCTCTCTCTCTCTCTATATATATATATATATATATACTCTCTCTCCCTATATATATAAAATTTTATTATTGTATTCATTAATTTTAAATACTTCTATCTACATTTTATAAATATTATTTTTAATGAAATATAATATTTTAATATTATTTTATTATATTCGAGTATTATTTTAAATATACTTAATTTTATAATTTAATATAGATTATGCATTTATCAATTTAACATATTATATATTATTTATATGTAGATATATACGTTTAAAATTAAGAGATGCAATATTAAAATTATGTACCAAAGTTTATAATCATAAAATAAAGCATAAATATATGTATTTATTTATAAACTTAGAAAAAAATAAGAAAACTAATGTATAATTATATATATGTATATATATATTTAATTTCTTTGATTTTAAACTTTGTTATATGAGTTTATTATTGTATTCATTAATTTTAAATACTTCTATCTACATTTATAAATATTATGTTTAACAAAATATAATATTTTATTATTATTTTTTATATTGATGTATGATTTTAAATATACTTAATTATATAATTTAATGTATATATATATATATATATATATATATATATATATTACATGATATCATAATAAAAAAATAAAAAACGCAATACATCCTCTTTGGGGACGCATTGCTTTAAGTGTCAATGCGTTTTCCAAGGGGACATATTGGTCCCACCAGGAGCAATGCGTCCCTAAAGATGACGTATTACTTCCGAAACGTGCCATTTTGGGAATTAAGTTATCAATTGTGCCATTTTGGTAATTAAAATGTGCAAATGTGCCATTTTGATTTTTTTTTCCAAGAAAAAAACACTGTAGCTACTGCTTGCCGGCAGTACCAACCATGGGAGAACCGCAGCTATAAGTTCAAAGCTCAACGGGTTCTCATCACAGTGTAGCTGACCGGCTAAAAGAAGGAAAAGGCCCCAGTGTTAGTCTGTTAGATCCCCTTTCGCTTTAGTGAAAAGGATAACGGGAGGAAGTTAGTGAAAAGGATAACATGGCGCCGGTTGAAAGCCATGGAACTGCTGCTGCCGGTGCCCTGCACTCCCCGTCGGCCTCATCAAACCACTGGACGGGCGGATCCTTCGACGAGCTGCGATGGGTGATCCAGATCCGCACCACGCTTGACGACGAGCCGCAGGAAGACGAGGATGCACCCGTGTCTGTGTTCAACGTCCCCAAGGTGCTGCTTCAGACCAAACCCGACGCCTACGTGCCTCAGCTAATCGCGCTGGGACCGTATCATCATTGGCGCCAGGAGCTGTACGAGATGGAGCGGTACAAACTATCAGCGGCCAAGCGTACACAGAAGATGGTACCCTCTGGCAAGCTCCAGGACATCGTCGACGCTTTCAGGAAGAACGACCAGCACATCCGCGCCTGCTACCATCGATACATAGACTTTGGGGCGGAGACGTTGGCATGGATGATGGCGGTGGATGCGTGCTTCCTGCTCGAGTTTCTCCAGGTGTACGCTGTAGACGAGGAAGGGAGGTCACTCAGGCGGGTCTCGTCGCGGATGAGCCACCTAGTGGACGTTGCCGGAAGGAGGTCGGCGCATAATGTCATACTCAGGGACGTCATGATGATGGAGAACCAGATCCCCCTATTTCTTCTTCGTAAGATCTTGAACATGCAGGTCCGCAAAATTGAAGGGGACGCCCTCCTGGTAAACGCTGTCACAGGATTCATGAAGGAGTTGTCCCCCTTCAAGATGCTCGAGAATTTCCCCACCATCGATGTCCACCAGCATGCCCACCTTCTCGAGGTTCTCTATAATGTACTCGTCCCTAATTGCAAAGAGCTAGGCGTTGAAATTACCGGTGATCTTGATGCGGACGAGAACGCTGATAAGGACGCCGGAAAAGATGGGGACGGGAAACCGGCGGCGAACTCTAGCTACGTCAAGCAGCTCTTCGGTAATTTGTGGGGAATGGGGTCGGGCCTCAACGCCGCGCCGGTTCGGTACCTGAAGAAAGCGATCACGTCTAAGCCCGTGTCTTTCGTTGTCAAGGCTCCTTGGAAAGTGTTGAGTACCCTACCCGGCATCTCCGTCCTCAAGCAGCCAGTCGAGACGTTTTTCTCCTCCGCTATGAATTTCGGAGATGGTGGCAAAGGCGACGCTGGTGATTTGGGCGCTAATTCCTCCACGATCAATAAACCGCCAACGGTTGAAGAGATCGCCATTCCTTCTGTGGATGAGTTGGTCCACACCGGTGTCCGGTTTCTCCCTACCAAGGGTGATCTCACTTCGATCTCGTTCGACACCACGACTGCCACCTTCTACCTCCCAGTCATCACCCTCGACATCAACAGCAATGTCGTCCTCCGCAACCTGGTCGCCTACGAGGCCTCCGTCGCTGCCGGTCCACTGGTCTTGGCCCGCTACACCGAGCTGATGAACGGTATTATCGACACTGACGAGGACGTCATGCTTCTTCGCCAGAGCGAGGTACTCTTCAACCACATGAAGAGTGACGCGGATGTTGCCAATGTCTGGAACGGCATGAGCAAGTCCATCCGGCTCACCAAGGTGCCGTTCATGGACAAGGCAATTGAAGATATAAACCGCTACCACAGCAGCAGGTGGAGAGTCAAAACCAGGAAATTCATGAAAAAGTACATCTTCGGTTCATGGCCTTTCCTCACGTTCCTCGCGGCCGTTCTCTTGCTGCTGCTCACAGCTCTGCAGGCCTTCTGCTCTGTCTATTCCTGCGTTAGATGGTTCAACGTTCCCGTTGTCCAGCCACAAGGATGATTACGTTACCTTTAACAAAAAGGATAATTAAATTTAAGCTGTTTGATATTTTAACTTCAACTAGTAAATGCACGTACTTTGTACGTAGACTATATATTTAGTGTTGGATTTTTTTTTTAATGTTAGAATTGTTAATACATTTCAATGTCATTGACATCACGTTTAAAATGGATGACTCCACTTTCTTGTTGATGATATTCGATCTATAGAGATTGTTGTCCATGAAATCAATGCTATCGTTTGAAGAGAAGCAATACATTAGATGCCTGATCCAATTATCTGTCAAAGTATTTCATCATCCTATAGGGGCACAACATTTTGTTTTCTTGTCGTACTTTTAATAATCATAATTAGAGAAGAGCATAAAATCCTCACATTTGATTTATTGAATTTGCTTTGGAGAAGTTGGATGGCTCATACACATAAAGTAGTCTACGGAGGTTGTGCCCTCATCACCATATATAGTATTCATGTAGCTTTTTAACTACTATATAATATATTTGTTGGCCAACAAGTTATTGTGTTTCTAAAATAGTATTTAACTTAGTGACAGCTAAATTTATGATAAGCTTCATAATGATTTTTCCTGGATTCTTACAAAGAAAGGAGTTATGCCTTCTGTTCTTTATTCAATTTGAGGTTTCAATAATGTATGAGATAGTATTGGTAATATTTGTGTGTAAGAAGTTTGTATGACCCCTCAATCCTCTCATAATTAACTTTGTTTTACATATATAATTGCCTACCTACTTGATTATAGTGTAGGAGTATATTCCCCTTAAGATACCAATCAACTAACACGTCTTATTGTACTATAATTAGATTGTTTAATCATATTATTATGACACCCTATATTTAGTTGTGGTAGGATCAATGCACCACTGATATAAAAGGTAAGTAGATGAAATCTAGTGTAGTCCATTTGGTGCTTCACAATTTGATAGTATATATCTATCAAGTAGGGAAAAGAAAGAGGGAAGACCAAATTTTATATTTAGACATTTATTGGTGTATATATAATCTATACCTTATTTTATGTTTTTCTGTTGAAGTTGTTTCCAGTTCCTAATACTATTATAACCACAACACCATGATGGTACTACATTGTAATCATCCAAGTCTAGATACTTGGAGTTTCTAGTTCTCATGAAAGGTGTGCCCACTGACATAATTATCAAAATTAACTCATGGGTTTTATGCATGAATTAACCAAATTTTGTACATGTTATCTTATAAATATTTTTGACTATATTATAGACAACTAATTTTTTTTCCAGAAATCCATTAACAATAGTGTAACAAAACCATAGTGTGCCATCATGTATTTCTGCTTTTAGTAAAAATGTAATGCATATCCAATCATGAATTTAATTTCAATAATGTTCAAAGTACAATAATAATTTCATAACCGACCTAGTGTGCACAACTTGAACTTTCTTATATCTAAATAAATATGCACACATTTAGCATAAATGGATTGCTTAATACAGACAAAAAATTGTATCAAATTTGAAGAAAACACACATAAGAATGGGAAAAAAATGAGATTTATCATACCTCAAAATGGTGTAACAAGTGGCATGAATAGTTCATCAATCCTTGAGTTAATGTGCGAATAAAAATAATTTTGTTTGCTTATATTATATAAATTGTTATCAATTGTGACTCACAAAAGTATTAGCAAGTGTTGTTGTTGTGTATTTACAACAATGTTCTTAGAACATGTTAACAACTGTATAATGTGAACCACTTTTTAATGATTTGCATATCACAAAAACAATTTGTTATGATAACAACAATTGCATTAATCATCGTAATTGGTATAATGATTCCATAATGAGACCTCGTGGACACATGCCAATGAATCACATAATTAACCCACAAAAGCTTCACACATGATGACTGTTCCATGTCATGATACAGAGTGAAAATTGGATTTTGCTTAGCCACTCAAGATTTAAAAGCAAGTTGGGGTATGCTCAATATAATATCAACCCAAAAATAAATATTGTTGATCTCTTGAGAATAAATATAGTTGAATATATTTTCAATCTAAATTGAAGAGTAATTCACATATGGAATATGCATAATTTTGAATGCTCTTCTTTTTATCATTGAAAGAGCATGAGCTTTTAGAAATGTGTAGAAATCCATTCAAACTTCATCATCCATATCAAAGATTAGATAGCATATTCATTCATTTATCGTGCTTGAAAATTAAAATCAACTCTCTTCCTTTTATCTAGAGTAACAAAATGTGGGCCCAATAACATCAATCCATTTTGTACATCAATCAATGGTCTCAATGTTTAACATGATCAAAGAAAGATAATTGCAAAATAAAGAAATTAGTCTATTTGGAAAAGTATGTTATGAAGGGAGACTACATCCATATTCAATTGGTATAATTTTTATATTTTTGTAAATCAATCTAAACAAAAAGTACTATCTCACACTTGGAATCAAGTCCTAAGAAATGCATAAAATATAAACAAATAAATTGTATTGTTGTGTAGAGTGTATTTTACAACTAATTAGCGACTAATCTTTCTTAAAATCACTAGTACATAACCGGCCTTTAGTGTCGGTTATTTAAGGCCTTTAGTGTCGGTTCTTAAGTGACACCTATGTGGGCACCACTAAAAGCCCAACCGTTACGCGTCGGTTCTCAAACTGACACCAACACCCTTCGCGCGCCACCGAAAACGTGTCGAAAACGCGCCAGCAAGGGGTATAGGCATTGGTTATTAGGTTCGAAACCGACGCCACATACCTTCGCGCCACAGAAAGGGCGCCATCTGGGGCACTATCGGTGTCTGTTTCTTAGTGATAACCGACGACATCTCACCCACTGCCACAGCCGTGCTGACGAGCACGCCCGTGTTGTCTGGCCTCTAGGGAAATCGACGTCGGTTACTAGTAGGGAAACCGACACTATTATCCTATGTCGTCAGTTTTATACAAATATCCGACGCTTTTTTTATGTCTGGTCCGCTGCCACGGCCGTGCTAGCTAGCACGACCGTGGTGTCTGGCCTCATTAGGGAAATCGACATTAGTTACTAGTACGGAGATCGACATTGTAACCATATATCATCGGTTTTGTTCAAATAACTGACGCCGATGTTTTTTTTTCTGTCAGGCTGCAGACCTGCTGTGGCTGGTCGCAGGATGAGAAACCTACAGTTCAGTTATGAACTGCAGGTTTTTTGACATCCATTGATATCAGCCAACAATAGGCCACAAACCTACAAAATTAACATGATGGACAATATTATATATATGTGATTCATACTCATGTATAAGAACATTTAATTCATTTTTTTTCATCACACACATGTAGAAACTAGTAGCAACCTGTAGTTCCATTTATTTCATCTCTTTTCACATTCAGACACATGTAGAAACATTCATGTATTGATGATTTTCACACACAATTCATAAAAATTCATTCACATTGTCATCATTGTCAACAAAATCATATATTCAAAGAGCCATGAAACAACAAAAGAAACCACAATGATGGGAAGCATAATACAGATACAATACATAAAGTGCAGCACGCACAAGTGTTTTAGATTCATATAACAACATGACAGACTAACACATATATAGTGCATAATAACAGCAGTGCCGAATTTACATACAACACTATAGCTTAGTACATATATATAGTGGGACTAAGGTGATGATCCCACCTGCTAAAACAGGTTACCGACAACTACATGTTATGACTAGGAGGTCGTGATTCAGCAACCGTATGCATTAGTAGGAGGACAAATAGATTTCACCACAAGTTAACATTGAAGAAGGTCTACTAACCTTCTTCAATGTTAACTCGTGGCGAAATCTGTTTGTCCTCCTGCTAATGCATACGGTTGCTGAATCACGACCTCCCAGTCATAACATGTAGTTGTCGATAACCTATTTTAGCAGGTGGGATCGTCACCTTAGTCCCACTATATATCTATATAACCTTAGTGTGGGATGCTTGCTTTCTCTCCAACTGTTGCACTTTGGATTTACAAAGCAATGTCGATGGCCTGCATAGCTATGTCATGGCCGTCCTGTATAGCCTGTAGTCTTTGGTGAACGCCTGCAAATTAAATAGAATTGCTATTAACTAGTATCCTAAAAATTTGATAAAAAACACACTTACATAATATAATTATAAATGAACATATAGATAGAAACCTCAGGGATATATTCTTAAAACTTTCATTGTTAGGCAGTGCAAGCACGTCCTCACCCTCACGGTGATCATCAACACGGTCATCATGGGAACATAATAAAAATATAAACATCCATGCCTCTAATATTGTGATCTTTTATCAATTAACAATCCTTCATTATGATCCCCACGAACATACAGGTCATTGTGATCCCCAACTTCAATGTTTGGTGGTGTTGGAAACCCAGCTGAGAATGGATTGGAGTCATCATACTTATCATAGTACTCTTCTTCATCTGTAGGATCTTCAATGAACTGTCTTTTACCATGAAGAACAACCGACCATTTATCATTTGCAGGATCATCGATATAAAATACTTGTTTTGCCTATGATGCCAATATGAATGGTTCACCCTTCTCGCCAATCTTTTCAAATTTCACTAACGTGAAACACAATTCATCCACTATAACTCCTTTGTTGTTGTCAACCCAATTACATTTAAAGAGCGGAATTCTGAAATCAACATAGTCAAACTCCCATATGTCTTCAATGACACTGTAATATGACATTTTAGCTTCACATGGACTTTTATCCTTTACACTTGCAAAAAACAATGAAGACGCTTGAAGGGTGACCCCAATGTTTTGGACGACACTCTTATCATCTTGACGCTTTGTGGAATATGAGAAACCATTTATGTCAAACCCTTCATAAGACATAACATTCAATTTTGGTTTAAAGGCGAGGCATTTGATGGTTTTAGTAACATTATCTGGTGTTTGAGATAGTTAATGTAAGACTTTATCTTCAAACCACTTAATAAATGTCTTGTTGTGCTCTCTAGCAAGCCACATTGAATTGGATCGAGGATATTATCTCTTGATGAAATTGGTATGTTCCTCGATATAAACACTCGCTTCGTCGATGTTGTGTAAAATATACAAGTGACCTTGCTCCAACTGTTCATGGATGATTACTTTCACCCATTCTCCCAAAACTCCTTTGCCAAAATGCTCCTCAATATTCTTGTCATTCACGGGAGCGTCATTACCACTCAGAAAGTCATTGCAAAAATCCATAACCTCTCTTGCCACATAACCCTCAATAATACTCTCGTCATGCCGATAATGGTTTCGAACATCACCTTTAAAAATGCTCATGTATCGTTCAAAGGGATACATCCAATGCAAGAAAACTGGTCCCAATATTTTCACTTCCCTAGTTAAGTGGACAACAAGATGTACCATGATATCAAAGAACGACGGAGGAAAATACATCTCAAGCTGACATAGGGTAACAACCACTTCTCTTTGCAAATTATCAAGAGTATCAGGGTCAATAACTTTGCTGCACAAACTGTTGAAAAAGAAACAAAGTCTGGTGATTGCAAACCTTACATGCTTCGGCAATATAGATCTAATTGCCACAGGCAATATTTGTTGCATTAGAATGTGACAATTATGAGATTTAAGACCTATCAACTTTAGATCTTTCATTGATACCAATGTACGGATGTTGGATGAGTAACCCCGTGGCACCTTAACATTTACCAAGCATTCACAAAATGCTTTCTTCTCCTTTCTAAACAATGTGTAACAAGCGGGAGGTAAGTATGTTCTTTTATCACCCATTTCACGTAATTCTGTTAATTCTGACCTTATTCCCATTTCACATAGGTCCATTCTGGATTTTATCTCATCTTTAGTCTTACCTGGTATATTCAACAGAGTACCGATGACGCTATCACATACATTTTTCTCAACGTGCATGACATCAATACAATGCCTGACTGTCAAAGAACTCCAATAAGGAAGATCCCAAAATATTGACTTCTTCTTGAATAAAGACTTGTCACTCCTTGTGGCCATCGTACATTGTGATCTCTTACCAAATTCATTGGTGATGTCTTTCACTCTTTCATAAACATCCTCCCCTGATATAGGTTTAGGTGCACTACGTTCCTCATTCTGTTCATTGAATGCTTTGCACAACCTACGATACATATGAAATTTTGGAAGAAACCTTCGATGAGAAAGATATACAGTCTTGCCACCGTGTTTTAGTCATATTGAATCAGTATTCTCTTCACATATAGGACACGCTTTAGATCCTTTCACACTATATCCAGAAAAATTCCCATATGCTGGAAAGTCATTCACAGTGTAAAACAACATAGCGTGCAAATAAAATGTCTCTCTTCGTGAAGCATCATAAGTCATCATACCTTCACCCCACAATTTCTTTAAGTAATCAATCAGAGGTTCAAGATAAACATTGATATCATTTCCAGGTTGTTTAGGGCCCGATATCAACAACGACAATATAACGTACTTATTTTTCATACACAACCAGGGAGGAAGATTGTATATAACAAGCATGACTGGCCAGTGCTATGCTGGATGCTTAATGTCCCGTACAGATTCATCCCATTTGTACAAAGCCCAAGTCTTAGATTCCTGTCCTCTTCACCGAATTCAAGGTACAATAGATCAATCTTCTTCCACTGTGGGCAATCAGACGCATGTCGTAGGATCCCATCATTATTTTTCTTAAAATTTGCATGCCACCTCAAATTCTTTGTATCTATAGGATTGGCAAAAAAGCATTGAAACCGTGGTATTATAGGTAGATACCACATCACCTTGGCAGGAGAACCAATTTTGGACTCCCCCGAAGTCGTCAATTTATACCTTGACGCACCACATTTCGGACAATCTTTCAAATTCACATAGTCCTTTTGAAATAATACACAATCATTCGGGCATGCGTGTATCTTCTTGGCCTCCATTCCCATTGGGCACAACAATTTCTTTAACTGGTATGTTGAGATCAGCAGCTCGTTTCCTTTAGGAAGAATTTGTTTCAACAAAGACAACAATGACGTGAAGATTTTGTCGCTCCATCGATTGTTAGCTTTCAATTTATACAATCTCAACACAGCGCTAAGCTTTGTAAACTTACAACCCATGTATAATGGTATCTCATCATCATGCACAATGTTTCTAAACATGGGAGGTGGATCGGTGTGCTCTACCCCACAACTATCCAGCATCGCATCAACGATGTCTACTGGAACTGGTTCATTCACATCTACGTCAATAGAGGCAATTTCTTCTTCCACACAAACACTGCTATCGACATCCACTGGTTTCAGGTTTGAAATCTCTCCATGCCAGTGCCATTCTGTATAGCCTTGTACAATCTCATTGCACATGACATGACTTCTGATTTCGTCACCAGTACTGATTTTCAAGTTGTTACCGCAATGCCTACATGGACAGTAGAACCTATCTCCAGGTTGTTTCCTATATTCCTCGGCAAATCTAACAAATTGATCAAGACCAGAAATAAACTCTGGGGGTGCAGTGATTGTGAATGGACATCCATGATCTTTCCATTCTATGATCAAAGAGAAAATAAGTATATATTACAACCAAATTAGGGTCTAGGGTAAACAGATTAGAGTTTATGGTTAAAACTTTAGGGTTTATACATGTGATGTCATTTTTAAATGTGTACCACCTATCCCATTCTGGAACACCTAATCTCACTAGCAAGTGTATAATGTGTATTGGGTTTTCAAGAAAATTTCGGCAACATTTCCCCGCTGTTCTCCAAGTATATATGTACTTAGAGAACAAACGGGGAAATATTGTAGAAATTTTCTTGAAAACCCAATACAAATTATACACTTACATCCTAAGTGAGATTAGGTTTTCAAGAACAGTCCCAAACCGGGGACTATCCAAGATTTACTACTAATGAGTAAATCTTGGACGGGTTTCTAGGCCAACAAATACAACACCAATTCCTTGTTCACAACCCCATTCAACACACAATTTCTTATAAAAACATTTGTGTGCAATCATAACAACATATCAATGCTTCCTAAATTAATCAACATTAATAGCTTATGAATGTTTAGATGCATTTATACTATCAATTCCTAGGGTTTACTGAATTAGGTCAAGCATGAGGATTAGAAGCACAAATATATGCAAGCACAAGATGGGTGTTAACATATCAATTCCTAGGATTATTTGTTAACATATGTTAAGGATGAATTTAGGATGCAAACCTAGTCAATTGAAGGCTTTACCTCTAGCAGTGGCAATGACAACAATGGTAGTGTCGTGGGTGTACTTCCAGCACTAGATGTGGCTGGCTCTGACAGACTGCCGTGGTGATGAGCAGTAGTAGGCGACCGGCTGGCTCTGACAGACTGCCGTGCCATGGCAAGCTCTGGTTTCGGCTGCTGCTGTTGGCCTTGGCTTTCTAGTGGCTAGAGGAGAGGACCGGAGAGAGGAGGACCGGCTAGAGGAGAGGACCAACGACAGTGGCGGCTCCACGAACGGCGAGCTCCACGAACGGCGGTGAGCTCCACGGCGGCGGCGAGCTACACGAATGGTGGCAAGCTCCACGGCGGCGGCAAGGAGAATGGCGGAAAGCTCCATGGTGGCTGTGAGCTCCACGACGGAGGGAGTCTGCTTGCTCACCGCCGGAATCGCCAGACCCTAGCTAAGCCGATTGCAACACAGAGAGAAAGGGGAAGATTCGGGCTCGCTCGCGCGATATTTAGTTAACATTCGGTGTCGGTTATTCAAAAACACCGACACATAACACTAACGGTGTCGGTTATCAACACAAACTGACACCTGTTCCCCATGATAATCGTCGGTTTTAACTAGAAAAAACCCGACGTCTATCTACATATGCCGATTAAAAAATTGGTTCTCGATTAATGACCATAGGTGTCGGTTGTTTTAAAATCCGACGATCAAAGGGTGTGAAAAATTTTGCGTGAAGAGCGCGGGAAAACCCATAAGTGTCGGTCATTGTTGTAAACCCGACGATCAAAATGTGCCCAATTTCTTTTTCGCGAATAACCTTTCGTCGTCGATTTTTTAGTTAATGACCGACGCTATATGTTAAATTTTTGGAGGTAATTTTTTTCACTAGAAATTTTGGATTTGGCGGTTAATTTTCGGCGTCAGTTTGTTATTAAGTAACCGACACCGAATAAAAGCGATACCCATGTCTGGTCACGCTTCACAGATTGATGTCGGTTTAATTTATAAACCGACACTGTATTATTTAGGTGTCGGTGTATTATTACAACCGACACCGTTAAAAGTGACGTTATAAGTCATTTCTGTAGTAGTGAATTCATGATAAAACACATTATATGAAAAATCGATGCCACTTCTCCTTGTAGATCACAATCACATATCCAAATCACATGATATCAAAATTTGAAGAAGTAACAAGACATCAAGTTCAAGATCAACATGGATTCTATCCACATATTTTACCTGACATAATAGGCATTTAGAAGAATGAGAATAGTATTAAATACACACATATGAATTGTAAAGAAAATCCCAATAGACGTCATATTGGATATAAAAGTAAGTTATCTAATGTTTAAATAATTTTTTGTTGGTCCTATAGATAGTGTTTTTTCAAATAAGTCTTTGATGTTTTCATGGAATTTCTATGTCTTTAGTATATATATTGATATATACATATATATATATCATATAAATAAGACTTACTTGACTCATGACTTTCTAAGATAATTAATAGAAAGTGTTATGTAATAGTAAGCTTGGTTTTAGATGGGTGCCTTGTTTAAAAAAAATTATCTTGGGCCAACATCTAAGACCTTATAAATTGCTATAATTTTAATGTATATTTTGTTAAACTATATCACAAGTGATATGTGGGATAACAAAACTAGATGATATAACCCACCCAAATTGGATGTACATATATTTTATATTAATAACTATTATTTGTCGATTTATTTTGTTGAGAAGTGAGTAACTATTGCTGATTGGGAAATTTGGGATTACTTTTCTAGTTCTTAAAATTTTTTGAGGCATTTTTGTACCTATAATAAAAAAAATTGTTGTCTAGAGATGATACAGAATTTTTGTTGGCAAAAGAGATACTCATTCTCACAACAATGTCCTCTAACTAAAATCTAATATATCAATTAACTATGTTCAAGGTGCTAGAAATTCTAGGTGATGAAGTTCTGTCTCCCTAGGAAATATAAGGTATATCTTTTTCCTAATTGGTAATGAGCAAACACACATCATAAGCTCCGATGAATTTCTTGTCTTCTCCTACATTCTTGATTTCATTTTTTAAGGTAAATCATTGATGGTGAAAATTCTACCATGGTTATCTTGTATTGTAACATGTATTAAAACCTTGTTTTATGAGGTATTTATAAACCACTTGATAAATACTTTCTTGAATGAATTCTTACTAGAAACTGATAGCAATCCACTTGAGTGTTACTTGAAGTGATTTTAAAATATGGATAAGGGCACACTATTTTAGTATGAAGGTGTGACTTATAGGATCCTATTCTAGCTAACGCATGTTTACTACCATTCAAATATTAAAAGTAAAAGATGGTTGTTGTGGAAAACCACTTAAAAGACTATTTTGTAGAAGGAAATCATCAAAAAGTAGATATAGAAGAGATTTCAATTATGGACTGGATCAAGGCAATCCTTGAACTATTCTGAGAACCTATTTATGCATTTACAAACAGTTAGTGTGGCTTGTATGAGGCATGTTCATGTCCTATCTAATCTTTTTGGAGAGAAAAGTTACATATTTATTTTCTTATTAAAGTTTGTTGAGTATATATTTGAAATAACTTTATATTTTTTCGACATACTATGTGGTTCCTAAACACGCTTCTTGTATACTTTGAGAACATCGTATGTGTTTATTTCATTTAACTATATGATTAGATAATATTACGAGATAACTTACATGGTTATGTAATGTGTTTTCTTTTATTAAGAATGCAAAGAATATAATTAAATGTCAATATTAATATACATATGTATATGTATATATCCATTTTTAAGTTTAATATATAAAAAATATGATTTTACATTAGTACACAATAAAGAGAAGTAAAATATTAGTACACTTCTATGTTCTATGTATTATCCTTGATATGTGTGTAATACAAACACTTTTCACAATCATGTGCCTTACCTTATTCAAGAGGGAGATGGAGAAAACAACATGAGGAGGAAAATTAAGCGAATAAGGTAGTTAAGGTGGGAGATTGCTTGTCAATTCACCAATAGTTAAGGTGTGGGCCCAATAACATCAATCCATTTTGTACATCAATCAATGGTCTCAATGTTTAACATGATCAAAGAATGATAATTGCAAAATAAAGAAATTAGTCTATTTGGAAAAGTATGTTATGAATGGAGACTACATCTATATTAAATTGGTATGATTTTTATATTTTTGTAAATCAATCCAAACAAAAAGTACCATCTCACACTTGGAATCAAGTCCTAATAAATGTATAAAATATAAACAAATAAATTGTATTGTCCTGTAGAGTGTATTTTACAACTAATTAGTGACTAATCTTTTTTAGAATCATGACAAAACACATTATGTGACAAATCGATGCCACTTCTCCTTAAAGATCACAATCACATATTCAAATCATCTGATATCAAAATTTGAAGAAGTAACAAGACATCAAGTTCAAGATCAACATGGATACTATCCACATATTTTACCTGACATAATAGGCATTTAGAAGAATGAGAATAGTATTAAATACACACATATGAATTGTAAAGAAAATGCCAATAGACGTCATATTGTATATAAAGGTAAGTTATCTAATGTTTAAATATTTTTTTGTCGGTCCTATAGATAGTCTTTTTTCAAATATGTCTTTGACATTTTTTTGGAATTTCTATATCTTTAGTATATATATTGATATATACCTATATGTATCATATAAATAAGACTTAGTTGGCTCATGACTTTCTAAGATAATTATTAGAAAGTGTTATGTAATAGTAAGCTTGGTTTTAGAAGGGTGCCTTGTTTAAAAAAATTATCTTGAGCAAACATCTAAGACCTTATAAATGGCTATGATTTTAATGTATATTTTGTTAAATTATATCACAAGTGATATGTGGGATAACAAAGACGGATGATATAACCCACCCAAATTGGATGTACATCTATTTTATATTAATAACTATTATTTGTCGATTTATTTTGTTGAGAAGTGAGTAACTATTGCTGATTGGGAAATTTGGGATTACTTTTCTAGTTCTTAAAAATTATTGAGGCATTTTTGTTCCTATAATAAAAAAAAAATTGTCTAGAGATGATACTAAATTGTTGTTGGCAAAAGAGATACTCATTATCACAACAATGTCCTCTAACTAAAATCTAATATATCAATTAACTATGTACAAGGTGATGGAGTTCTATATCCATAAGAAATATAAGGTATATCTTTTTCCAATTTGGTAATGAGAAAACCCACATCATAAGCTACGATGAATTTCTTGCCTTCTCCATCATTCCTTATTTCATTTTTTAAGGTAACTCATTGATGGTGCAAATTCTACCATGGTTATCTTGTATTGTAACATGTATTAAAACCTTGTTTTATGAGGTATTTATAAACTACTTGATAAATACTTTCTGGAATGAATTCTTACTAGAAAATGATAGCAATCCACTTGAGTGTTACTTCAAGTGATTTTAAAATATGGATAAGGGAACACTATTTTAGTATGAAGGTGCGACTTGTAGGATCCTATTCTAGCTAACACATGTTTATTACCATTCAAATATTGAAAGGAAAAGATGGTTGCTATGGAAAACCACTTAAAAGACTATTTTGGAGAAGCAAATCATCAAAAAGTAGATATAGAAGAGATTTCAATTATGGACTGGATCAAGGTAATCCTTGAACTATTTTGAGAACCTATTTATGCATCCACAAACAATTAGTGCGGCTTGTATGAGGTATGTTCATGGCTTATCTAATCTTTTTGGAGAGAAAAGTTACATATTTATTTTCTTATTAAAGTTTGTTGAGTATATATTTGAAATCACTTTATATTTTTTTGACATACTATGTGGTTCCTAAATACGCTTCTTGTATACTTTTGTTTTAGTATTAGGGAGACCCCGCTCCCCCTCCTCCTCAAACAGGTGCTAGAGCCCGGATGACCCAAGGAGTTGGTAAATACGCTTCTTGTATACTTTGAGAACATCCTATGTGTTTATGTCATTTAACTATATGATTAGATAATATTACGATATAACTTACATGGTTATGCAATGTGTTTTCTTCCATTAAGAATGCAAAGAATATAATTAAACGTCAATATTAATATACATATGTATATGTATATATCCATTTTTAAGTTTAATATATAACACATATGATTTTACATTAGTACACAATAAACAAAACCAAAATATTAGTACACTTCTATGTTCTATGTATTATCCTTGATATGTGTGTAATAAAAACACTTTTCACAATCATGTGCCTTACCTTATTCAAGAGGGAGAGGGAGAAAACAACATGCGGAGGAAAATTAAGTGAATAAGGTAGTTAAGGTGGGAGAATGCTTGTCAATTCACTAATAGTTAAGGTGTGGGCCCAATAACATCAATCCATTTTGTACATCAATCAATGGTCTCAAAGTTTAATATGATCAATGAAAGATAATTGCAAAATAAAGAAATTAGTCTATTTGGTAAAGTATGTTATGAAGGGAGACTACATCCATATTAAATTGGTATGATTTTTATATTTTTGTAAATCAATTCAAACTAAAAGTACCATCTCTCACACTTGGAATCAAGTCCTAATAAATGCATAAAATATAAACAAATAAATTGTATTGTCGTGTAGAGTGTATTTTACAACTAATTAGCGACTGATCTTTCTTAAAATCATGACAAAACACATTATATGACAAATTGATGCCACTTCTCCTTAAAGATCACAATCACATATTCAAATCATGTGAAATCAAAATTTGAAGAAGTAACAAGACATCAAGTTCAAGATCAACATGGATACTATCCACATATTTTACCCGACATAATAGGCATTTAGAAGAATGAGAATTGTATTAAATACACACATAAGAATTATAAAGAAAATGCCAATAGACGTCATATTGGATATAAAGGTAAGTTATCTAATGTTTAAAAAAAAATTTTGTTGGTCTTATAGATAGTCTTTTTTCAAATACGTCTTTGATGTTTTCATGGAATTTCTATATCTTTAGTATATATATTGATATATACATATATATATATATATATATATATATATCATATAAATAAGACTTAGTTGGCTCATGAGTTTCTAAGATAATTATTAGAAAGTGTTATGTAATAGTAAGCTTGGTTTTAGAAGGGTGCCTTGTTTAAAAAAAATTATCTTGAGCCAACATCTAAGACCTTATAAATGGCTATGATTTTAATGTATATTTTGTTAAATTATATCACAAGTGATATGTGGGATAACAAAGCCGGATGATATAACCCACCCAAATTGGATGTACATCTATTTTATATTAATAACTTTTATTTGTCGATTTATTTTGTTGAGAAGTGAGTAACTATTGCTGATTGGGAAATTTGGGATTACTTTTCTAGTTCTTAAAATTTATTGAGACATTTTTATTCCTATAACAATAAAAAATTGTTGTCTAGAGATGATACTAAATTGTTGTTGGCAAAAGAGATACTCATTATCACTACAATGTCCTCTAACTAAATTCTAATATATCAATTAACTATGTGCAAGGTGCTAGAAATTCTAGTCGATGAAGTTTTATCTCCATAGGAAATATAAGGTATATATTTTTCCTATTTGGTAATGATAAAACCCACATCATGAGCTCCGATGAATTTCTTATCTTCTCCTACATTCCTGATTTCATTTTTTAAGGTAACTCATTGATGGTGCAAATTCTACCATGGTTATCTTGTATTATAACATGTATTAAAACCTTGTTTTATGAGGTATTTATAAACCACTTGATAAATACTTTCTTGAATGAATTCTTACTAGAAACTAATAGCAATCCACTTGAGTGTTACTTGAAGTGATTTTAAAATATGGATAAGGGCACACTATTTTAGTATGAAGGTGCGACTTGTAGGATCCTATTCTAGCTAACGCATGTTTACTACCATTCAAATATTGGAAACAAAAGATGGTTGTTGTGGAAAACCACTTAAAAGACTATTTTGGAGAAGGAAATAATCAAAAAGTAGATATAGAAGAGATTTCAATTATGTATTGGATCAAGGAAATCCTCTTGAACTATTCTGAGAACCTATTTATGCATCCACAAACTATTAGTGTGGCTTGTATGAGGCATGTTCATGGCCTATCTAATATTTTTGGAGAGAAAAGTTACATATTCAGTTTCTTATTAAAGTTTGTTGGGTATATATTTGAAATCACTTTATATTTTTTCAACATACTATGTGGTTCCTAAACACGCTTCTTGTATACTTTGAGAACATCCTATGTGCTTATTTCATTTAACTATATGATTAGATAATATTATGAGATAAATTACATGGTTATGTAATGTGTTTTCTTCCATTATGAATGCATAGAATATAATTAAATGTCAATATTAATATACATATGTATATTAATATATCCATTTTTAAGTTTAATATATAACACATATGATTTTACATTAGTACACAATAAAGAGAACCAAAATATTAGTACACTTCTATGTTCTATGTATTATCCTTGATATGTGTGTAATAAAAACACTTTTCACAATCATGTGCCTTACCTTATTCAAGAGGGAGAGGGAGAAAACAACATGAGGAGGAAAATTAAGTGAATAAGGTAGTTAAGGTGGGAGATTTCTTGTCAGCTGTTTGTGAATAACTTTTATGTCTCCATCCTTTGGACTTGTGATGAATGTGCTGGTGTTGGGGATGGCTACCCTACCATGTTCATGAAATCAAGAGACATTGGAGAAGGTGATTATGATTCCCATATTCCTTGTCAATACTTACACAAAAGTTAGGGAATGCATTGAGTATTAGAATGAAGTCGATGAGAGTGAAAGCAACCTTGATAGTGATATCATTCAAAAAATATAGAAAATGAACGCATTGAGTATGATAATAATCAAATCTAATTTGTATTGAAGACTTGAAAGAATAGCATGAATGGTTCACTTGATAGGTCATATGCACTAAACCAAACATGTGAAAGTAGATTAAATATTAAAACATTGGTTTTTCTTCATAACCAAACATGGCCTGAAATGACGTTTAATATAAATTGTAGACACATTAAGTAGGCATACTTAATACAAGGTAGCACATTTACAACTATGATTTTAACTTTTTTAGTTTTACTATTATAAATGGTCATAGTTGATCTATGTTTGTTATATGTGCATATATTATTACATATGTAGTTGTTTCACATAATGTCTCCAAATTGTAGTATCTAGTTTTCTTTAGTCAATGTTAGAAGCCATAGATTGTAGACAAAAGAGGTGAAACTTCATTTTTTTACCAGTAGGAATTTTAAATCAGAATCACATATAAAATTTGCAAAGTCAATGCTTTCAAATATCTAGTATATATTTTTTTCACCAAATAAAGTCTTTCGGAACCACAAAACATAGAACAAACTAACTGTCTAGTTGCACAAAACCATAAAATAGGATTTATGAATAATACATAAGAGGCTAAAAATTATAGTTATTGACCTTAAAACTATATATGAAACTTGTTATCTTCTTCCAAATAAGAGAAATTTACATATAACAAACATCATGAGTACTTCTATAGTTTTACAAGGTCTTTTTTAAATATGTGTTAGGATTGTTGTATCAAGAATCAAGAAACACAAGTGTTAGTGATAGATTCTAAATCATAAAGGAAAAGCTAGACATATACATGGATATTGGTTGAGAAAAATGTGAAATCAATGTGTCAAAATATGAAAGCAAGCTACACAATTTTAAAAGTTTTGTGAGTAATATGATGGTTTTAATGTGTCTCGTAATTATATACATGTCAAGATGTTTTAACCCAGTGAATGTAAGATCAACATGTGGTGGTCACATTTGTAGTTACCAAAATGCAATTTTGAAAGGAAGTTTATCTAAATAGTCAAAGAAATTGACATATCAGATATATGATTCGAGAGATAATTGTTAAGGTACCTGATGAAGATAAAATCTTTTCAAATCCCTTGATGATCTTGAATAAATAAATCCTATGAGCATCTAGCCTTACAAGACAATATGTCCCAATTGTATCCATTGTAGTATGTCCCATATATATAAAATAAACAAATAGTAAGTATCAAATATGAAAACAAATATCATATCTTAGACTAAGACAATAATCACGAAAATATAAGGTTTAAATTCATTGAAATAGAGAATTTTTATCCTAATGATTAGTAAATATGCATTAACATGCAAAGAAAAATATAAGTTTTCAATAAATATGTAGGAAACTGCAAGTATTCTTAATTCAAAATGGTATTGTATAAATTTAATTAGTAATTTGTGAAATGACCATTTTCATAACAATATTTTAAAAACGACAATTAGACTAATAAATTGATATACAAATATCATTTGTATATAATATTTTGTGAATGTTACCTATCATCCCAAAATAAATGTGGAGTTAACATGTTATAGTTTATATGTTCATAAAGCAATCACCCTAAATTGCGATAAGAGAGAACTTAAATGATTAACTCATTAAACTATATAGCGGTTATGATTTAGTAGTTAGGAAACAATAACCTATTCATGAATGATATTGATATCAAATGAATATAAAAATAAAATTCTCAACTATGAATGTATCATTTAAAATTTTCCAGTAACAACCCGGAGCATAGAATGGAATATTAAAATACCTAGAGTTAGGTTAAATTAATAGTGACAGTCAGCCCTCAGACCAGAAAATGGATGGAAACCATAATGCATGCACAACAAACATTAATTTTTAGCAGATGAATGATATGTATTGAAAACTTCATTCTCCAGGGGCATCCAGAACAAGGTAGATGAGAGTATCCAAGGCATGTTGGAAAAAGATATCACTGACGAAGAAATTCATACTGCAGTAAAGCAGATGCACCCACACAAGGCTCCAGGACCGGATGGTTTTAAGCCGATTTTCTTCCAAAAATTTTGGCACGTGGTTGGTACAGATGTTGCAAACTACGTCAAAGGCTGGTGGAGAGGTGAGGTGGAGTTTGGCTCCCTCAACTCCACCTTGGTGGTACTTATTCCCAAGGTGAAGAAGCCTACTGAACTTGCTGAATATAGGCCGATCATCCTGTGTAATGTCCTATATAAAATTGCATCCAAAGTCCTTGCCAATAGATTGAAGCCTTTCATGGATGGTATTATTTCTGAAAACCAAAGTGCATTCATCCTGGGATGGATGATAACGTATAATGCACTAGTGGCGTATGAAATCTTCCATAAAATGAAGAATGAAAGAAACAATACCAGGGGATCGATTGCTCTGAAACTAGATATGTCAAAGGCCTATGATAGAGTTGAATGGTCTTTCCTTGATCACGTGCAGTGGAAGATGGGCTTTGGCGAGAAGTGGAGATCCAAAGTTATGGAGTGTGTGTCATCTGTCAACTTCATGTTTGCCATCAACGGGAACCATTCCACAAAGATTCTACCTACTCGGGGACTGCGTCAGGGTGACCCTCTCTCTCCCTACCTCTTTATTTTTTGTGTTGAAGCTTTTTCTACTGCTTTATCACTCTCCCTCCAAAATAATTCTATTCATGGCATCAAGGTCAGCAGAGGCGGACCCCGTATTTCTCATCTTTTCTTTGCAGATGATAGTATTCTATTTGCCAGAGCAACAACCAACGAGTGCTTGGAATTAGCTAATGTGATTAGCAAGTATGAACAAGCCTCGGGTCAACGTATCAATATGTCTAAGACGGAAGTTGCTTTTAGCAATGGGGTGCCGTTCCACAAGAAGAATGAACTGAGAGAGATATTGTAGGTACGGGAAATTGACAAGCATGCAAAGTATCTGGGTTTGCCTGTAGGCGTGGGTAGATCCAAAAAACAAGTGTTTGCATATGTGAAAGATAGGATCTGGAAGAAGCTACAGGGACGGAAGGAGAAATTTCTATCAAGACCGGGAAAAGAGGTCCTCATCAAAGCGATAGCGCAAGCGATACCAACCTACGTGATGAACATTTTTTAGCTTCCGGCGATCCTTATAGATGAAATTCAAAGCTGTATTGCACGTTTCTGGTGGGGTGCAAAGGATGGGGAGCGCAAGATATCATGGATCAGTTGGCAGAATCTTTGCAAACCGAAGAAAGATGGTGGCATGGGGTTCCAGGATATGCACACGTTCAATCAAGCCCTCCTTGCTAACAAACTATGATGCCTTCTCATGTCCACGAATTCCTTGGCATACGAAGTCTTGAAGGCATGATACTTCCCGCAGACATCCATTCTAGAGGCATCTAGGGGGCACAACGCGAGTTTCACATGGCGGAGCATATGGGGCGTGAAACCAGTACTGCTGGAAGGGATTCACTGGCGAGTTGGGACAGGTGAGCAAGTAGATATCTAGCGGGACAACTGGATATTGGGCGAGACAATACCCTTGGGCGAGTCACTGGATACTCCACATTACGATATTCATCTTGTTAAAGAACTGTTCCTAGATGACGGCTATACTTGGAATGTTGACCTTCTACATGCTTTATTTCCCCAAGATGTCTGCAGGCGTATTATTTCAACCCCAGTCAGCTGGCGGTGCCCGTTGGATGCAATCTTTTGGTGGCCAGAAAGGAAAGGGTACTTCTCATCAAGATCAACTTACTGGCTCGCTCACTTGGGCAAGACAGAATACATGGCAACCAGGACAAGGACGAACAGTAAGTTATGGGGTTTGGTTTGGAGGTCCAAATGGCCGCCCAAACTGGCCCACTTCATTTGGAGACTGTGTACTGGTGGCCTAGCAACGATGGGAAGACTATGGGAATGACACTGTAATGTGGACACGAAGTGCGTAGCAAGCAATGCCGATTTTGAATCAATAGGACATATGCTGTTCAAGTGTCCGGAGGCGAAGATGGCATGGGAGTGCAGCCCGACACTGTCAATTCTACAGGAGCTCTTCGAATGCTCTACCCAGGATGCGGTCCTTCTGTTACATGATAGATTGGATGAGGACAACATCAAGAGAGCCATGGCCAATATGTGGGGCTTGTGGACAGCTACAAATAATAGAGTTTTCGGCAATGAACACAAGCTAGTGAAGTATAATTCAAACATTTTTGGCACTCATCAACGACTATGAGCGGATCCGAAAGTCCGATCTCGCTACCACGGCGATGGCGGATATAGGGAAGCGGAGCTAGATGCCACCGAGAAGAGGAAGGACAAAGATCAATTGTGATGCCGGTGTTTTGTCGGGATCCACTAGCAGCTGGGGTTGTGTGTGTTAGATAAATGATTGTTGTTACGGTAGCAACACGTAATTACTGTAGCACGTAATTACTGTAGTGTCGTTACTGTAGAAAATCACATATTTAGCATGGGTTAAGCCCAATGTAGTGCATCAAGTACATGTGAGAATGTTGTGTTGTTTCTAGTGCAAATGGAAAATAAGTTTTATCCCATATTGCTCACACCTAGAACTTTTGTGGTCCTCATATGTAGGATCACATGGGGCATTAGTGTCCAAAGGAGTCCTAGGAAGGAGGTATGCTCACCTCCATGGTGGGTGGGGTTACCACATCACAACGCACACACGCGCGCCATGCCACGCCTCGCCTCACTTGGGCTTGTGGATTGTGGATTGTGGATTGTGGAGAATGTCTTCCGTCTTCTTTTTGCACTAGGATACAACTAAGTAATTAATTACTCGTGTAATTAATTGTTGCTTTCTTATTCGGATTTCTTAATCCTAATTAGAAAGTGTTTCTCTTTTGTGGATTATTCTGTATTATGTACAAGAGCAACCGAGTGTTTGCGTCTTACTGGGAATAGGATTAGGGACGTGTGTGGCTATATATACGCATCCGGTCATTAGGGTTAAACGCACCAAAAACAATCTTCTACCGCCGTGTGTTTTGAGAGCCCTAATCCCGAGTGCAAGAGTTGTCATCCCAGAGTCGCTTCGTGGAGTCATTCTCCTGTGTGAAGTGTGACTTCTCCTTCCCTTCAGACGCAATTGTCAGGCGGTGGTACCTACGATTGTTGTGCTGCACTGGTAGCAGTGCAACGTGCGTGAGAAAGATGTGCAAGTTCTAGGTTCGTGTCGGATCGAGACTGGGAGAACGATGCCTATCCGCTGAGGATTGTCGGGTACTAATTTCTTTAAGTAACACGTTCGTTTCTCAACGAACGATCTGGTTTGTGAATCTAACTCCTATTTTCTATTTTCCTGCTCCGTTTGTTCTTCGATTCTTATTTTGGATCTGCCTAGACTGTTAATTACATTGCATCTGTCGCTGTTGCATGAACGACAATAACTAATATTATCAACAGTCTTAAAGAAATCATTATTTCTGTCGTTAATTAACTATGGCCAGTCAGGGTAGTTCGGGATGTAAAATTGATACAACCAATATGCCTGAAAAGTTTACTGGTACGAACTTTGCCCGTTGGCAGTGTCGTATGGAAATTTGGCTGAATATTGCGGGTTATGATCAATATTTAATTGAAATTAAACTTGTATCTGATGAAACAATTCCTGATAATGCAAACATTATTGCTAATTGGAAGAAGGGTGATAAAACATGCCGTGGTTTGATTCTGTTTGGTTTAAATAACAAACTGTATGATTCTTACTTAAAGCCTCCAGTCACTACGTCCAAGGTTTTATGAGAATTATTAATTAAGAATTTTAGCACGGAAAATCAAGGTGTTGAAAAATACTGCGTGTCAAAATTTCTTAAGTTTCAGATGGTTGAGGGTAAGTCAGTTTCAGATCAAACACACGATCTACAACTCCTAGTTCATGAACTCTCAGATGCCAAGATGGTGTTTCCTGAGAAGTTTGTTGTTATGTCTATCATAGAAAAATTCCCTAAGTCTTGGGAGTCGTTTGGTATGTCTCTGAAGCATCGCAAAGGGACACACACCATGGATGAACTAATGATGGATATTAATATACAAGAAGAACACTTAAAGGAGAAAGGGGTCAAGGTGCCTACTGATGCAAATCCAACTGTTAATCTTACCTCAACGAAAAACACCAAAGATAAGAAATCTAAGAATGCACATAAACCCAAGGCAAAGATCCAAAAGAAACTGAAGAACAAACCTTGTTGGACTTGTGGATAGGTTGGCCACTAGAACAAGGATTGTCCTACTAAGAAGGAAAAGAAAGCTACCGCATCTGCAACTGAGGAGGCTGTGGTCAATATGATGACTGCATCCTTGAACCTCAATGATGGGTACATGTCTATTAAACCTGAAATTCTTTCTATTTTTGAACCACTTTATTGGATAATTGACACTGGGGCTAATGCACATGTGTGTGCTGATAAATCCCTGTTTGTGTCTTATCAGGCCTCTCGAGGTCGGTCTGTGACTTTGGGCAATTCCAGCTCTGCAGAAGTCAAAGGCGAAGGACGGGTGGACTTGAAGTTCCCTTCGGGGAAGGTTTTGACTCTCAATAGGGTCAGACATGTTCCAACCATTCGACGCAATATCCTTAGTGGCGTCATATTAGTTAGAGAAGGTTATAGAGTAGACTGTAAATGTAATAAGGCTATTATTACACGCCTTCGTGATTCTTTGTTTTTTGGGAAGGGGTACTTATGTGATGTGGAGAACTTGTTTAAGATTAATGTTGAACCTGTTTCAAATTCTGTTTTAAATTTGAATGATTATAGTTCTGTTTGCATGAATCTTGTTTCATTCGATGTATAGCATTCACGTTTGGGACATGTTAATGTTGCCTCAATGAAGCATATGATGAATCTAGATTTGATCCCTAAATCTGAAATTAGCAACAATAAATGTGAAATATGTGTACAAGCTAAATTGCCTAGGAAGCCTTTTCATTCTGTGAATAGGAATTCGGAAATTTTGGATTTAGTTCATACAGATATCTGTGAATTTAATGGTGTTTCTATGAGAGATCAAAAGTGTTATTTTATAACTTTTATTGATGATGTGAGTAGATACTGTTATGTCTTTTTACTTAGAAGTAAAGATGAGGCATTAGATAAATTTCAAATTTATAAGAAAGAAGACGAAACTCAAACCGGTAAAGTACTTAAGCGATTAAGGTCTGATAGGGAGGAGAGTATACCTCGAATTTGTTTTTGGAGTTTTTCCAATTACATGGTATAGTTCATGAGGTCACTGCTCCTTATTCACCACAATCAAATGGGATAGCTGAACGTAAAAACCAAACCTTAATATATATGGTAAATACCTTACTCCAAACATCTGGATTACCCAACTTTATGTGGGGGGGAAGATTTGAATACGGCTTTCCATATTCTTAATAGAGTTCCCCATAAACATTCAGAAAGTAGTCCGTTTGAGTTGTGAAGAGGAAGGAAATCGGGTCTTAAATATCTTCGAGTGTGGGGGTGCCTTGCAAAGGTACTTGTCCCTGAACACAAAAGGAAGAAATTAGGACCGAAAACGGTTGATGCCATATTCTTTGGTTATGTATAGACAAGCTATGCTTACAGATTCCTGATTGTAAAATCAGATATCTCATCAGATATCTCTGGCATTGAGGTCAATACAATTGTGGAATTACGTGATGCAACATTCTTTGAGGATGTGTTTCCTATGAAAATTGGTGTGCCCAATGAAGTTTCTCAAGAAGATTCATTCACCAAATGTTCCATTCCCGAGCATGTGGAAAGGATGACAAATGTGGGGGGCGACTCAGAACATGCTATTTCTGAATCTGATGATTCTGAAGAAATAGTTGAACCAAGGAGAAGTAAACGACCTAGGACATCCAAAGACTTTGGAAGTGAGTTTCTTACTTATAATGTTGAGGATGATCCTGTTACTTTCAAACAAGCTATGGAATCTCCAGAAGCTAAGTTTTGGAAAGAAGCTATTAATGATGAAATCCGATCAATTCTCTCGAATGGAACTTGGGAATTGGTGGATTTGCCTCCTGGTTGTTCTGCAGTTGGTTGCAAATAGATTTTTAAGAAGAAACTTAATGCAGACGGGACAATCAATAAGTATAAGGCTAGGTTAGTTGCTAAGGGTTACACACAAAGGGAAGGAATAGATTATTTTGATACCTATTCACCTGCTTCTCGTATGACCACAATCCGAGTGCTTCTAGCATTGGCTTCCATTTATAATCTCTATGTCCATCAGATGGATGTGAAGACCGCGTTTTTACACGGTGATCTTCAAGAAGAGATATATATGGAACAACTTGAGGGATTTGTGGGTCGTGGGAATGAGTCGAAAGTGTGTAAACTTGTTAAGTCATTATATGGCTTGAAACAAGCCCCTAAGCAATGGCATGAGAAATTTGATTCTGTGATATCATCGTTTGGATTTATTTCTAATGAATTTGATAAGTGTCTCTACTGCAAGATTGTCAATAATGGATTCATTTTGTTATGCTTATACGTCGATGATATCTTGCTTTTTGGTTCCGATATGAAAGTAGTAAAAGAGACAAAGTCATTCTTGTGTAGCAAGTTTGAGATGAAGGATATGGGTGTCGCTGATGTGATTTTAGGGCTTAAAATCATAAGGTCTATTGATGGTATAACTCTCTCTCAATCTCACAATGTTGAGAAGATACTGGAGAGGTTTGAGTACACATCACATAAATCTGTTAAGACTCCATATGATTCATCCAAGCCCTTGTTCAAGAATGAGACTGGGGTTCTAGTGTCTCAATTACGATACTCTCAGGTTATCGGAAGTTTGATGTATCTTATGAACTATACACGTCCAGACATTGCGTTTGTCGTGAACAAGTTAAGTAGATACACCAGTTGTCCCGAAAAGACCCATTGGGAAGCTCTTGATAGAGTTCTGAGGTATATCAAGGGAACACATTCCCTTGGGCTGCATTATGGTAAACATCCTTCCGTAGTCGAAGGATATAGTGATGCAAGCTAGATTGCCGTGAATTCTGGAAGTAATGGTGTCTCAGGATATGTATTCCTGTTGGGAGGAGGAGTTGTTTCCTGGAAGTCTAAGAAACAGACCATATTGTCTCGGTTCACTTTTGAAGTAGAGTTGTGTGATTTAGATGAAACTGGATTGGAAGCTGAATGGCTACATGGACTTATGTCTAGTTTACCTATGGTAATGAAGCCGCTTCCTGCAATTTCAGTTCACTGTGATAGTACTACAACTATTTCTAAGATAAAGAGTTCCAAGTACAATCAAAAACAGTGTAGACACATCCAAGTCAGATTGAAATCTGTAAGGGAATTAGTGTCTAATGGGGTCGTGGCTGTGGACTACGTCGGTACCAAAGATAATACAGCTGATCCTTTCACTAAAGGTCTTACCTTGACTTTAGTGGAAAAATCCAGGTTAGGGATGGGACTGAAACCCCTATAGATTTGCAGGCAGTAGCAACCCAACCCAAAAGAGTGGAGATCCCACAAATTGGGTTCAATGTGGTAATAACAAGCTGTCAGGTAAATCAGATGACACTATGTATTCTTGTTTGATGTTTCTTGCATATGTGTGTCTATTCCCTGGAAACCTGTTAGTGTCCTGACTGCAAGTTAATAAGAGAGTAGTCTCTTAATGGTGTCAAGTCTTAGGACAGGATGTTAGCAGTACATCCTTGGAGACTCCAGCTAAGTGGTTGATGTTGTGTAGGCCGCAACAGGAGAATTGGGTTGTTCTCTATTATCAATCATGATATAAAATTTTGTATGCATGGCCTTAATGCATTGTTTTCTTTTCTACCATGTCTTTATTGTGTTGTTACCAACCTATACTCTTGTACCCAAGGTTCAGGTTCAAGACTTTTGTTCACCTAGTTCCTACGGGAGTCACAGTTGGATAACTCAGGTAGATTCAAACCGAAAGGTATCTGCTCAAACTACAATATGGAGGACTGAATGGTAGAGCACACTACCCATTGGACTTTGTGGGGGGTTGTTAGATAAATGATTGTTGTTACTATAGCAACACGTAATTACTGTAGCACGTAATTACTGTAGTGTCGTTACTGTAGCAAATCACTTATTTAGTATGGGTTAAGCCCAATGTAGTGCAACAAGTACATGTGAGAATGTTGTGTTGTTTCTAGTGCAAATGGCAAAGAAGTTTTATCCCATATTGCTCACACCTAGAACTTTTGTTGTCCTCATATGTAGGATCACATGGGGCACTAGTGTCCAAAGGAGTCCTAGGAAGGAGGTATGCTCACCTCCTTGGTGGGTGGGGTTACCACATCACAACGCACGCACGCACGCGCGCGCCACACCATGCCTCGCCTCGCCTGGTCTGGCCTGGCCGGGCCGGGCTTATGGATTGTGGAGAATGTCTTCCGTCTTCCGTCTTCTTTTTACACTAGGATACAACTAAGTAATTAATTACTCGTGTAATTAATTGTTGCTTTCTTATTCGGATTTCTTAATCCTAATTAGAAAGTGTTTCTCTTTTGCGAATTATTTTGTATTGTGTACAAGAGCAACCGAGTGTTTACGTCTTACTGGGAATAGGATTAGGGACGTGCGTGGCTATATATACGCATTCGGTCATTAGGGTTAAACACACCGAAAACAATCTTCTGCCGCCATGTGTTTTGAGAGCCCTAATCCCGAGTGCAAGAGTTGTCGTCCCGGAGTCGCTTCGTGGAGTCGTTCTCCTATACGAAGCGTGACTTCTCCTTCCTTTCAGACGCAACTGTCAGGCGGTGGTACCTGCGGTTGCTGTGCTGCACTGGTAGAATTGCAACGTGCGCGAGCAAGACGTGCAAGTTCCCGGTTCGTACCAGATCGAGACTGGGAGAACGGTGTCTATCCGCTGAGGATTGCCGAGCACTGATTTCTTTAAGTAACACGTTCGTTTCTCAACGAACGATCTGGTTTGTGAATCTAACTCCTATTTTCTGTTCTCCTGCTCCGTTTGTTCTTTGATTCTTATTTTGGATCTACCTGAACTGTTAATTACATTGCACCTGTCGCTGTTGCATGAACGACAATAACTAATATTATCAACAGTGTGGCCAGGGACAACGAAGGACGAGTGATCGCGGCGGCAAGCGGAACCTTTTCAGTGGACTAGAATTCAGACTTGGCTGAAGCAGTGGCTGTGCTGAGAGCTCTCGAGAAGGCGGCTGAATGGGAGTTTGAGGACGTCGAAGTGGAGTCTGATTCCATGATCGTGGTGGGGGCTATTTCTGCCCAGGAAGACAGGAGAGACCCTTTAGGAATCATTATTAATGATATTAAGGTTTTAGCTTTGGATTTTAGTTCTTGCTGTTTTTATTATATTCCTCGCACTTGCAACTCGGTAGCACATAGGGTAGCAAAGGATGCTTTCATAGATAGCTGTGTTGACGTGGTTGGGGTGACTAACATCCCGACGAACATTACCTTTTATGCTTCTTTAAACAAGTAATCAAGTAGAGATGGAGTCTTAAAAAAAAAAAAACTTCATTCATTATGGTAGTAATGATGAGGAGAAGATAATAGGACTTGACTGTGTTTTGACCATAGCAGCTGGACTTTTATGATTTCCATGGGATCAACCTCAACATAATGGGATGTCAAATAGGTCATATTTAAAGCTGTCCTGCGACTTTAGATTACACTTCATTGAAGTGGAAACTGTATGAATGAAAAAATAGAAATACAATGTGTTAATTATTTGTACCAAAACAATTGCCTACATTATCTTTCTTCTCAACATCACATTCAGCATTGTATAAATAGACCATCTATTGAATGTCGTATATTCATGTATTGACGACAATTGCAGAAAACTAACAAAATAACGACCTAAAGTACAATCAACTGGACCATATGTGTGTTTCATGTCAACGTAGATGATACTATTTTCTTTATTTTAAACATTGTCTCCCCCTTATTGCTTACCTTATATATGTATGCTGCCTTCTTGATCGTTTGATGCTGAACCATTAAAATAGAAAATACAGAGTTTGGGTCCACGTTCAAAACACTAGCAGAATTTGGCTTTAGTTTTACCAAACCAGATTAGCAGTCTACTGCAGAATATATTCCCTCTTACAAAACTACTATCTTAAGAAGTAATATAACAAAATTTCTTTAGGCATCAATCACATCTCTACTAAATATATATTAAAATAAAAATGACCAATAACATGTAGTTGTAGGTGGTGTACCTCTTCTGGATGTGGAATGTAGTACCGCTCTGGACCACAAATAACTTCTTTAGGTTGCTGATGGTGACATCATGGTTACTCTAATGAGTTTATAATACCAGTTTGATAATGTTTTCGGATGACTCCACCCAAGACATAAACATGATCTCCTTTCTCTAATGCCTCTCCAATATTGGTGTGGCTCTCCATGAAATTAGTTCAGTTCGAAAATGATAGTCTGCGATGAAAATTACAAACACATGGGGCTATGTGTCTTGGGTGGAATAGGGTACAAGCAGATTGCATATTTTGGTGTCCATTGGAAGACGAAAAGATGAAACAGAGAATACTATTTCCTTCTACATGCTACAAGTTGGTCCGTAATTACTACTATATCCATACCTGTGAGTGATTCATTGTGCGTGAGCGACGACATAATGAGTGTTTCCGAATTGAATCGATAGCGAGACACAGACATCTAGAAGACGACCACCGTACACCTAAATTATGGCATGGACTTAGTTTAGAGTTACGCTACCCACAGTCTACAGTCTACCCGCTGCACCACCCGGTTTCTTAGAAACCCGCACAAAGCTGTTCCAGCCTTTTCTTTTAATTGGAATTAACTCCTCCACCAACTGATTTCATGCAGCAAATGAATATTCCCGAGATTCTCTCTCCACTCTTCTCTTCTCTCCAACATTCATCTTTATTAATTCGTTTTTTGTCTTGTAATTATTCTCTCCAGTTCTATTCCACCCACCAGCATTCCCGCATTAGTACAGTACCTACGGAATCCAATAGCAACATTGATCTGGAAGAATAAGTACAGGACCTACGGAATCCAGTAGTAACATTTGTCATCTGGACATAATTTTTTTTACAAAATAGAGAGATAAGTTGAGTGCCCATTTGTTGATGATCTCAAAAGTATAGTGCACATCAGATTAAAAATCATTTATAAATTACATCCATAAGTATGGTACCCACTTGTTAATTTCAATTCATTTGCTGAAGCATAAGTACAGTACCTAGCAAATTACAAAATCAAGCATAATTGTATAACTAGTCTAGAAGTATAAGCACAGTACCTACAGGATCTCATACAACTATAAAATGCATCTATAAGTATTATACCCACTTGTTAATTCCAACTCAGTTTTTTCAAACATAAGTACAGTACTTACCAAATTATAAAACCAAGCATAAGTACAGTACCTAACAAATTACAAAATCAAGTATAATTGTATAACTGATCTGGAAGCATAAGTACAGTACCTATGGAATCCAATAACAACATTTTTCACCTGGACATAATTTTTTTACAAAAGTGTAGTGCACATCTGGTCAATAATCAACTATAAAATGCATCTATAAGTATTGTACCCAATTATTCATTTTCAACCCAGTTTGTCAAATATAAGTACAATACTTCTCAAATTCACTTGTAAATGTATATGTATTTATTGTAGGTACAGTACTTACGTAATTTGCAGTGGGGATAAATATGCAATAGAATTTTTTTGTAAGCTATAGTGGATTGATATCTGCCATTTGCATGACTGTTGCATGGAGTGGACAGAGTATATGTACCGTGCATGTATTTTGCATGCTTTTACATGGATAATAGTATCAAAAACCGGTTGCATGCTGGGATTAATTAAAAATCACCTATTCCCGAGTACCGGGTAGGCCAGCGGGTAGGTCATGTGTTATGTGTAGAATGTTTCTTAGTTTATCTGGGAGGGGGTGCACCGCTGCAAACGTGTTGTAAAACTGCCGTTTCCGCGGGTCAAGTTTTTTTTAATTCGTCTTATTTTTTTGAGTGAAAATAAAAGAGGGGGAATCTATTATTTTGTTAAAAACTTTTACTCCGTAATGAATTTTTAAATGAAAAAAAATGCATCATATTTGGTATAAAAATGCATTTGAACAGTACTAATACTAACATATTAGAAAAAGTATTATTTGCATATTTTTAGAATATGTACATAAATAACAAATTAAAACAAATCTTAACATAATATGCCTAATATTTATAGAAAATCTTCCAATTATATGTACTAATACGTAATCTAGCACTATTTGTAGAAAAAGCCAATTATGGTGCTATTGCACCCAATTATAGTATTAATGTGCCTACTCAGTAAATGTTGTGCATAAATAGCAAATTAGTACAAATCTACACATAATGTGCCTAATATTTGTAGAAAGTGCCCAATTATGATGCATATGCGCCTAATTATAGTGTGAATGCATCTATTTTTAGAGTATGTACAAATTAGCACAAATTATTAACATAATACACATAATATTTGTAGAAAACCCCAATTATAGTGCAAATTATGTTGAATGTGCCTACTTCTTAGATGTGCAAACCTAATAAAATTAGTACAAATCTTAACATTAGGCGCCTAATATTTGTTGAAAAGTACTCAGTTATTGTGTGAATGCGCCCAATTATGGTCTGAATGCGCCTACTTTGTAGATGTGGTGCATAAATAGTAAATTAAAACAAATCTAAACATAATGTGCCCAATATTTACATAACAACGCCCAATTATGGTGTGAAAGCATCCAATTATGGTGTGAATGTAACTAGTTCTTAGAGTTTGTGCATAAACAGAGAGTTAGAAAAAATCTTAACAAAACACTCCAATATTTTTAGAAAAGTGACCAATTATGGTGTGAATGCGTCTACTTTTTAGATGTTGTGTATAAATAGTAAATTAGCACAAATCTAAACATAATGCGTCAAATATTTATAGAAAGGCGCCCAATAATGGTGCGAGTGTTCCCAATTACGGTGTGAATGCACATACTTCTTAGAGTATGTGTATAAATAGTATATTAGCACAAATTAAAATATAATGCTCCCAATATTTGTAGATAAACACCCAATTATAGTGTTAATGTGCCCAATTATAGTGTGAGTGTGCCTACTTCTTATATGTGCATAAATAGCAAATTAGCACAAATCTTAATAAAATGCCCCTAATATTCACAGAAAAATGCCAATTATGGTGCAACTATGCCCAATTATGGTGTGAATGTGCCTATTTCTTAGAATATGTGCATAAAGAGCAAATTAGCACAAATCTTAAAATAATGCACCGAATATTTGTAGAAAATCTCCCAATTATGGTGCGAATGCACCCAATTATGGTGTGAATGCACCTATTTCTTAAAGTATGTGCATAAATATTAAATTAGCAAAAATCTTAACATAATGCGCCCAATGTTTGTACAAAAGCACCCAATTATGGTACGAATTTGCCCGATTATGGTGTGAATATGCATATTTCTTAGAGTATCTGTATAAATAGCAGATTAGCACAAATCTTAACATAATACACCTAATATTTGTAGAAAAGAGCCCAATTATAGTGTGAATGCACCCAATTATGGTGTGAATGAGCCTATTTCTTATAGTATGTGTATAAATAGAAAATTAGTACAAATCTTAATATTATGCACTCAATGTTTGTATAAAAGAATCCAAATAAGGTGTGAAGGTGCTCAATTATGGTGTGAATGTGCCTACTTATTAGAGTATATGTATAAATAGAAAATTAAAACAATCTCATAATGTGTCCAATGCTTGTGGAAAAATACTCAATTACAGTGTGAATGTACCCAATTATGATGTGAATGCGCTTACTTCTTAGAGTATGTGCATAAATAGAAATTAGCACAATCTTAACATAATGCACCCACTATTTGTATAAAAATGCCAAATTATGGTGCTGATGTACCCAATTTTAGTGTGAATGTGCCTACTTCTTAGATGTTGTGTATAAATAGATGTGAATGTGCCTACTTCTTAGATATTGTGTATAAATAGCAAACCAGCACATAATGCACCTATTTGTAGAAACACTCCCAACTATGGCGTGAATGCGCCCAATTATGACGTGAATGCGCTAATTTCTTCGATGCTACACATAGATAACAAACTAATGCAAACCTTAACATAATGTGTCAAATATTTATAGAAAAAGCTCAATCATGGTGCTAATGCGCCCAGTTGTGATGTGAATGCATCTACTTCTTAGATGTCGTATATAAATAACAAATTAGCACAAATGTTAACATAATGCACCAAATATTTATAAGAAAAGGTGCATATCATTTTTCTCAAAATATATCCATATTGGTCTTATTAGATTTGATTTTTCATAAAATAATCCAATGTTTTTTATTTCATTAAAAAATTATTATAAATTAAAATTATTCATGTTTTTTGTCTTTGCTTTTGAAAAATTTAGGCAATATCTTGTGGGAGCAAAAGTGGTGGTGTGGACTGACCATGCGGTTATTATGTACTTACTATAGAAGAAGGATGCTAAATCAAGATTGATTAGATGGATCCTTTTATTGCAGGAGTTTGATATTGAGGACAAGGATAAAGAAGGGGTAGAGAATGTGGTGGCTGACCACCTATCTCGTTTGGAGAGGGTAGATGAGAAGGACATGAATATACCCATTCTAGAGACCTTCCCTGATGAGCAGTTGTTCACCCTTAAACAAAAACATCCTTGGTTTGCTAATATTGCGAATTATCTAGCTTGTAAGGAATTACCTGCTGACTGGGGTTATCAAGAGAAGAAAAGATTTTTTCATTCTTTACGCTATTACTTTTAGGATGATCCTATTTTGTTGAAATAGTGCAGGGATGGAATTTTGAGGAGATGTGTACCTGAAGGTGAGTATGAGAGTGTGTTAAAGCATTGCCACACATTACCTACAGGTGGACACCATGCTAGTTCTAAGACAGCCACAAAGGTGTTGGAGAGCGATTATATTGGCTGACCCTATTCAAAGATGCATATGACTTTGTGCATAGGTGTGACACATGTCAACAGTCCAGTAACATATCAAAGAGGCAGGAGATGCCATTGAATGTGTTCCAAGAAGTAGAGGTTTTTGATTTTTGGGGTATTGATTTCATGGGACCCCTCATGTCCTCTAACTCCAACGTTTACATCTTGTTGGTTGTAGATTATGTGTCAAAATGGGTGGAAGCAATTCCAACCCGAACCAATGATGCAAATGTTGTATGTAAGTTTGTTAACGATCACATTTTCTGTAGATTTGGAGTGCCAAGGATGATCATAAGTGATGGATGAACTCATTTCACTAATCAGAAATTTAGGGCACTTTTGAACAAGTATGGAGTGACACACCGTGTGGGTACACCATATCACCCACAAACACAATGACAAGTAGATGTTTCCAATTGTGAGATTAAAAAGATCCTTGAAAATATGGTGTCGTCTAGTAGGAAGAATTGGAGTGATTTGTTAGTTGATGTGCTATGGGTCTATAGGACATCCTACAGGACACCCTTAGGAACCACACCCTTTAGGTTAGTCTATGGCCGAGTGTGTCATCTTCCTGTGGCATTAGAACATAAGGCTCATTGGGTGTTGAGAAGGCTCAATTTTGATCTTGATGAAGCATGCTAGACAAGGATGTTAGAGTTGAATGAGCTTGATGAAATTCAGATGAATGCTTATGAGAACTCAAGATTGTATAAGGACAGAACTAAGAAAATTCATGACCGCCATATAGCTAGGAGAGTCTTTTTACCGAGAGAGAGTGTGTTGCTCTTTAACTCAAGATTGAAATTGCACAACGAGAAATTGAGATCTAGGTGGAGTGGACCGTTCATCATAGAAGAGGCGTTTCCACATGGAGCGGTTAGGATAAAAGAGGGAAAGCGATCCTTTTTGGTCAATAGTCAAAGATTAAAACATTATTTTAGGGAATATTTTGTAAGGAAGGAGCATGAGGTGAAACTTATTTCTCCTAATTAAACTCAAAAATGGAGTTGTCTAGCCTAGGACGTTAAACAAGGGAACTTGTTGCGAGGCAACCCAACCATTAAGATGTTTATTTCTTTCATTTCCATTAAGTTGTTTTATTAGTACTTAGTTTTTGAAAATTTTATGTAAAAATGATACCCTGACTCATTTGTTTAGTGTACAGTGTGTGGCTGAGTCGGTGCCACCGACTTCCAAGTCGATGGCACTGAGATAGGGTTAGAAAGATGGGCATATCGGCTGATAAAAGTCGGTGCCACCGACATCTCTGAAGAAAGTGTAGAACTCGAATTCGGTTAACTGATGAGCCATTGGTATCATCGACAACCAAGTCGGTGGCACCGACTCAGCATGAGGTCCCCGGTTCGGTGGGTGTGTCAATGCACCGAGAAGAAAAAGTCAATTATCATGTCAGTACCACCGACACCAACGTCGGTCCCACCGACCAAAGGAAACACCGATCCGTGGACAACCCCGATCTATGGCCCATATAAGCCCACATATATTATTCAAAGATTCCATCCTGCCCAAAAGTCAGTGCCACCGACCTCATGTCAGTGCCACCGACTCGTCAGTAATTTGGAAAAAGAAGATCGCACACCGACAGTTGTCGATGCACTGAGGGTGCAGATTCGGCCACAGAAGTCGGTGCCACCAACTTCACGTTGGTGCCACTGACTCCATCGCAGTAGTTCGGCGCCGTCCCTATAAAAGGGAGGGTATGGTTTGTTTCTTTCTCACAACTTGAAGAACCATGAATCTCATAGCACGAGCAGCTACTCTGAGCATCTAGAGGCTTCATCGAGCTCTTTCTTTCTTAATCTTCTTCCCCGCTCACTCCATCATCATGGCCAGACGAGGAGGACCCCCTGGCACTCTTACACCATGACCACGCCTCAGCCAACCCATGATATAGGTGAGGAATGTGTATGAAGAGATTGCAAAGCGGTCGTTCGCACCAACGTGATTCAGAGACCGTCAACTTCTGGAGGATATGGGCTTCACCGACAATATGGCGTACATCCTCGAGTAACAGGAGTTCACAGGAAGGTCTATGAATCCCATGTTTGGCGGATGGATGGCGTACAAGGAAATCATCATCGAGTTCATGGCGTCACTAGAAATATGTGTCACCCCCAACCAGGTGTGTCTGTCAAATGGCGAGTGGAAAGAAGGAAGGGTGGATTTTTGCTTGTACAACACCAACTATGCCATTACTCTTCGTGCCTTCAACGACATTTACGGGTGGCCACATATGCCATGGCGTCAACCTGAGAACGTTGATTTGGATGCCATCTGGAAGGATTTTGTGACAGCCCCGGAGGGTAAAAAGCTAAACTTCCACCATAGTTCTTTGGCAGACTTTGAGCATCCCTTTTTTTGGGTGCTACATTGGATGTTGACCAACATGCTATTTTCCAAGTCAACCCAGGGGCAAGCCAAGGTACAAGTGTTGGACTTGTACTTTCTGTATCATCTTATGGAGGGAGAGGCGGTCAATTGGGGAACATTCTTTCTCCAGCACATTATTCAAGTGTGGCGTAACGTCAAGCGGGCTATGCCCATACTATTTGAGGGACTTATCACCCCCATTGCTCTTGACTTGGGCCTTGATCTCTCTACTCTGGAGCCGTTGAACTCTAGGCTACACATCGATTGCCTTCATTTCAAGCAGTCCGGCCTCATCACTGTGGTAGATGATGTCATCTATGCCACATGCTTAGTCGATGATACTTTCTACAAGCGTCAACTTCCTGATCCCATCTTCAACATCAGGGGAGTCAGGCACCATAAATGGCTGGCTTTGGATGATGATGACAATGCTGGACAACAAGAAGCTCAGGCTGAGGAGGAAGACGTGGGAAGCGACAACGTGGAGGAATTGGAGCCCACCATTCCTGTGAGACATAGGGTGGGTCCACGGAAGCGTCCTCACCATTACGCTGCCTCATCATCTTCTGCCCCACCACCCTCTCAAGAAGGAGATGATGCTTATTCTATGGGGGGTATGTATACTATGATGTAGGACATCTAGATGCATCAACAACAGCAAACCCAATCCCTGGTTGGCATTCAGGATGTGCAAGGTCAGCTGTATAGAAACCATCATGTGATCTATGAGAATGAACGCCTTTTCTTGGCCAACCAAGAGAATATGCATCAGCGTCTGCAACAGATGGAAAATTATCAGCAACCTTTCTTTGATCATTACTGGAGCCAGGGGTATTTTGGAGGGTACCCGATGCCGCCAGACATACCCCCATTTGATCTGACCTTCCAGGGGATGTTTCCTCCCCAGGACCCTACGCATCCACCGCCACCACCATTTTGAGTTAGGTATCACTGTTCCACCCCTTAAGTTAGGATATTGACTATGAGGCCATTGTCGAATTCAAGCTTGGGGGGTTCTGGAACAATTTCTATCTTAGTTTGTTGTTTTCTTTCATTATAGTTTTGTTTGTTTTATTTTAGTTAGTTTTCTTGTTAGTTTTCCACTATGTAGGATCCACAATCTATCTAGTGTAATATGTGGAGAAGAAAATGCATGGTTTCCATTAAAAATATCAATCTTCGGGTTGGGTGCATTTAAAAAAAACTATTGTTTTATATGAGCTTATCTTGCAAGTAATCGAGTCACATAACTGAGTTAGTGCTTGAGTAAGTCATCTTTAGGACATTAGAGCATAAATAACCATCTAATTTGTCTAAGAAAGTGATTGACAAGGATTGTTGAGCCTAAACTGATCAAACACTAATGTGATATTAAATTAAAATTCAAGAAAGAAACCCCTTGATTACCTTCACACATGTCATTAGAGAGGGACATATGAATTTTTATGTAGGTTTTGTCTCTTAGTCGTGTGATCTCAATCACCGCATACCTTTGACTCACACCCCACCATAAGAGGATTGAGCACATGTTGTCATTCTTTCTCTTGATTACATTGCATAATAGACCTTCCATAGTAGTTGTTTATTTTTTCTTGCATTAGTGCATATAAAAAAATATAATAGTAAAATTGTACGTACACTACAAAATCATGGTGCATGTCATCTAGTTGCATAAGCATGACATTTCTTCTTGCATAAAATCTTGTCTAACTTCTGCTCTCTTAATAAAAAGGTAGTGATTGTGCCCATTCTTTGAAAAAAAAGAGAAAACACTTACAAAAAATTAAAGATGTAGTACAATTAGAAGACCAAAGCAATTTTATCGTGATTGAAAGGGGGCTTAAATGAAAAAGAAAGAAATAAAAACCATACGAATATTTCTGAAAGTTCAAAGGCACAATTCTACCCAATTATAAAGAAAAGTTAGCACATGATGTAGTTTTGTATACATTTTTTCTTATCTCGAGATGAAATAATAGTAGCATGCATCATTGCACCACAATGATTAGGCATTAGGAGCATTCTAAAAATCACATCACCATAGGTTCATCATGATTTTTGATTGCATGCATGATTTTATGTGGTCATGATTCTTCCACAGCCACCTATTTCAACCACCCGTTGCTTTTATTGGTAGGCCACTCAAATGATTTTCTCCTCATTCATTATTCTATCAGGAGAACTGCTTCCAAGTATATGGTAGCTAGATAAAAGAGAAACGTAGATAGGAGATCACACGATACATCAAGTATGAACCAGACGATTCTATCATATTAACTACTTTAATTGATAGTGTCTCATTGATTGGGGGGTGGACATCTTGGATAGAGGTTTTTGGTGGTCTATAGGGAAGTTAGTGTTCAGTGGTCAGTAAAGGCCAGAAGGAGGACTGAAAGGTGGAGATTTTTAGATGTGCCTTATGAATGATGTCATTCAGCTGACTTATCCCAATCAGATACAAAGGTGTTGTTGCTTGAGGACGAGTAAGTTTCATCTTAGGGGAGTTTGATGTATGAGTTTTGAGTCGCTTATTACAGGCCTAGTTTACATTCGTCTTGTGCATTTGTTAGTCAATTTGTTGATTATATGTGCATAAATCTTGATAATTGGCTTGTATACTCTTTGCGCATCAAACAATGATTATTTAATCGTAATTATATTATTTTATATATTTCTCGACTTAATACATGGTCTTTGTCAAATTTTAGGAACTTCCATATATTTGAGGAGTCGATGCCACCGACCACCCAGGTCAGTGCCATCAAGATGACATCAGGGACAGAGGCTCAGTCGACCAAAAGAGTCGGTGGCACTGACATTCCTGTCGATGGTACCAAATTAGCCAAAGATCGACCAAATCCTGATAGTGTCAGTGTCACTGACTACCAAATCGGTGCACCACACGAAGACGTTTCCTTCACTTGGTCGATCAAGCTTTTCATGTGGGTTGATGTTGGAAAGCATCTAAGACTTAATATAATTTTTATTTGAGGTAGCTTGTATTTATAAATACATATACTTTATCTAATCACCACATATTTAGTAGGTCTCATATACATGCTATATCCCACAACCAAAACATGCAATAAAAAAAAGTGATGGTTATGACCAGCCTAATACAATTCCTTGGAGCCACAAGGAATTACTACATCCTAGGTCTAAATCACATGCAGGAACCTATTGCTGATGAAGATATGTGATAGACAATCTGATTTGATTGGTTCAATCCTTGAACCGATCCACTCACCTCCTGGCCAGTCATTTGGTCATCTCACTGGTCGTCTAGTTCTTCTATCCACCATCCGGTGGCTCTTCCATCCGATCAGTCGGGTCCACCAATCGATCAATTCGGCTCATCCATCTGGTCCTCCTCGGTCCTCTAGTATGTCGGCTCGCCTCTAAGACAGTCAGTTGGCATCGTCACCAAAATGGTCGGTTGGCCCTTATACCACTGTAGGGAAATATGGCTACAGAGTAGGCAACATAAACAAAAATTTTATCTATTATATTCCCATAAACCATCATATTGTGTCAACAACTAGAATATGGGAAGGATGGTTTCGAGGATATACTTGGTCCTAGAGAAAGTCCAATAACATCTCCTCATCATTGTAGATATGCAACTATTGACTAGTTTCTCTTGGATGGTGTTTGTGCACCTCATGGTCTTGACCACGAACAACAGACTGGAATAAAGTATGCAGCTGTTCCTACGGTCTCACCACAGACTATAGGTTGACATTGCCCTACTATAAGTAGCCAAAGGACTCCTGCCTCTACAGTAGTCCATACAAACCACTTAGAACTCCTATTGTCCTATTAGAACAGATAGGAAGGAGTTGTCCCTCCCATTGGCGTACTAGTCACCAACTTGCTCTCTCACAACAATGATCCTTAGTTGTTCTCTCAGTTGCTATCCCTCCATTTGACGGGTAGAACTTTCTTGGGCTCTCTAATGGTTATCACAACTAGAGAGGACAATAATTGTCAGAGCAACTAATTCTCAATTGTCTCTATTGTGCTCTGGGAAGCGCCCAGTATCCCTTTATTTATAGTAGAGGCCAGGGTCAGGGTTCCCAGTCGATGAAGGAGTGGAAGGGATAGGAAGATCTTGAATTTTCACAACTTGCAACCACCGAAATGGTTGTTTGGCAACCCAAACGTCGTCTGGAATGCGAAATGGTCATTTTGCAGTTTCCCAATCGCACACAAAATTAGCAATTTCAAATCCAATTAATGAATGACATGACATAAACACTAATTCCATGTTGCAATTGAATTTCCCATGAACTGAGTAATCTCACACATGTGAGATGGTTTGCTCGCTCCCTAGAAGGTCATATGGTGACCCAAGCTGAGCCAGTCAGTTCATCAGAATGAACTAGTTGGTTCACATCTTAGTTTGAGCAGAACTTAGCTGATTTTAGTCCCAATCAGGCTGGTAAACCAAACGGTAGTCTCAACACTTGAGATGATCATCAGGCACTCTAGACGGCCATCTCACTCAATGAGTCAATTATCTGGCAATGTAGAAAGATGATTTGTTGCATGAATTGAATACCAAAACACTTTAGTAATCAATTCAGTCATCATTCAAGATTCAACATCTCTTCTAGGTCGAGACCTATGTATGTTACCCTATAGGTCCCATATTTCGTGGGCAACGAATGTTCATAACAACTTATGACATCACAAGCAATGAGCAGTGTTTAGTCATACATCAAGCTACCCAAGTAAATTGAATGTTGGGGAATAACTTCAACCTACAATATGTTATTGGTGTTGTAGTGTTTGTATGATTCCTTTTTCTTTAATATCTAGATTGAACTTGAGGCATGGAGTCATCACCCTCTTCAACATTTAATCTTATTTCTTGAACCAGAGTAGACTGTCTGAGATATATGTGAACTCAATATCATATATTGACACACATGTGCACGGACATGCATTTATCAGTCTCTCTAATCAAGATGCCTTGGATATTATACTCCCTTAGGAGGGACAAATCCCATATCTATCACTCACAGTCAGTCCCCATGTGTCATAGTCACCCAGTCATCACCTTTATAACTACCCATGTTTTAGGATTGTGTTTGATGATGTCAAAGCATACCAAATGACATGAGTTGAGTGCATTGTTTTTTGGTTTAAGAACCACAAACACCACCATCACTATGTGAGATGACTATGAATACCATGGAAATAGTTTCCATGTGTCAGTCTCAAGGTGGGTCTGTCATATACACTGTTCTCTAACGTGTATTTGTGTGCTTGGTTTGATATTGCCATATCATGACTAATGAGACTCTATCATCAACCAACTCACACTCTGATCTTGTGTGTCATTGTTGTCTATCAACCTTCCCTAATAACAACCAATGAGGGACATAATGAGAATATATATGTATTCTTAACATCCATATGATCTCATTTTCTCAAGTCATGTACTTGAAGACATAAAGGATTGAGTAATATAATTCTCTAGACATTTAAAATGTTACATTATTATCTCATAACCAAATTAAACTAAATATATTGGAAGCTTCCCTCTATATATTAATCAAATAAATTAAAAATCATGCCATTACAGTCATCATATGATTGGATCTCTCGGCATACATACAACAACACCATATTTATCTACCTCCTTGGTTGGTGTAACTGAGATAAGATTCTACGATGTTAGCACTCACCATCATTGTCCCCGTGGATCAACCCCGATAACAACATCAGATCCTGTATAATAGTTGTGGGGGACGAAGAGTCGTGTTACAAAATGAAGAGTCTGACTACTCTAGATCTGCTCCTTTTGGACATGTAATTTAGGCTGGTCAAGCATATCTAGCTATATCAGGTCTTTCTCCCCAATGGCTTTGCCCAGTAGGTCCAGTACTTCCAAGTCCTACACCTGGGGTTGTAAGAATACCCCAGAAAAGAAGAAAAACTAGAAGTTATGAACAAAAATGCCGGTATGTGCATATAAAATATGGTTTAAGCAATATAAGGAACAAGGACACGAAGTATAAGAAGGATTTCCATTATAGAGGAAAGTACCACCCAAGTGGATATTAAAAGAAAGGCATTTAATGGAGATAAATAGTAAGATAATTTTTTTCTTATAACAATATAATATATATAAGCAGTGAATGCAAACAATATAAACTAAAATTATTTCATGTAGGGATGACTCACCATAGGATCTCAACTTAAAATTATTGGGTGGAGATAGTGCAAATAACACACCCCTACATGTGTGACAAGTGGGAAAGCACACTCAGGTCAGAGAAAGCACACCCTATATAAATATGGTTGTACACATGTACCACTACAAGGAATAAAATTAGTCTAATCCATGAACATAAATAGAGAAAGGCAAGTTAAAGTTTAGTGAAATTGAAATAATAGGATGAGGACATCCAACACCTATAATGTGGGGCCAGAGGATCCATAAATGAATATATAATCATTTCCACAATAAGATGCTTCATAAGATCACAAAAGTCCACGACTTGAAATTAGGATTTCATAAAGATTAAGATGAATAAGATATAGTATGAGTCCAATAATAATATCCAACAAATTAAATGATCACAAGATCAGACTCAAGATACAATCTTACACATGAATGAAATATTCAAAAGAGGAAGTGATTGTGAGGCTAATGTGCATAGGACTGAGAGAGAGGGAATATAGGTGACTGCTCAATATGAATAATATGTAATGCAGTATACATTTAGAGAGTCAAATAAGAAATTTCTCAATATGATTTGGAGAAGCAACACACCTTGGTTGAAAGCCTAAATATCCAATCCACCACAAGATTAGGGTAATGGTAACACCAAAACCTATATTCATTATATACTATATGGATTAGGATATCAATATTTCATTCTTCTTATCATTTATCTACTTAACTAATGTTTTAGTGAATTCAAACTACAATAAGAGAATACTGATTTATTACCTTGGAGGTGAAGACATCTGATTTTGACAAGTTGGGTTGAAACTAGACTTAGCCAAATAGACTCGTGGTCTTCTTCGATCACAAACAAAGTTAACCATTGACTAGTCACATGGAATAATATTTTTGGATTCTTGATCTTCATTGAAGAAGAAGACATGACCAAAGATCAGTAGTTGGCTTGGAAACATCAATGGAATGTCAAAGCGATCAAGGAACGTTGAAGGTTTGGTTCAATTTTCCCATGTCCATGAATCTAGGTTTTCTATAGCGTCTAAACTCATTGAGTTGTAGTTCAATGGTTTTGGTGGTCATAGCTTCTTGTAGGTACATTGTGATCATTTTCCAAAGTCACCATGTATTGTTATCGATTTCTCTAAATAGTCCATCAATGTGAGGAAAAGAACCAAGGACATATGTCAGAATTAGTGGAGCATGGTTGTTCAATGCAAAAATGATGCTTTGATGGTGTTCCATTCTTCTTTGGAAAGAGGGCATCATAGTGGTAGGATGTGTTGCTTCATGGTCATGGTAGAGGGGAATAATAGAGAAGGGAGAAGAGAAGAGGAAATCATGAGAAACCTTCTACATAACACCTGACTTGATAGGGTTGCAGATAGAGAAAGGAGGCAAGAGACATTACATAATTAAGAATGAGAGTCATGGGTTGTTGTCTGATTGGTATTGTTTTATGGATATATAATGGTGTGATAGGAAATCTTTTGGAAAATACAACCCAACTAAAGTAGCAATGTTTCCTTATATACTAGTATTGTTGTCCTTTGTTTTATATTTTATTGAAGGAAACAAACATTAAGTAAAAAAAGTAAATTGAACATGTAGTCCAATTATGATGTGTATAATACAAAAAAGTAACATATTTTTTTGTTTGGAAACTATATAATAAGTCATATAATTAATTTGTCTCCTTTTAGAAACACCATGCTATAATTTTTCTACAGAAACTTAGAATTATCCAATTGACCTAAAATATCATAAATAGACTAACTAATACATGAACCAAAAACCAAGTTTAACATTTGTTCTTGTTTTTGGATTGTTTAGTGAAATATTTAATATATAAATATGTTTTTGGTATTATTTAGATAAATATTACCACAATGTATATTATGTTACTATATTTGGGTTTTGTTATCCTTTAGAAAATATCTACTCAAGTGGGAAGTATATCCTTTTTATATTTATTTAAATACATATTTTCATGCAATTTTCCATTATGTGTAATAAAATTTCCTTCTAAGAATAATGTATCTATGTATCTATTGTAAATATAGATTCTAATTTTTATTTCCAATCTCCCCAAAACTATTCTATTCTTGCATATCACGAATTTTATTATATCAATAATTTGTACCAGGAAATATGTGAAGATATTAATGGTATCTATAATATATCATTTTTGTTAAATTTGACTAAAATCAAAATAATGATGATGAGGTTACCTAATTGATGATTTTCTATTTTTAAGGAATTGCAGAGGGAAGTGGTAATTTTCTACAGAAAAGTGTAAAATAAAATAATTATAATTTCTCAATTAGTATTCATTTATTTATTAGATGTGTTTTATGTTCTGATATGTTTTCAATGGAATGTAAACTTCATAATCAGAGTCTACTCCTTTATAGTATTCTAGAGAGGATATTTCTACCTTCAGACTGTTTTATATGTAAGGGAGAGATACCAAATAAGGTTTTTGACAAATTTAAATATTGTATTAGTTTCATTAAATTCCATATACAATCAACATATTTGTAAATGATTTTTATTTGAATTTTTTATGATGAACTATTTCACAAATTTACTCCACACAATACATTAGTTTCCATAAAGATATTTGTTAGCCAAAGGTAACATAAATTTTCCCACTTATGTGAAATATTCATTAATATTTAATTATCCATCTATGCATGTTTTAACATTAATATATACATATGTCAAACATAATATCTATAGCTACATATCTTGTAAGATATATGTCTTGTTTGAGCAATTAGAGCCTCACAACATTAGAGTTTACTAATCATGATTGTTATGTGTACCACATATAATTGTAGCTTATCCTTTCATCATTCCATGAATACATTAGGTCGATCCTAAGGTAAACATCTCACTTAGAGAGTGACTACATAAGGTAAGGGTTCTAATTAGGGAGAAAATATTGAGATAGTCAGAATCTAACCACTACGGCTCTAATACCATCTACGGAAACTTGAGGAATGAATCAATCCATTCTATACACACTCAAAATGCATGCTGGAATAGGTACAAATTTTTCATTTTTGAAATTGTGATATGCAAAATAGACAAAGTATAGCAGTAAAATAATATTTCATGACTATATTCAATTTTTGAAGAGTACACATCATATCCTATTAAGGGTTTATATGAAAGTTACAACATAAGGATCTAAGTAGAAGGATATCCAACAATCTCAAGTCGGTCTCCCCAAGGGCTCCACCTAGTAGGTCCAGTCTTCCAAGTCTTACATATGGGTTGGTAGCATACCCAGAAGAGAACACAAAATACAAGTTATTAGAAAATGTCAGTATGTGCATATAATAATATGGGTTGAGAAATATAAGGAACCAGGACATTACATATAAGAAGCTTGTCTTCCCATAGAAGAGGAAAGTAGCACCCGAGTGGGTATAGAAAGAAAGACATGTAATAGGCAGTAAGAGGTTTCCTTCCTTAACAATATTTCATATATAAGCAGTGCATGCAAACAAAAGAGACTAAAGTAATTTTAAGAAGAGATAAGACACCATAGGATCTCATCCTAAAAATACTGGGTAGAGATAGCACACCCTGGGTGGAAGCGCCCCCATGTATAACTAACAAGTGGAAAGGCACACTTGGGGAGGAGAAAGTGCGCCCTATATAAACATAGGTGTACATATGTAACACTACAAGAAATGAAACTAGTCTAAGCCATTCACTTAAATAAATAAAGTCAAGTTGAAGTTTAGTCAAACTAAAATAATAGGATGAGAACATCCAACCATTATAATGTGGGGTCAGAGGACCCATAAACCAACATATAATCATTTCCACATAAGATACTTCACATGATCACAAAAGTCCACTACTTGAAAATTATGATTTCATAAGGATTAAGATGAACAAGATATAAGTAAGAGTTGAACAAGAATATCCAATAAATTAATACAATCACAAGATTATAATCAAGATATAATCTTTCGCATGAATTAAATTCTCAAAAGAGAAAGCGATTGTGTAGATGAATGTCAATAGGACCAAGAGAGAAAGGGAATATATGTTATTTCTCAATATGAATGACATGTAATGCAACATACATTAAAATAGTCAAATTAGAAATTGTTCAATATGATTTGAAGATTCAACATATCTTAGTTGAAAGCCTAAATATCAAATCCACCACAAGATTAGGGTAATGGTCACTCCAAAAGTCATACTCATTATATATTATATGAATTAGGATATCAATATTTCATTCTTCTCATTTATCTACTTAACTAAACTCTTAGTGAGTTCAAACTACAATAAGAGAATGCTGACCTATTACCTTGGAAATGAAGGTATCTAATCTTTAATAAGTTGGGTTTAAACTAGACTTAGACAAATAGACTCATGATCTTCTACAGTAACAAATACAGTTAACCATCGACTAGTCACATGGATAAAGATCTTCGGATTCTTGATCATTTTTGAAGAAGAAGACATGACCGAAGATCGATAGTTGGATTCAAAACATCTATGTAATGTCAAAGGGAAAAGGAAGGCCTAAGGTTTGGTTCAAGTTTCCAATATCCATGAATCCAGGTTATCTACAGTGTTCAATCTATTTGAGTTGTAGTTGGTTTTGGTGGTCATAGCTTCTTGCTGATACTCTTAGATATTTTTCACAAGTCACCATGTTTTTTATGTAGCTCTATGAATAGTCCATCAATGTGAGAAAAAGAATCAAGGACAAATGTTGGAACTAGAGGAGCATGATTGTGCACTACAAACATGACACTTTGATGGTGTTTTGTGCTTCTTTGAAAAGAGGGCATCGTGGTGGTAGGTGTTTCTTCATAGTTATAGTAGAGGGGAAGAATAGAAAAGGGAGAAGAGAATTGAAAATCATGAGCAACCTTCTGCATAGAACCTAACTTAATAGAGTTGCAAATAGAGAAAGGAGACCAAAGATATTATAGAATTAAGAATGAGAGTCGGGGGTTGTCATAGATAAATTATAAAATAAAGTAGCATGATAAGTCTAAAAGGATACAAATAAATTAAATGACTTATTAAATAGTTTCAAATAAAAAAATCTTAAATTTGTGTTATACACATCATAATTTAGACTACATGTCCAATTACTCTGTTCAGTTAATATTTGTTTTATTAAATAAAATATAAAACAAAGGATAAAAATACTAGTATGTAAGGAAACATTGCTGCTTTAATTGGATTGTATTTGCCTAAAGATTTCCGATCACACTATATTATATATCCACAAAACAACAACCATGAAATGTCTTAAATAGACTAACTAAAATCCAAGTTTAATATAATTTCTTATTTTTTGATTACTTAATGAAATATTTAATACATAAAAATGTTTTTGGTATTCTTTAAACAAATTTTATCACAACGTATATTGTGGTACTATGTTTGGTTTTTATGATCCTTTGGAAAATATCTACTCATGAGGAAAATATATCCTTTTATATTTCTTCAAATACATATTGTCATTCCAGTTTCCATTAAGTATGTGTAACAAAATTTTCTTCTAAGAAAAATGTAACTTGTAAATAATGTAAAGACATATTCTAATTATGATTTTCAATCTCCCCAATACCATTCAACACTTGCATATCACGAATTGGATTATATCAATAACTTATATGAGGAAACATGTGAAGATATTTGTGGTATCTATAATATAACAATTTTGTTAAATTTGTCTTAAATCTAAATAATAATGTTGAGATTACCAAATTGATGTTTTTTTTTTCATTTTTTGAGGAATTGTATTGGAAAGTGGGAAGTTATTTTAGAAAAGTGAAAAAATTATAATTTTTAAATTAGTATTCATTTAGTTATTAGATGTGTTTTATGTTGTGATATATTTTCAACTGAATGTAAATTTCATAATGAGAGTCTACTTCCTTTATGATAGGCCAGAGAGGATAGTTTTATCTACAAGCTATTTTATATACAAGAGTGAGAGATACCAAATTAGGTTATTGTAAAATTTATATATAGTATTGAATAAATCAATGTCATTTAATTTCATATACAATCACCATATTTGGAAATGATAATTTTATTAAATTCTTTTATGACTACACATAATGCATCAGTTTCTTTCAAGAAAATTTTTAGCCAAAGACAGTAAAATTGTACCAGTTCTAAGAAATACCCAATAATATTTAATAAGACGTTTATGCATGTTTTGACAGTAATATATACATATGTATATTATAATATTTATTGCTACATGTTTTGTAAGAAATATTGCACGTGTTTACTGAATCATTGCACACTTGTATGCATATATAAACTCATAATTAGAAAGTAAGCTTTCTTATTTTGTTACATGTTACTCCAAATCCATAAAGTCTTATATTTCTTTTCATTCAAATTTGCACTAGGACTTTTATTATTGTATCATCTAGGAAACAATAACTGGTTTTCATACTTATGTTAATTTTCTAAATAATGACAAACTGACTTCTAACCAATAGAAAGGAGCAAACTAATTTTCTCGCTATTTTCCATTTTTAGGTAATTCAGTAATTCTTATAACATATTCGACATTATCTTTTATTTTATTTTCATTACAAAATCAGGATAGTTATTACTATTCAAATAAAGAGAAACTTGAACCCAATCTAAGGGGACCCAAGGAACAAGATTTTTAGTTCTGAGATTTCCTTTTATACCATTAGGATTGTTCACTCGTTACCATTATACTTGTTAAAATATTATATATTTATTATCAATAATCACTTAACTGAGTCATATTATCATCAATTCATTTCTAAAGGGTTCCTTATACATTAAGCATGAATTTCCATATTTTACTCATTTAACATTTTTAGTCCATTAAATATATATTAATTTACATGATAACATATTATTTGTATTTATGATTATGGGAACAAAAATTGTTACCCGAAAGCACATTATATCTCTTACTAAACATATTTTAGCCATTATCCACATTTTAGTTAGCAAAACGAACATATGTGACACATTTTATGAATTTACTTATACATTAACACATAATTAAGTTATATGTTAATGGGTGTATTATGCTAAACGGTGTTGATTATAGAACCTATTGTCAAATAATATGTGATATGCATCAACAATTTTCATGAAGGAGTAACTTTATCATTGTTTGGTCAAATTTAAAACACCAAATATTCAAATCTCCTTATCATGGGAATAGGATTTTTAGAGTCAATATGCTAGGATTGGACATGTTATAATTGTTGGATCCTAGATGGGTGATTGGATGCTCTAGAGGAGGGTGAATAGAGATGAATGCAATTAAACAAAATTCATTAGACCTTCAAGATATATCACAAGATATGATTGCTAAATAGGAATTTTGAGTGCAACTAAAACATGTATAGTAAGGGAGAGAGAGAGAGAGATTGAACATACACCAAGTGACAAGCTATGTAGAGTGCTTCCACACTTTAAACTAGAAGTGAGTCAGTCCACTACCTAGAGAGGTCAGCCTCTAGGATTTCTTAACCATTGCACTCTTATATTCATTCATAGACTTACAATACATGACCAACCAAAGGACTTACCTATCCAATACAAAGAGTATCCGCCTTACCAAGGACTTACACACTTTGTAAGAGTCTTTAGCCTTCACCAAGGTCTTACTCGCTCAAGCACAAGTCTTCCATCTTCAAGGACTTTGCAACTCACCTTGGATCTTTAGCCTTTGACTTCACCTTCACTTGGAGAAGCTTCCATCAAGGACTTACCCACTTGCGCAAGGAGTCTTCTTCCTTAACTAAGGTCTTACCCACTCTTACTCCAAGTCTTCAGCCTTGATCTTCACCAAGGAACTCCTTCCCTTGTTCTTCTTCACCTCTCTTAGCCAAGAGAGAGAACCTTCATCTTCATGGTTGAAATGAGAGATAGGTAGGTGGTGGAAGTGAGAGCCTCACAAGATATACATGTTGGACTATCTCTCTTACAGATTTCCTACTCACTCTAATTAATGTAGCAAGTGATTAAGCTTAGAGAGAGAGAGAGAGGAGGTTGTAGGAAACACTCAACTATAGAATAGGAACCTCACATAGTGTTTTGAATTGAATTCTCAACCTTAAAATGAAGCCCAAGGGGTCCTATTTATAGATGGGAATGCCCCTTAGCCTTTGGGAACACTTAAGAACGAAAACTAGCCATTTTGTGGCTTGCAATAGATATATTTTTTATTATTGCAACTCCACAATGGCTAAAAATACTTTTTTGCACTTTTTCATACAGTGCAATCAATCGAGTTTCTATAAAGGTAACTCGACCGATCCCACTAAAAGACAAGACCAATTTAGGCCATCGATTGAGTTTGTCATGGGGTAACTCGACCGATTCACTTAAATCAGTTTTGTTCAGTAGAAGAATCGGTCGAGTTTTGTGATGTATAAACTTGACTGATCAAAAATTATTTTCAATATCCAATCAGGATCAGTTGAGTTTGCAACTCGACCGATGAATAACCTGATGTGAATTTTGGAAAATAGCTTTTGAGTACTTAAATATTTCATCTAGGTGCTCCTAATTTTTTCTAAGCTTAATTACAAGTCATACAATCATTACAAGTGATTTAAAACATGATTCTAATGGATTTACATCATATAAAAAAAATGTGCACTTGTATTGACTTTGACTTGTCTTTTCTCCAAGTTGAGATGAGCAAGTCAGGGCATTTGGAGTGTGTCTATACCTAATTTTAAATCACTCAAGTAGATACCTTAGACACAATTAATTAGAATGATTTAGTCATCATCAAAACAAGGGTTTAGTCAATTTAGACCTTGAGTCAACATTCTCCCCCTTTTTGAAGATGACAAACCATTCCATAAATGTATTGAAAGTATTCAAGTAAATTCATACGTTTGAAAAAACGTAGGGGTTTCAATAGAATTGAGTTCATATGCTCCACCCTCAATTGATGCTAGTGGAGCTCTCATACTCCCCCTCAATTGATACTATTTCTCCTGCATAGTTAGCTTTCATAACATTTATAGAATACTATGTCTTCTATTCATATATGTTATACACATATATGTCTTCTCCCATTTACCTTCTCCCCCTTAGATGGACATACTTCTCTTCTTCATGTAAGGCATGCCTTCTCCCTGTTTTGTCAAAAGAAGACATACCTTTCTCCCCCTTTGTCATGTCAAAAAGTGGGGGTATGAAGAAATAAGAAACACCACTTGTTAAGAGAAAGGAGATAACAAAAGTTAGAAAAGGAGAGTAGAAGAGCACAGCTAGGGGCTTGTCCAAGCATAGAAAGAAAAGCAAGTTAAAGCTTGCACTTGAACCACCCAAAATGCAAGATAAAGTGATGTAGAAAAACAATATAAATCACAATTTTGACCCTCAAGATGACAAAATTTGCCCAAAAAGTGTCAGGGCTCATGGCCAAGCGATAAGTCTTGCTTAGAAGGCCATTTTTGCATAAAAAACTGAAACTGGAGCAAAATCAGCATGAAAACCAAAAATGCTCCAATTTCTACATACAATGTAGCTCTATGTACCCTGCATCGTAATGTTATGCAAGCAACTCAAAATAGTAGATATGCAATTCAAGGAACAAGATTGAGCATGTATGAGATAAGATACAAGCATAGAATATAATAGAATACCACTTGATAAACAAGGCTAGAACTACATTTATATGGACCACTAGTATATGATGTCACAAGTTAGGACTACTAGTAGGATCTAGATCATAGAAAAAGATGCACAAGTTAAAGAGTAAGATATGAATATATGTAGAGATATATCCAAACAAAGAGATATGAAATTTCATAAGCATGAAAGGATATAACTCACTAACAAATATGCATCATTACCAATAGATGATCACCACTAAGAACCTCAAGGTTGTATCCAAACAAGATATACAACTATATATATGTAGCAAGTTTGAGCATAGAGGAAGAAATTTAAGAAACAGTCAAGAGATCCAAAGAGATCATCATCAAAACATGCAAAACAACTCAAGGCAAGTAATTGCAAGATATAGATATACCAATTTAGATCAATTAGAGAGATAGAGTTGTATGCAAAATAGGCAATTTAGAGCATGGAAATATGCATATGTAAAGGTACCAGATGAGAGTGCCAAAGAATAAGTCTATTAGTTGAGAAAATCTAGTTGAGAGGGAAATTCTCATTCAATAAGCCAAATGTATATTATGTGAATAGTGTCATCAATCGAATTCTGTGTATTGACAACTCGACTGATGACAACTGTTGGCAACACCCATTGATGTTGGTCAGTCGAGTTTCTAATAGGACAAACTCGACCAAAAAAGTTGTTGTCAAAAATCACATATATTTCATAAAAACATATTAAAAGGCATGCTAAAAATACAAACCATATCCAAACATATGTAAGCAAGTTAGTAATGCACTATAAAAACATTTGAAATAGTATTTGAGCAAGAGTGTGAAGAGAAACACAAAATACCACTTTGGACTCGAAACCCATATGTATAGTGCACACTATTTTGACAAAAATAAGTTAGGATTAGTTATAAGTAAGAAAAACATTACCTTTGTGCTTATCATTGCTTTTCCACTTTTTTTCACCTCATACACATCTCACCTTACTTCTTTCATGTGGATTGAGAAGTCAATTTGTAAATCCATAGCTCATATCAATCAATTATCAAGATACCTACAAGAGGAAAGATGAAATGGTCCCCAATCACAGTTTTGGGTCCAGAGGGGTTAGCTTAGAAACGCAAGTCCTATTTCTCTTGGGTACTTTCCTAAAAGGACAACAAGTAGAATAATGATAAAAAGCATTACAATAGTTGCATGTGCCCATAGTCTTGGAACTAGAGGATTCTCCATTGTATATTGGAGGTCCATTACCTTTGTTGTTCCTTTGACTACCATCATACCCTAATCTATGTCTACCAATTTGTTTAGTAGTATGGTGTAGGATATCATTAAGATTCTTTTTACCAACTAAGAATCTTTGCAAAGAAGATCTCAAACTATGATTATCATGTATAAGATAAGTAATAGTAGAAGACAAATGATTGATATTATCTCTAGCATGCAAAAGATGATTTTCTAAGCAAAGAGCTTAGGTTAAATAATAATATCTATCAATATGAAGAGTAGCAACATTATTCTCTCTACTAGTAGAATTAGAACAAGATTCAAGCACATTGATTTTAGCAAGCAAGGAGGCATTTTCTATTTCAATCAAAGTAATCTTAGAAAGATAAACACCATTTTCAGATTCTAATCCTAACAAAACAAAATCATTGTCTTTGTTTTCATATTTAAGAACATCAATATCATGCATGAGAGAATCAACAATTAAATTATGCTCTTCATTAGAACTAGGCATGAGAGGTTGAGATTCTAGAAATCTAATCTTATCAAGCAAACTAGCATTTTCAAGTTTAAGAGAGTCTAATTGGCTAATACAAGCATTTTTGTCATCAAACAAGAAAAAATTAGCATGTTCAAGATCATCTCGTTCTACATGCATATTATCAACAATTCTAGCAAGCTTTTTCCTTTTCTTTTTAGAAGACTTAAGAGAGGTATGAGTAGCATTAATGATAGCAATTAAAGGTTCTTTATCTAAAGAGTTTATATTTACCTCATTTGAGTCTTTTCTTATAGAAGCCATAAGAGAAAAATGACATTCTCCTTCTTCACTAGAGCTTGAGCTAGATCCTCCACTTAAACCTTCACTTGAGCTTGAGTTGGAGGAGTCACTTGAGTTTGAGTGCCACTTATCTTCTCTTTTCTTGTTATGATGGGTCTTCTTGCCTTGTAGACAATCTATCTTGAAGTGACCCTTCTTTCCACACTTGAGGCACCAGATGGAGGAGGAATTCTTGCCTTTGTAGAATCTACCCTTAGAGTACATGGAATCTTCTTCAACATGTGAGGATGGAGAGGCTTGTCCTATAATATCTTCAATTTAAGCCTTCTTCATTCTCTTAAGCTCTTTCTCCTCTTATCTTTCAACATCTTCTCTTTTTTCAAGTGTGTCTTCATGGGCTTGTAGATTTCCAATGAGCTTTTCAATAGGGATATCACCAAGAGACCTTACTTCTTCAATGGAAGTCACCTTGGGTTCCCATCTCTTGGGGAGAGTTTTGAGGATCTTTGAGTTGATCTCTCCTCTACTCATAGGATGTCCTAGAACAGCAAGACCATTCACAAAGGTGTTGATACTTGAGTACATGTTGGCTATCTTCTCCTCCTTTCCCCTCTTGAAGTTCTCAAGGAGCCCATTGAGCATGTAGACTTTGCTTTCCTTCACTTGTTGAGCCCCCTTATAAGTTATGCATAGCTTTCTCCATACCTCATAGGCCATCTCACAAGAAGAAATCCGGTTGAACTCGGTGGAGGTCGAGGTGGCATAGAGGATGTTGATTGCTCTTGCATTCAAGGTGGCTTTCTTCATGATAGCTTCATCCCATTTATCTATCTTTGTCACCGGTAACTTGTATGGATGGTCCACCATTTTCCATAGCTCAAGACTTGATCCTTGGATGTAGAATTGTAGCCTTCTTTTCCAATAGAGGAAGTTACTCCCATCAAAGATTGGAAGGTTGATCAAGTATTTCCCACTTTAGTAGTCACCCATCTTCTCCTACTTGTTGATGTATTCTTGAATAATCCAACTCTGATACCAATTGTTGGATCCTAGATGGGTGATTGGATGCTCTAGAGGGGGGTTAATAGAGCTAAATACACTTAAACAAAATTCATTAAACCTTAAAAATATATCAAAAGATACGGTTGCTAAATAGGAAGTTTGAGTGCAACTAAAACATGCATAGAAAGGGAGAGAGATTGAACATACACCAAGTGACAAGCTATGTAGAGTGGTTTCACACTTCACACTAGAAGTGAGTCAGTCCACTACCTAGAGAGGTCAACCTCTAGGATTTCTTAACCATTTCACTCTTATATTCATTCATAAGACTTACAATACATGACCAACTAAAGGACTTACCTATCCAATACAAAGAGTATCCACCTTACCAATGTCTTACCCACTTTGCAAGAGTCTTCAACCTTCACCATGGTCTTACCCACTCAAGCAAAAGTCTTCCGCCTTGAAGGACTTTGCCACTCTTCTTGGATCTTCAACCTTTGACTTCACCTTCACTTGGAGAAGCTTCCACCAGGGACTTACCGACTTGAGCAAGCAGTCTTCTGCTTTCACCAAGGTCTTACCCACTCTTCCTCCAAGTCTTCATCCTTGATCTTCACCAAGGGACTCCTTCCCTTGTTCTTCTTCACCTCTCTTAGCCATGAGAGAGAACCTTCATCTTCATGGTTGAAATGAGATATAGGTAGGTGGTGGAAGTGAGAGCCTGACAAGATATACCTGTAGGATTAGCTCTCTTATAGATTTCCTACTCACTCTAACGAATGTAGCAAGTGATAAAGCTTAGAGAGAGAGGAGGCTGTAGGAAACACTCAACTATAGAATATGAACCTCACATAGAGTTTTTCATTCAATGCTCAACCTTGGAATGAAGCCCAAGGGGTCATATTTATAGCTAGGGATGCCCCTTAGCCTTTGGAAACACTTAAGAACAAAAACTAGCCATTTTGTGGGTTGCAACAGATATATTTTCCATTGTTGCAACTCCACAGTGGATAGAAACACTTTTCTACACTTTTCCGTACAGTGCAATTGGTCAGGTTTCTGTAAACATAACTCGACTGATCCCACTAAAAGACAAAATCAATTTAGGCCATCGGTCGAGTTTGTCCTGGGGTAACTCGACCGATTCACTTAAATCAGTTTTGGTCAGTAGAGGGATCAGTCCACTTCTGTGAAGTATAAACTCGACCGATCAAAAGTCATTTTCAAGATGCAATCATGATCGGTTGAGTTTGCAACTCAACCGATGAACAACCTGATGTGAATTTTGGAAAATGACTTTTGTGTGCTTAAATATTGGATCTAGGTGCTCCTAATTTTTTCTAAGCTTAATTACAAGTCATCTAATCATTACAAGTGATTTACAACATGATTCTAATGGATTTACATCATATTACAAAAATGTACACTTGTACTGACTTTGACTTGTCTTTTTTCCAAGTTGAGATGCGCAAGTTAGGACATTTGGAGTGTGTCTATATCTAATCTGAAATCACTCAAGTAGAGACATTAGACACAATTAATTGGAATGGTTTAGTCATCATCAAAACTAGGGTTTAGTCAATTTAGACCTTGAGTCAACAATAATTCTGTATGCTCAACATTGAACAATACGAGATGGAAGAAAAGAAATATCAATTACATACATGGTGATGTTACACATATAGGGTTATGAAAAAGTGAATAACTTGCACACAATAGAAAGAAAGTAGAACACAACAAAAGTTGGTAGACAAAAAACTTTGAATATAAAATATCTTCGATTGTCCATTTGCTAGATGAACAAGACACCAAACAAGACTCTCAACTCGCCATTTTGCAACTCTTTTTCATTTGTGGTGTAATTAAATTGTGTGTCATTAAGTATTTTAGATGCATAGTATATGACCGTAGGAACCTTGTCTAGGCATTGCCCCAACACTGCCCCCACAACATAATCTGATGCATCACACATCAGCTCCAACGGTTGGCTCCAATCTGGAGCCTCCACAACCGGTGCAGATATGAGTTTTTCTTTCAATATCTCAAAAGCCTTTAAACACCTCTCATCAAAATTGAATTTGACATCCTTTTCCAAAAGATCAGACAATGGTTTAGCAATTTTTGAAAAATCCTTTATAAAGTGGCGGTAAAACTCGGCATGGCCTAGAAAACTCCTAACTACCTTCACAGACATTGGTGGAGGAAGTTTTGAGATCACTTCTATTTTAACCGGATCCACCTCCAAGCCTTTGCTAGACACCTTGTGACCTAACACTAGGCCCTTGCAAACCATCATGTGACATTTTTCCCAATTAAGAACTAGATGAGTGTCTTCACATCTATGCAAGACCTTATCCAAAATTTTCAAGAAATCATCAAAAGAAGTCCCATAAATCAAAAAATCGTCCACAAAAACCTTGAGACATCTCTCCACCATATCTGAGAAAATTGCCAACATACACCTTTGAAAAGTTGTGGGCGCATTGCACAACCCAAAAGGCATGTGACAGTAAGCAAAGGTGCCATAAGGACAGGTGAAGGTAGACTTCTCCTGGTCCTTAGGCTCGATAAAAATCTGATTGTAACCTAAATATCCATCGAGAAAACAAAAATGGGAGTGACCGGCGAGTCACTTCAAAATCTGATCAATGAACGATAATGGAAAATGGTCCTTAAGTGTAGCAATGTTCAACCTGCGATAGTCAATGCAAACTCGCCATCCTATCACTAATCTAGTGGTGATTTTCTCATTAGATGAATTAGTAGTGACAGTGATTCCCCCCTTTTTAGGCACGACCTGTGTCAGACTAACCCACAAAGAATCTAAAATAGTATAGATAATACCTACCAACAGTACCTCCTTCTTCACCACCTCCATCATAATTGGATTTAAGCGACGCTGAGGTTGAATGACCGGCTTCGCCTTCTTCTAGCCAAATCTTGTGTTGACACAAGGTGGGAGAAATCCCCTTGATGTCAGCCACAGACCACCCAAAAGCACCTCGGTGATTCTTTAACACAGTGATCAACTGTTCTTCTTCTGAGATACTCAATGATGCCGATATGATGACTGGTAGCTTCTCCTCTGCTGCTAGAAAAACATACTTCATATGAGGCGGCAACGGCTTGAGCTCTAACTCAGGAGGGCTTAGAAGTGAAGAAACCAATGGCGGTGGTAGTGGTCCTAAGTCCTCAAAATGCCTCATGTAATGACATGGAAAAGCCTTTAGTAACCTTGGACACTCCTCTAGTTACCGGTCTTGAACACAATCATCCATTATGTTCATTAGACAAGCCTCTAGGGGAAGCTGCAGATGGACCTGTAGTATGGAATCCTCTGTGTTATTATCCACAGTAGATAAGCTCAATTCCTCTTCTCTGTCATCAGGATATCCTATCACCTTGGCAAGTGGGACCACCTTAGTGTTCTCCATGATGTCCACAAAAAGTGTACCCTTATCCACTTTTGTCATAACATGTGCCATATCCAGAAATGGTTTTCCCAAGAATAAAGAAATATTGTTATTCATGTGTTGCATCATATAGCAGTACTCCTGAGCATTGGATGACTTGGAATTGTCTGGCATAGTTATCTCAAACATGTCATCTTTAATTCCCATAGTCAAGCGGTCGCTTCCCATCTCCAAGATCATGTCATTTGTTGCTTGGAAAGGCCTTCCTAGAAGAAGCTCCTTGCCATGTTCAGCTTGCATCTCCATCACAACAAAATATGCAGGAAAAACAAAATGGTCCACCTTGACAAGCACATCCTCACAAATGCCATACGGTGTTACTACTGTGTTGTCTGCTAACTGAATCGTCATACTGCTCTTCCTTGTTGTTTTGATACCTAGTTTCTTGAATGTGGATAGGGGCATCAAATTGATGCTTGCCCCCGAATCATAGAGTGCCTCACCAAACTTTGTCTTCCCGATGTAGAATGTGATGTTGAAACAACTGGGGTCTTGCCTCTTTTGTGGAAGCATACCTAAGATGAAGACACTGACTTTCTCTCTTAGTACAACCACCTCAAAATTTGGGATCTTCCTCTTCTTGTTAATGATATCCTTAAGAAACTTACCATATCAGGGTATTTATTCAATTGCCTCAATCAATGGTATATTTACAGAAAGCTTCCTAAAGCTATCCAGAAACTTCTTGAATTGTTGATCCATCTTTGTTGTCTTCAAGCTATTAGGATGTGGAATCGATACTTTATGTGTCCTATGATGTGGTGGCACATCTTACGTCCTCTTTTCCACCTCATATTTTGGCTTTTGCTCCTCCCTAGTGCTAACTGCCTCAGGTTCTACTTGTGCCTACTCTGCCACTGAGTCACCACGATCAACATGCTTGATCACCTAAGTCTCCTCAGTCTGTGGGGTCAATGTGTTCTTCCCACTTCTCAGTAGTATGGATTTGACCTACTGATTTCCTATTGGAGTGTCAGTATTTCATGGAAACCCCTACTGAGAAGGCTTTTTCAAAACTGCCACATCTGCCGCTAGTTGAGACAAAGTTGTCTCAAAGCTCCTCATCTGGGCCCCTTAGTTCTGGAGATCACATTGGAAATTGTTTATCAGTTGCTCATTTTGCTTCACTATATAGTTGAGGATCTCATTTGTGGTATCCTCTGTTGTAGGTCACTACTGCTGGTTATTCCTATGCTGATATTTTTGATCAGGGTCCTGATGAAAATTGTTTGGATCTTTCCAAGAGAATTTAGGATCCTTTCTCCATGCATAGTCATTGTTCATGTAGCCTTGTTGTCGCATACACTTCACCTGGCCTTCTTCATCTGATGAATTATTGTCCTTCTCAAGTAGCTTCTTTGCTATCAAGTCAGCTTTTCATTCAAGGATGTGATGACTTTGGATTCCCTATGCTCTTGATCTGCTCTGGATTGTCTCTCTCATTGCCCCATGCCTGGTTCTTCACCATGTTCTTCAAAATATCCTGACATGTTGAGGGTGGGTTATTGAGAAAGAACCCCGAGCCTGCACTGTCGAAAGTAGTCTGTTTGCTTTTTGCAGCCCAAAATAGAACATCTTCACTTGATTTTCTAAATCTATCCCATGGTGCAGAACCTTCCTGAGCATGATTTGAAAGTACTCCCACACCTCAAAATAAGATTCAGATGCATGTTTCTTGAAGTTGTGGATATTCTATATGAACACATTTGTCTTCTCAGGAGGAAAATATCTTTTAAAGAATGATTTGACCATTTCATCCCAGGTCTCGATTGATTCATTTGGAAGATTGTGCAGCCATTCCTTTGCCTTGTTAGCCAACGATGATGGAAACAACTTTAGATAGATGGTGGTTTGAGGAAACATGTTGACTTTGACCATATCACTGACATCCACAAAATTACTAATATGTGCCACTTGGTCTTCATGAGCGTTCTCATAGAACGCTTGTGAGTTGATGAGTGTGATCAAACCCAGATTAATCTTATACTGAGCTACATTCACATGTTGCTTTTTGATCGACCGTGTCTGTGCAACTGAAGAGGATGCCTTTATCCTCTCCCAGATGGTCCTCTCTACTCCTGGATGTTTTTCCCCCATTGCTCGTCGCCTCGGTGACATTGGTATGCCTTCTAATGATGTTGTTTGGATTGGAGCCTCAACAGTGACTGGAACCTCAGGTGTAGCTTATCCGTAGTTTGTGGTCCTCGTTGTCACCATACACTAGTACCTGAAAAATTGAAAATAGTTAGCCAAGGTGCCTAAAGAGAAAATTCGATACATGAGTATGAAATGAATATGTTTTTTTAAATAAATTGCACAAAAATTAAAAGTGGCATAGAGTGGCTGACTGCAGCACTTGTAGCGCTGAGACATCGCTGTCTCCCCAGCAACGACGCCAAAAACATGACACGCCAAAACCGTGCATAGAAATTCAAGTGCGCGCATCGAGTAATATAGGCCTTGTGAGGCCCAAGTCGAACTCAGAGAGACATAGTCTTAGTGACTACTACTAACTACGGTATGATCAGCTAAGCTAACTGAAAATGTTGAATTGAATTTTTAACAAAACAAAAGAAAACTAAGAGAAAATGAAAACGGTTGATTCGAATATGGTTGAATTCCTTAGGATTACCTATTTCACCATGGGGTCTCGTTGTATATTATCTCTACAAAATTAACATGAATTCCTACTTCTAACCTGGATAGAAAGCTTGTAGCCTGAATTACTTGCTCCCGCGATGCAATTCACTACCTAAATTTAAGCCAATTCCACGTATGTGGCAATTTATTCTTAATTTAGGTGCATTAATAAAAACTCTGGGTTCTTTCCACTACCTGTATGTCACCTATTCCAAGGAATGCGTAGGGAAGTGTACAAGTTATGGCCTTCTAACCGTTAATCCCCCTCCTGGAGTAATTATTGGTCTGTAATCATATCGATGGTGATCAAGCAGTGATAAGTCATTCAAATCCACACTTATATATCTAGGAATAAAGAGAAACTTATACTAAATCATGTAAACAGTCAATACAATAATTCCCCAGGCTACTCCCCGGTCCTAAGGAAAAGAGGGGTTTAGCCCCGCATGGTTTTTAGTTGAGAACACATAGAAGGAGAGAAGAAAAATGTGGGAAACATGAAGGAGATTCATGTAACCCCTGGAAAGAAGGTGCTCCAGATGATCCTCCTCGAGAAACATGCGATCTGCAGTCTTTCGACAGAAGAAACGCCCGTTGGAGGTGATCGAATCGTCTGGTTGTCATTCTTTAGCTCCGTGCTCTCTCCCTCTCTTCTCTGTCTATTGTGTGGTGCAAAAACCGATGCCCTTTAGGTCTGGTCATCCTCCCTTTTTGTCTTAGGTCACTTATAGTACCACACACCGGGGACCATTGGATCAGGGCGGCCTGTTTAGATTGTTGAAATATGACCGAGTCGGTGGCACCAACGGTATCGGGCTTTGGTCGATATCTGGCTGAGTCGGTACCATCGACTGGAATGTCGGTGCCACTGACTCTTTTGATCGACTGAGCCTATGTCCCTGATGTCATCTCGGTGGCACTGACATGGGTGGTCGGTGGCACCGACTCCTCAAATATATGGATGTTCCTGAAATTTGAAAAAGACCATGTATTAAGTAGAGAAATATATAAAATAATATAATTATGATTAAATAAGCATAGTTTGATGCACAAAGAGTATACAAGCCAATTATCAAGATTTATGCACATATAATCAACAAATTGACTAACAAATGTACAAAATGAATGTAAACTAGGCTTGTAATAAGCGACTCAAAACTCGTACGTCACATAGGTTTCACACCCTACCTTTATTTTGGTTGTGTCTAAGCTATTGTGTTGGGGTAGGTTAGGCTTTAGGTGTGGTCCTTTATTTCTCAATTTACCTCAACCATAATGTTGTTGTAAAGACAGTGTCACCCAATTGGGCCCTGATGTAGTGTCAGGTGGTTGTGTGAGGTCCGCTTCAAAATGCAGGTGTGTTAATATTGGCTTCCAGATTCCACTATCGGTCATGACATATCTGCATTCTCGAGTGCAGTAATACACCAGTTGTGAGAAATCCTTCAAAATATTTCCAAGAACAAGTCTCACGATTTTATCTCTTTTGGATTTCTATTTTTTCTCACTAGATTGGGAAAAGGGATCGGCGAGGTTTTTGGGCAGCCAAGCCTCTTTAGATCCCAAAGTAGGGATTTTTATAACTAGATGGGGTAGTTGTTTCCATCTTGTCATAGGTGTATACTTTCCAACTGGTACCACAAGACTAGGGTGATTGGTTGGGAGTGTGGATGATGAAGTCCTCCTTATTTCCAAGGATTTCATAGGTTCAAGAGTGTTCTTCTACTTTAGATAATATTTTGTTGTAAGAATGGAATACGATTGTATTGTTGTGTCAATTTCTTTTATGTAAATTAGTATCTCAATTCTACCACGCTTGAAATGATTATGCTATGAAATAGTAGAAGGACAAACAAGTCTAAAGGTGGGAGGATTAAATAAATCCAAGAAGGATAGATCTCAAAATTGTGAATTATAGTAAATGGTTCATTTCATGAAAGAAAGTTCAAAGTTCAAACTTTTTCAAAATTTCCTACAATGTGGGGGTAAGTAATAATTTGTACAAAATTTTCAAAATTGGAATTAAAGGGAAAAAATGTACCTCTCATGCCTATTTATAACTTCCCCCAGATATATCATAAACTCCATCCCAGAATGTCAAAAATGAAGGTTAGGAATAAATGGGCCAACTTTAATTTTGTTGTGGTGTTTTAGAGACAACCCATTTTGATTGGAGTAGAATGTCGACAAATCCTCCTCACAGCGCATGATAACATTTGTTGTGCAAGATTTCTACTTTTTCTTCTTTCAGAGTTGTATCCGACATCCACTCAAGACAATTAAAGTCGTAATTTTTTGCATTGATGATTTGTTGGGGTTTTTTTTGGTAGAACTGTGTCTTTTTGATATCCTTTCTACTATCAAATTTTTATTCTTTACCAAACTTGCGGACTATATATTTTATTTCCCTCGTACACGTATTATCCTTCTCTTTTATTGTTGTTTTTGGCATACTTACATTTTTGTACTTATTAAAAGAGAACGTCGAGTCATAATTGTTATATAGGACTACAATCTTTACTTCGATGTTAATCACTAGCAGCATCCAATGAATGTCGTGGAGAATTGGCAGGAATATATAGTCAAGCAAGGAAGTCATAAGACAAAGTTTGAAACGGTCCTTCTCTCTTGACATTTTGTTTTTCAGAATGTCCTCCATGAGTAGATAATAGGCCATGTGCACATTCAACATATTATCACCTGGCAGTGATTGATATGCGGACATCAGACTCATAGATAGGTATCCTCATTTTTCAAGGTGTCGCATGGGTCATATTTGAGTACGCATATTCCATCCCTTTCGAATATAATGTCCCCTACATTATCATCCTCTTTCAACATATCCATTATCAGTATCAGTGAATCCTAGGACATATCTTCATAGGCCCATTTGTCAAAGTTTTGAAAAGTCAGTTCAATGGACCCTGACGGCCCATATGACCTTACCTCTTCTAGCTTGTCCTCATTAATTTCACCTTCTTCTGGTTGATCAATTATCATTTCTTGTTCATTTACTTTTTCTTCCAAGGTATGTGTCTTCTCATCAACCCCCCTTTTCTAAGGATCATTTTATGCATGCTATTGGCCATCTTTTTGTGCTTCAGAGGTTGCCCATCCTGCCTTCCATGTTGGTGCTCGGGCTGGTTCCGATGGGTCAAACCATAGTGTCTGTAGTTGTTCTCTTCAAGGCTTTTTCTCAGGTAGAGGAATTGTCCTGTGTAGTCTATGTGGTATGACATCTAGAGGCATTGTCTGGTCATTGAAGAAGATGTGATAATAAATGACATCCATTGTGTACATACCACACATCCCATGTAAATCTTCAAGAGAGAGATCCTCCATTGGAATGCCCTTGTTAATTACCTCCATCATTCTAATCACTATGAAGGTACAATCCCCTAATCCTGGCTCTTCTTGAGGGACTTTGGTAGAGATTGTGAAGTTCTTCCAGTCATATTGTGGCATTGTCCTATCATTTGTATGGCATGCTGAAGGCGAAGGGATACTTTCAAGATGTCTCTTGCTTCCTTGTTCTTGAAAATTAGCAATGTGTTGGGTAGCTCTGTCGCACAGCAATTATAGATAGATGTATGGCAATCATATAGGTTTATGATGATTAGTGCCCAATCCTTAACTGCTCTGATCAGAAAGGTGACAGATCCGATCTCTGCCCTTATGACTGCATTTTTCAATTCTTTCAAAGATTCAGATTTATAGTTCTCTTCATATAACATCCTCACTAGATGTATGGTCCACTAAACGTAGGTTGCGCCTTATTTTGGTGTAGGAATTCTTCCAGGGTAGTTGCATAGAGTACCTTGAAGAGTGTTTTGTGTACTCTAGCTCTATGTAGAAAAATCCCCCTGAGGTGTTCTCTAGTCATAGTTCTCCCTTAGTTGTTATAAACTATGTTTGTACCTATGAGGTTTTCATCAAGGATGTCAGCAAGGACATAGATGTATCTATAGGTTATTCTATATATTGATGACATATCCATTGTAGCCAGTTTGCATGGGACCGGGGGAACCCTAGCTACTTCATCTTTCTCCATAGGTGGATGTTGTTCCCTTTCTAGTGCACCAACAAATAATGAGGCTAGACCACTTTCCTCATCATCTAAAATCCCTTTGCCATCCATTTGTGCTCTTAAGGCTAGGGCAGCAATAGCGGGAGAGGAGGTGGGGGAGGATCTTCAGTAATCTTCTTTGGTTCTGCTTTTAAATTGGATTCAATTGTATCTATGCCATTAGATGCGTATGTAGGTTGGTTTGTAGAAGATGGTGCTTCAAGCACAGCTTCACTGAGTGCTGCTATAGTGGCATCCATTTTTCCATTATAGATCTTATTATGACGTTCATTGTGCTCGCTGAAATCTAGATAGATGTCGTGGATGTCTACGGAAAAATTTAACTCATTCAAGAATTGTTGTAGAGCTGATTTGTCTGCAAAGTTATGTGACTTTCAACCACTTTCTTCTTCTGGATGAGGTTGGTAGGTGTCAGTGGGTTCATCCTCTAGAGGATTGTCTGTTGTGGGTGAGGAGTTTAAGTCAAACTCCATTGCTTTGTTCTTTGTGCTTTCAGTGGCTTTTGCCTCTTCAAGGCGTGGTTACTCCCCTTGCATGGCAGCCTCCTCTATTCTTTCTTTCATTATATTCACGCATACTTCTCTATGTGAAGGAAGTGTGCTTGCCATTTTTTTGTCTTCAAGATTCTGGGCATTCGAGTGGCTTGATGATTCTCAGGATGGAGAAGGCCTGACAACCCGCTTTGACCTCTTTTGGACTTACCTTTCTTCCCATAGTTGGTGTTCGTTTTCTATCTCCTTTTGCTCCTCTTCCAGACTTTTGTATTCTTCTTCTACTGCCTTGAGGGATTTATCATGATGTTGGCGCATGTCATCCATATCTTTGTGCATCGTTTCTCACTCCCTTTGGAGTTCTGCCATCTCTATCTCCATCGTTTTCATGGCATTTTTCATTGTTGTTTGGTTGTTGATGATGTCCTGAATAAATTGAGGTAGGGACATAGTTCTTGCATTGATGCTTTGTACCTACATAGTTAGTGTGTACATGCTAGAAGTAATAAGCATGTTGGTTGTAGGAGAATTATTCATATGCGACAAAATGGCATCGAATCAGTCGCCCAATTCTTTGCCGAAGGTTGGCGGGCATTGTTGTTGATCATTTATAGGTGTTGTTATTGCAGGTGTCATCATATCAAAAGTTCGCGATTGTGGTTGGGTGCTTGCCACAGCTTTTAGTTGAGGACTCAGTTGTTTTTCTTGTTTTATTGGCTGGGATGGTTTTTTTTTTCTGCCTTCTTGCACTGCATGCATTGCCTTTTTAGTGCCTGATAGCTCAGCTAGGTTTTTCATCCCTTCAGCTAGTATTTTTGTTGCTATTTCAGCTGTAGGGGGAATGTGATTGATTGCGTAGTTTCTTTAGAATACCCCACAAGTTGTTCTTCTATCGTTGTTGTTTGTTTTCTAGAGTTGGCACGGATGCTCAATGGTACACCTAGTTCTTCAACCAGTGCTTCTAGTGGTATCTGGACAACTAGGGGAGATGGTGGGAGGGCTTGGAATCCTTCATCGACATGCTGGGTGTCTTGGTTTTCCAAAGGGGATTTCTTCACAACCTCTTCCTCGATTGGTTGAGTTTGAGGGATACGAGGTTTCTTCATAGTTGCTTGTGATATGACTTTATGGGACATCGTTGATAGTTTCTTCTTCTTCTCTGGGCATGCTTGCATTGTCTCTGGCCCTTGTTCTTCTTATTGTTGGACTCCAGTAGGTGATTGGGGATCCATTGCTTGCCAAATAGTACTAGAGTACATTTTGTGAACTTCATCTATGTTGGGTCACAAATTATTGGCATCGTAATACGTCATTTTTGGGAGGCCGTAGTTTGGAATGGATTTTCTTGTAGAAGAACCTCTCTCCTTTTTGTGCTAGTATACTGGTTATTATCAAGGATTTGGTATCAATCTTCATGTATCCCTCAGTAGTCCAGTAACTTCATAACTCGAGTTCCAAGAAGTGAGACGTAATAATTGTTATTTGGCCAACCATGTAGAAATCCCTATTCTCCTTGTCTTCTTGTCCTACTTCTGCTGATAGTTTGTTGATGAGCAGTCGTCCCATGTTGATTGGTCTTTTCTTCATCATTGAACAGATTAGGAATAAATCCCCCTTGGATACACATCCGGTCTCCAATCACGTAAAGATTGAGTTTGTGGTGATCTTTTGAATCACCCTTATGAAGAATGAGGTGATAAGAGATGCCTTTGAGTTCCTTGGGTAGTGTATAGTTTCTCCAGTCCGTTGTTCCCACATCTTGGGGCTGTTGTAACCTACAGTTTCCCTTTCATTGGGGGATGTTGTGCAAGTTTTAGCTTCTTCTTCAATTTCAGTGAAGATCATATTCAGATGAACCTCAGTGCCATAGTAATCTCTACCCCCATCCGTACCCAGAGTTTGAACTCTCCTCCAGCCTCCTTTCTTTCACTATCATTGACAAGTATCTTCTCCAGCGAGGACATGATCTCAGTAGTTAGTTTAGTCAGTGAGCATACATTTGTTGTACATAGGGGGCACAAATTCACTATATCTAAGAATTCCATTACTTATCATAGATCCCCAATGTTTTGAAATATGGAATGTCCATGTACCTTGTTGGCTTGAAGATTTCGGTTCTCCTGATCATGTCGTAATAGGACTGGTGAACTCTATCTCTCGGTATGAATTTTTCCAGTCATTTTGTGGATGACATTGGTGGATCCTTCTTTCTTATATCAGAGCCTTGTGTTGTGTTGGCTATTGAGTCTGCTTCTTGCCTCAAAGCCCTTTACTCTGCCTTTACTATCACCTTCCTCTTCTTGATTTTCTAGACATTTGGCGCTACCACCTTTCATTTCTTCTTTGCTTTAGATTCATCCTCTGATGGCACATATTCAAATGTTTTCACCCCTTCTATGCCTTGGGATGCTTATGTATCCTTTGGTGACTCATGTCCTAGGATGGTTTTTTTACTGTTCATTCAGTAGTAGCTAGCGGATCCTCTTCCGTTCTAACATGTTGGGGTTATCATTCAGCGCTTTGTCGATTGCTTTGATGGTCTTTTGAACTACTTCAAGGGATATCAACTGCTTGTCCAAAGGGTCAGATTTTGAGGATGACATCTTGCATTTAGAGTAGGGTGTAATCATATTCAATAAAGATTGTATTAAGTTGTTAAACATAATCTAGCAATAATTACAGGTGGATAAAGCATAGCAGTCAAAATAATGATCTAATTATAGCAGTCGAAGCATGCTCATGGTTACAACAGAATGTCACTATATAGCAGTCGCAACACTTGTATCAGTCGCTACAAGTGTGGTGGTCGCTATGAACCCATCACAGAGGTAGCGGTCAAAACGGAGTCCTACAGTAGCGGTCGAAACGGGTTTCAGGAGTAGCAGTCGCAACAAATCCAGTACCATGATTAAGGTCATGGTTATGTAGCGAACGCAACACTTGAACTGGTGTTGTGATCGAAGCGTCAACAGATGTTTCGATCAAAAAGAGACCGTATATTCAGAAAGAAGAGGAAGGCGAGATGATCTAAAATCATTAACCAAATGAGTAGATGAATTGGTGGAGTGACGTGTTGCGGTCGAAACAAGAGGTTAGGGTGTTGCGACCAAAAAGGCCAGAGTCGACATGTAGAAGTTGTGGTCGCTACACTGATTGTACTCGACTCAGGCGGTTCCAATCGAAGCTATGAATGTGAACAGTCTGAACGAGGGGGTTTAACAGGTTTGAAAGGCGATCGAAGCAGGATGATGTCTTACGCCGTGAAACCGTAGGGTCGTGAAATGACTGCGGGAAAGAGAGAGGAGAAGACGGCACAAATTGTGAATGCAGATTTAGAAGAAGAAGAATTGATAAGAAATACCTTTAGAAGGTCAGAGAAAGAAGAGAAGAGAGGAGAGGGTGGCCATGAGCAGTAGTTATCTTGATCGGTCGTAGCGGTGGTGAATCACCGTCGTCACACACCAATCCCCAAGAGCTTCCCCGCAAGGGTTCGTCAAAGGTTCTTCACAAGGGAGAGAGAGGAGAGTGTTTACTATTTAGGGTTCGCCATTTTATACCAAATTTTTTTTTTTGAAAATAGCTCAATATCATTAGAAGTAAGCCAAGCGGCATCTACAAGATAGACATCTCTCACCAAGTAACCAAGCAACAACTCATTTTGCAGTAAGACATAGCACAAGGCTCAGATTGGGATGCGATAGGTACATTTCAGCACCGTCCACCTCTTATAGTGGTTGTCTAAAACAGCTATCCGGGATGGAATGCATCAATCTACAAGAGCCTATGAGTACATCGGGAGAGGAGTTTGCATAGCCGCTGACAGAGATTACCATCATGAAGACAACGAATGATCACCTGAAAAAGAGCTCGACACAAAGTAACAACACAAACACAACACTACACAAACATGACTAGAAACACAACTATCAGCAAAGAAGCAAAGGAAAAACAAACCGGCCAAGGACCCACCCAACAATGTAACGTTCACACACACAAAAGTCGAGCACTAAGGGTGCACCAACTAGGAGACCCAGGAAGGAGGCCAAACCCCAGCGATGCAGATACAGAGAAAGGATGGCTCATGTGGATACAACGGTGGGGAGTAGAGGGTGCCAGGAACCCCACCAGCACTCCCGACCACCACTGTGAGCAGGGGCGGAAGACCCACACGAAGCACAAACCCAGCTTAATCCTCCTCTGCCTGAAGCACCAAGGGGCGCCCGAGCTCACCGTCTGCCCAAGAAGGAACCCAAGGAGACACTTAGCAATACATGCTCTAGTCAGACTAGAAGCAAAACGCCACTCTTATGCAAGGAGAGATAGAAAAGAACAACTACCAACGCCGATGAGAAAGACGACTAACAAGGATGAGAACCAGTGACTAACCCAACAAAAAACAACCTAATACTAAACTGAAAAAACAAAGAAAAAGACTGGGAAGGGGAAGCTCTAAGCCGCTGGAACCGACAGTAGGAGGGGGATCGGTGAGGGCGCCACTCACAGGAGGACTGAGGTGTGCCTCCGAGTCCTTTCGCATCCGTCGGGCCGACACCATCGCCCAAATGTCGCGACTTCAGCTAGACCAGAAGATCCAGCAAGCACAGCGCCGCTCGATGGAGTCCGCCGAGAGCCTCCACCGCCTGCCTCTTGTCGTCAGATCTCGTACGTGCCCGAGCGAGAAACCCCTGGGGGGAGCGGGGAGGCGTGCACCGGCAGCCGGAACCCCCTCCCCCAAGCCCGCCGCCGCCCAACGGGAACCCTAGCCGAGGCACGCTGAATCGCCAGAGCCCAAAACGAAGCCTCTGCTTTCCTGAAGGCATCCTAGTTTCAGATCATAAAATAAGTTTTTCTTAAAGCGATGTAGCGACTGCTACAACTAGAGCGGTATTGCGGTCGCTACATTCTTAAAGAAAATCTAGTAATCAAAACAAAATAAGAGTGGTAGCGGTCGCTACGTTTGTAGTGGTCTCTACTCTCATGAACCATGGTTGATTAAGGCCAAAATTTAGTAGCAGAAAATGTAGCAATCGCTACAAGAGTGATTCCAATACTAAAACCACAAAACTATTGGCATTTAGACTCTAGCCCTAGCTAGTGCATATTAATTAAGGATGTAAAGATGTAATTGCAAAGAAGAAAAATTTCAACTTTTACTACTGAGGACAGAGCAGTTGGTATTAAGACTAGGGTTATATATATACAGGCTAGAGAAATCAGAAAAATTTAAAGGAAGCATGAAAATCCTTGGGTTGCCTCCCAAGGATTGCTAATTTATAGTCTTTTATCTTGACTCTCATGTCTGGCTTTTTACAATTCTCCAGAGGGAGTAGGTTTGGGATCTTCTAAGTTGACTTTTGACCTCCTCACAAAGGCTTCATCTTCATAATACCTTTTTACTATGTGTTCACTCACCTTGAAGGCATCAGTCTTTTCACTACCAATTTCCATCATTCTTGATTGGTAGGTTTTCATAACAGAGACTAGGCCAGACCATCTGGACCTGAGTTTTCCAAGAAACAAATTGATACTAGAATTGAATAGAAGAATCTTGTCCCCTTAGGACATATCTTTTCTTTTAAGTGGGCATCATGACTCACCTTGGTTCTCTTCTTCTAAATGTGGGCCTTTTTGTAAGTATGTAACTTGAGTTCCTCCAGCTCCTGTAATTGTAGAAAACTTTTCTTGTCTTCCATGTCTAGGTCCATGTTTAGGAATTTAATAGCCCAAAAGGCCTTATGTTCTAATTCCACTGGAATGTGACAAGACTTTCCGTAGATAAGCCTATAGGGAGTAGTCCCTATTGGTGTCTTGTATGCAATACAGTAGGTCCATAGTGCATCATTTAGTTTCATGGACCCATCCTTCCTTGTTCTGCTAACTATTTTCTCTAAGATTTTCTTTATTTTTCTATTTGATACCTCCACTTATCCAGACATTTGTGGGTAATAAGGTGTTGCCACCTTGTGCTTGACTCGATATTTTTTCAACAGAGCTTTAAACTGTCTCTCACCAAAGTGGGATCCCCTGTCATTTATGACGGTGTGTGGGACCTCAAATCTCAGAAAGATAGTTTTCTCAAAAAGCTTAATCACTACGTTTAGGTAGAAACAACCTCTACCCATTTTGAAACATAATCCACCACAATGAGGATATATTTATTTCCTCTTCAGGATGGGAATGGTCCCCTATAGTCAATCTCGCATACATAAAAAATGTCTAATTCAATCCAGTCTGACATTGTCATCTCATTCCTTCTTCAAATATTTCATGTTCTTTGTAATTAATTGCATGCTTTGACAAAATCTTGAGCATCCTTGAATAAGATAGGCTACTAGAATCTAGACTGCAAGACTTTTTCTATTTTCCTTTCTCCTCCTAGCTTCCCTCCATAAGATGACAAATCACATTCCTACAAGATTTGAGACACTTCTTCCTCTGGTATACACCTTTAGTACAAGTTTTCAACACATCTCTTGAGCAAGAGTGGGTCATTCCAATAGTAATTCTTCAGATCATAAAACAAGTTTTTCTTTTGGTTATATGTAATGTCAGGTGGTAGTTGATGGTATGCCAGATAGTTGCAGATGTCAGTAAACCATGGCAATTTTGGCTCAACCGACCTTGCCATCTTGGCATAATTGTCGTTAATAGGTAATAGGTCTTCCTTCATAATCACAATCCTTGAAAGGTGGTCTACAACCACATTCTCTGTTCCCTTCTTGTCAATGATCTCATGATCAAACTCTTGCAATAGTAAAGCCCATCTGAACAACCTTGAGTTTGTATCTTTGTTTTGCATCACATGCTTAATTGCCCCATAGTTTGTATACGCCTTCACTTTTCATCATATTAAGTAACACTTAAATTTGTCAAAAGCAAACACTATCGTCAACATCTCCATTTCTATGGAAGTTTAGTTGACTTGGGCTTCATCGAGAGTTCAAGTTGTGTAATAGATTGCATGATGTTTCTTATCTTTCCTTTGCCCAATAACAACTCCAATGGCATAATCACTAGTGTTGCACATGATTACGAAAGGGAGCTCCCAATCTGGAGCCTGTAGGATTGGGGCCATAGTTAAAGCATTTTTCAGAGTGCTGAAGGCATCAAGGCACTTAAATGTAAAATTGAACTCTACATCTTTCACCAGAAGTTTTGACAAAGGCTTGGCGATCTTCTAGAAGTTTTTAATAAGCCTCCTATGATACCCAACATGACCAATACAACTTCTTACCCCTATTACTATTTTTGGGGAAGGGAGTTTGGATATATCTTCAATTTTACTAAGGTCAACCTCTATTCCTTTCTTAGAGATTTTATGTCCCAACACAATACCATTTTTTATCATGAAACAGTACTTCTCCTAATTTAAGACTAAGTGTTTCTCTTTGTACCTTTAAAAGACTAGAGATAGATTTGTGAGGCACTTATCAAAATTCGTTCCATATATATAGAAATAATCCATAAAGACTTCCATTATATCCTCTAGGAAATTCTGAGAACATGAAATCATACATTTTTGGAAGGTGGCGGGTGCATTGCTTAATCCAAACAACATTCTCTAAAAAGCATAAGTTCCATAGATACAGGTTAAGGTGGTCTTCTCCTAATTGTTTCCTGATGTGCCAACCTTTCCAACACTTGGTCGATAAAGGGCAAAGGGAATTGGTATTTCCTCATAGCTGCATTGAATTTCTAATAATTCATGCACATACGCCAACATGTCACAGTTCATGTTTTTAGTTCATCTCCATTTCCCCCCCTTATGACAATCATCCCCCCTTTCTTTGGGTACAACATTAATTGGGTTGACCCAATTGCTATCGCTTATCAGATATATGATTCCAACATCTTACAAATTGATTACCTCCTTCTTAACAACCTCTTTGAGCATCTAATTTAGCTTCCTCAATAGTTTAGCTAAAGTCTTAGCAGTGTCTTCCACGTTTATGCAGTGCATACAAAGGGTTGGGCTTAGACCCTTGATATCCTCTACTAAATTTCCTATAGTTTAGCTAAAGGCTAGGCAGTGTCTTCCATGTTTATGCAGTGCATACAGAGGGTTGTGATTAGACCCTTTATATCCTCTACTAAATATCCTATTGCTTTCCCTCATAGTGGAATTTATAATAATCAGATCCCTTTCCTCATCATCTAGAAACTTATATTTTAAACCTTCAGGTAATTGTTTTGATTTAAGTTTTGGTTTTGGGGTATCTTTCTCATCTGGTGTTTGTTCCAACAAAGCATACTTTACCATTTCCACAGTAACTTCTTCATCACTGAAATGTTCCTCCGGTTGGTCTAGGTAACCCATAATTTCTACTACTTTGGGATCCTCCATACCAAGGTATGGGTTGTTCAAGGCTCGCATGAGCGGATCGACAATGGCATTGTCTTCTTCTACTTCTTCACAATACTGGTCATAACTATCCATGAAGTAGACCGACTTGAATAGAGAAGGTCCTCTCATAGAATCTTGGACATGAAAATTGATATCTTCACTTTTGACATGAAGAGTAATAATCCCTTCTACCACATTGATCAGGGCCCTACCTGTGGCCAGGAAGGGTCTCACAAAGATCATCTGACATGTCGGTTCATATTGGTGTCAATCACCACTATGTCACAAGGTATGAAGAATCATCTAACACTAATTAGAACATCTTATACTATTCTCACTGGCTTTGTAAAGGTGTGATCAGCCAACTTGATCCTCATTGCAGTCCTTACCATGTATGTTAGTCCAAGTCTTTAAGCCAGTGTCAGCGACATGAGGCTAATGCTTGCTCCCAGGTCAACGAGCGCCTTCCTTTCTACATTGTCCCCAACGCAAAAGGGAATATTAAATGCCACTGGGTCTTTCTTCTTTGTAGTCAATTTGGACTGCAGAAAGACATTTTCCATCTTGGATAGCTGCACCATCTCTATATGATCTCCTCTTCTTTGTTTCATGATAAGATCCTTGAAGAACTTTGCATAGGTGGGCATTTTCTCAATAGCATCAAGGAAAGGGATGTCCAGGTGTAGCTTTTTCACAGTCACCGTGAACTTCTAATACCTTTTCTTAAGATGCTCCTTAATTAATTTGTAAGGAAAAGGAACTCGTGGGGAGTAGGGATATCTTTGTGTGAAGACTTCTTCAATAAGATTTGGCTTCTTAGTCTTTGCACTTTTCTTCTCTTGGTCTTTTTCTTTACTCTTTCCTTTCCTTGTGGACTCTTCCTTTTCATATCCCTCCTCTGCTATAGCAGGTTCAAGTTGTGGCTTTATGGAACTCTCTCCTTCATGGTGAATTTCTTCTTGTTGCTTCTCCACAACTTTGCCTGAGCAAAGAGTAGCCATCTTTGTAGTCTCTGTGTTGGAGGGGATCTTTCCTTGAGGAATCTTTATGAGTTCAGAAAGTTGTGC